>JAXLNO010004573.1:0-80000 GCA_038087875.1 Malacoraja senta | reverse complement strand
GAAATGAATGTGGGGCCTCAAGGAGCGATTGACTTGCTCAGCCAGAAGCCGGCACAGCATCCAAGGGCAGAGTGGCCTTTTCTGAAATGCTGTAACGATTCTGCCAAAGATCACTCGATATAAACTGCCCCTCTTGCCTTCCCCAATGGAAAGGTGAGACACCGAAATCATGAACTTGAATAGCAAAGGTGAAGAGTCACAGGTCAGCTAATTCACAGGTCCTTTACTGCAGGGGAACATTTTATGACTTTAAAAAAAAAATCAATTTCTCCATCATTATTGAGTCGCTAACCAGTCCATTTTTAAAATGGAGGCTGGTTTTATCACAACCATACTAAATATTCATCCATTTCGGGCCATAGTTCTCGCGTAGATAGACACAAAATGCTGGAGTAACTCAGCGGAACAGGCAGCATCTCTGGATAGCAGGAATGGGTTACGTTTCGGGTCGAGATCCTTCTTCAGACAGGTTAGGGATAAGGAAAACGAGAGATATAGGCGGTGATGTGGAGAGATAACGAACTATGAATGAAAGATATGCAAAAAAGTAACGATGATAAAGGAAAACGGTCCATTGTAAGCTGTTTGTAGGGTGAAAATGAGAAGCTAGTGTGACTTGGGTGGGGGAGGGATAGAGAAAGGGAATGCCGGGGCTACCTGAAGTGAGATAACTCAATATTCATATAATATTACATACATAGATACATAGAAAATAGGTGCAGGAGTAGGCCATTCGGCCATTTGAGCCTGCACCGCCATTCAATATGATCATGGTTGATCTTCCAACTCAGTATCCCGTACCTGCCTTCTCTCCATACCCCCTGATCCCTTTAGCCACAAGGGCCACATCTAACTCCCTCTTAAATATAGCCAATGAACTGGCCTCAACTACCCTCTGTGGCAGAGAGTTCCAGAGATTCACCACTCTCTGTGTGAAAACGTTTTTTCTCATCTCGGTCTTAAAGGATTTTCCCCTTATCCTTAAGCTGTGAGCCCTTGTCCTGGACTTCCCCAACATCGGGAACAATCTTCCTGCATCTAGCCTGTCCAACCCCACAAGAATTTTGTAAGTTTCTATAAGATCCCCTCTCAATCTCCTAAATTCCAGCGAGTATAAGTCGAGTCTATCCAGTCTTTCTTCATATGAAAGTCCTGACATCCCAGGAATCAGTCTGGTGAACCTTCTCTGCACTCCCTCTATGGCTATAATGTCCTTCCTCAGATTTGGAGACCAAAACTGTACGCAATACTCCAGGTGTGGTCTCACCAAGACCCTGTACAACTGCAGTACAACCTCCCTGCTCCTATACTCAAATCCTTTTGCTATGAAAGCTAACATACCATTCACTTTCTTCACTGCCTGCTGCACCTGCATGCCTACTTTCAATGACTGGTGTACCATGACACCCAGGTCTCGCTGCATCTCCCCTTTTCCTAATCGGCCACCATTTAGATAATAGTCTGCTTTCCTGTTTTTGCCACCAAAGTGGATAACCTCACATTTACCCACATTATACTGCATCTGCCAAACATTTGCCCACTCACCCAGCCTATCCAAGTCACCTTGCAGTCTCCTAGCATCCTCCTCACAGCTAACACTGCCCCCCAGCTTAGTGTCATCCGCAAACTTGGAGATGTTGCCTTCAATTCCCTCATCCAGATCATTAATATAAATTGTAAATAGCTGGGGTCCCAGCACTGAGCCTTGCGGTACCCCACTAGTCACTGCCTGCCATTGTGAAAAGGACCCGTTTACTCCTACTCTTTGCTTCCTGTCTGCCAGCCAGTTCTCTATCCACATCAATACTGAACCCCCAATACCGTGTGCTTTAAGTTTGTATACTAATCTCTTATGTGGGACCTTGTCAAAAGCCTTCTGAAAGTCCAGATACAACACATCCACTGGTTCTCCCCTATCCACTCTACTAGTTACATCCTCGAAAAATTCTATATTGAATAAACCTACTGGTTTACAGGAGTGTCAGTTAAACTCTGGAACAAAAGCACAAACTGGGATACTGGGACATAGCATACACTGTCTTTTCATTTTCGGCATCTCATTTGAACAAGTTCCAAAAATCCTTTCAGACATTATCCTTCCTTCTGTAGATGTAAATTCAAATTCAATTCACGCTGAGCGGAAGATCTTTCCCTCCTTTAGACTGTATTAAGCCTGGGTGCAAATTAAGTTCAGAAAGATGGAATAAGATTCTCCACTCCGCAATGGGGGAATGAATGGGCTGTTTGTTGGAACACACTGATAGCTCAATTCTTGGAATGGGGATTCTAATACAGCCAAAAGCTAATACGATGAATGCTGTTTCTCAATGAAGACAGTTCAGTGGTATCAGAAAGGAGTAGTGTATTCTAAAATGTGTATTATAAAATGAGCTGTAGTGCATGATAAAATGTTTGAAATTAAGCCAAGATACTGGGTAAAATGGGAACAAACACACAAGAACTATGTGTAGGAAGGAACTACAGATGCTGGTTTACATCGAAGATAGACACAAAATGCTGGAGTAACTCAGTGGGTCAGGCAGCATTCCTGGAGAGAAGGAATGGGTGATATTTTGGGTCTGAAGAAGAAGTCTCGACCCGAAACGTCACCCATTCCTTCTCTCCAGAGATGCAGCCTGTCCCGCTGAGTTACTCCAACTTTTTGTATCTATCTTAGGTTTATTCACAAGCTGTCATATCACCTGCCATTATAGGAACTTTATTTTGAAAGGAAATGTAGCACGTTTTCTGTTCATCATCTAGCAATCTTGTTATAGATTGGTTTGCTCCAGTGGTCTGTAATTTTTAGAGGTTAATCTCTGGATTGCATGAATGGAAAGGGGTCGTCACTTATTTGTCATGTCTACCCCAGTTGTTTTACCATAATTACCTCTATAGACTTCTTGAAGTAATAATCAAATTCCCTTTATATCTCCTGTAGGAGCTAAATGGAAAGGCCACGCGGATTTGGCGTTCGAAGTAACAGGCAATTTATCAAAACTGTGCGCACCAGTTTAATACATCTCTTGTTCCTTCAAACACCAATTCCATTGACCTTTCCATGTAACTCCTACATCTCACTATGTATTTATTGCTTTATACCATCCCAATTGGGTTACGTTCATGGGAAAACTGTGCTGAATTAAAAAATAGTAAACCTAGATAAGCACCATGATTTGTGTTGTCTAATGTACGCGTGAGAAGTGAATTCTCTTAGTTTCCTTGTTTGGATTTCTGTCTTTAGAAGGTGGTGGGTATATGGAACAAGTTGCCGGAGGAGGTAGTTGAGGCAGCTACTATAACCGCATTTAAAGGATACAAATGGGACGAGCTTAGATGGGTCCATTTCCATGTTGTATGACTCTTTGATTTTACATTATATATGATCTATTCTTGTGGGAACTCACAAGGTCATTTTAATCTTTGTTGCCAGATGACAAATCAGGGGCAGTAAATCAGCCCCCAGCCATCTGACACCTTTCCTGATGTCCTTGTCCACTATCCTCTGTCCAAAAACCACCCCCTATCCTCCCATACATTTTCCATTGTAAGCCCTTGCTCTTAAAACCTTTACAATAGGCTGGATATTACTGGCGGCTACAGTAGCTGGTAAATCTGTCGACAACTATAGTGAGAAAGTAGGGACCCATATAGAGGTCTATGCAAGGGGACGGCCCACTTTGTATTTCAGTGCATCCAAGTGGCCCCATTCATATGAATGGAGTTGCCAATCTTCATTGAAGGCATAGGTTTTGCTACAACTTTTGTTTACTACACTGCATTTATATGTTTGTAACTATATACCGTAACATATCAACATAGATGAGCACCCATGTGCAATGAAGTCCCTTAGTTTCAAATTGGCTTATTTATATTAAAAAAAAAGGTTTTTAACCGAAATTAAAACTTCAACTTTAACCTATTTTCAGGGATGTTTAAAGACAGCGAAACAGGTTCTGGGTGGGATTGGACCAGACGCATCACTAGTGACTCCATCGACGAATTCACACTGCCTCGGGAAAGCAGCCAACATAATCAACGACCAAGTTATCCCCTCTTCTCCCGGCTCCCGTTGGGCAGAAGATATAACAGATTGAAAGCATGCACCACCAGACTCGGGAACAGCTTCATCCCCTCTGTTATCAGACCTCTGAACGGTCCTTCCATAAGCTAGCGGTAGTCCCAATCTTCCAACCCACCACATTGCAACATTGAACGTTCTCTGGAGCAGTAATGCTACAACGCTGCAAATTTGTATTCTGCACTCTGATACTTTTCTATTTGCACTATTTTTCATACTTGTGTGTGGCTCAATTGGATTCATGTATAATATTATCTGATGTAATTGGACACCATGCTTTTCTTGGTACATGTGACTATAATAAACCAGTACTATTACATAATGGCATGAGAAACAAAGGCAAAAGTGGGCCGTTTGGCCCCTCAAGTTCACTCCATTATTTGGGTTCGATCTTTCATTTCATTCCCCCATCTCCTGCAACTTCATTTTATTTCCTCAAGTCTATGAACTGGAGGCACCGTAATGTAATAAAAACTAATGTGAGTGTAAGCACAGAGGGAATATAGGTTAGTGCGAGTGGGTGCCAGAGTCATACAACACAACTCATCCATGCCGGCCAAGGTGCCCAACCAATCTAGTCCCAGTCCAGAGAAATCCTTTTCTTTAAGATCTTTTCTGGTAAATTTCTTGACTCATGAAAAACAGATAAAATCTGTGTTATTATTCTGCACATTAAAATGGATATTCACAGATCTGATGAATATTCCTCCAGTGCATGTTATCTCTCTCTGATGCGGAATTGGAGAGTTGCTGGGTGACACATCTTGCCATGACAAATAAGCACGCTTGAACTCTTCAACTCTTCAACATTCAATCGCAAAAACAAAATACTGCAGTTGTTAGAAATCAGAAATGAAGCAGAAAGTGCCAACTGTGATGCCAGCTTTCCTATCCATAATACTATCTCTGTTCCCCTCTCCACAGAGGCTGTTGGCCTGCAAATTCTGCTAATCTGAACACAAGTCCCTCCCAGGTTACAGCAGGTTCCTGAGAATGGCTCGTAAACCGAACTGTTAGCAAGTCAGATACGGAGTCGTGGAGCCATACAGCACAGAAGCAGGTCCTTCAGCCCAACTCATCCATGCCAAGTCAGTTGCCTAACCGAGCTAGACAAAAATGCTGGAGTAACTCTGTGGGTCAGGCAGCATCTCTGGAGGAAAGGAATAGGTGACGTTTTGGGTCAAAACCCTTCTTCAGACTCGAAACATCACCTATTCCTTTTCTCCAGACATGCTGCCTGACCGAGCTAGTTCCACTTGCCTGTGCGTGGCCCATATTCTTTCAAACCTCTCCTATCATTTTTGTTATGGTGAGGTTGGGGAGGGAAAGATTTAATAGGAATCTGAGGGGTAACTTTGAGTGAATTGCTGGAGTTCCCTGTGCAAGGCAACTATGAGCTCAGTTGCTGGGAATATACAGTACAAAGATTGAATCCTGTTTAGAAATGAAGGGATTCACGGGTGTGGGTTAGTGCAGGAAGGTACTGAGGTACACATTGAATCCCCAAATGACACAAGGTGCCTGCAGAGGTGAGCAGTCCCATGGGAATAGAAGAGTCTTGACCTGAAATGTCACCTATTTCTTCTCTCCAGAGATGCTGCCTGGTCCGCTGAGTCACTCCAGCTTTTTGGTCTATCTTTGGTTTAAACTTAGCATCTGCAGTTCCTTCCTACACCATGGGAATAGATAGTCTGGAGATAGTCTTGTTTTGCCCTTCTTAAAAATGAAGCAGATATTAATTCTATTAGCCTGAACTTATCTCAGGCCAATAATATTATATTTTTAAAAGATATTACTGCAAACGAGTTTTTAAATGTTATCGACATTTTTAAAATCTGATACTGCTGCCGGCTCGATACAGAGTGAGCAAAACTGAACACAATACTCCAAGTGTGGCCACTCCAACCTCTTGTACCACTGTAACATAACGTCCTGCCTTCTATATTAATATCCGTGACTGATGAAGGCCAAATGTGCCAAAAGTCGTCTTCATCACCCTATCTACATGTGACGCCACTTTCAGAGAATCATGCACTTGTACTCCTAGATCCCTCTGCTCTACAACACTCCCCTGGGCCTGATCATTCACTGTCAAGATCCTGTTCTGGTTTGACCTCCCTAAATGCAACATCTCACACTTATTTTTCTTCCTATTCTAAGTTGAAAGTCGAATAAATTAAAGAGATTAAATTAACCTATATCAGAAGGGTAAAATAGGGCAAAGAAAGCTGGCAACTGATGCTTCCAAGGACGAAGAGAATTGGGGTGCAGTTTAACATGGTTCATCCCACTATGAACCTAATTTCTGATTTGTGAAAATTAAGTACAGCAATTTCAGCCCCACCCTCCGCCAATATTCTTAAAATACAGTTCAAGCTTCCTTACTCTATCTCTGCCCTGAATCTCTGAATCTGAAGATTGATATTGAACATAAAAAGCCTCTTTACTCAAACATCACAAGATGCACAATAAAATATAAAACCACGCGCTCTATTGTTTCAAGTGACTGGGCAGTACAGGCTAATTCATGGTTCTGCACTGTTTACCAAGGCTCAATGGAAAACAATATCAATATTCAGGGTAACATGCCTCTGGCACGAAGCTCTGCTTGTTTAAGAAGGAACTGCAGATGCTGGGAAATTCAACAGTACACAAAAAATGCTGGAGAAACTCAGCGGGTGAGGCAGCATCTATGGAGAAAAGGAACAGACGACGATTTGGGTTGAGACCCTTCTGCAGACTCTGCTTCTTGGTGGGATGGATGTGGAGTTGAAATAAGGATCGTTTGACGGCTTTGGGTCTGTACTCGCTGGAGTTTTAAACTGAATTGCAACCAACTGAATAATGAAAGGCCTAGATAGAATGGATGTGGAGAGGATGTTTCCAGTTGAGGGAGAGTCTCGGAATAAAAGCGTGTACCTTTAGAATGGAGATGAGGAGGAATGTCTTCAGCGAGATGGTGGTGAATCTGTGAAATGCATTGCCACAGATGGCTGTGGAGGCCAAATCATTGGGTATTTTAAGAGATTGATAGTTTCTTCTTTAGTAAGGGTGTCAAGGAATACAGTGAGAAGGCAGGAGAATTCATTGAGAGGGAAAATAGATCAGCCATGATTGAATGGCAGAGCAGACGATGTGTTGAATGGTCTAATTCTGCTCCTATATCTTATAATCTTATGTAGACGGTGTTGGTGGGCGGCACGACTCTCGTCAGCAGCGGCCTCTGCAGTCCGTCTGTCTTTTTATTATTTTTGTCTCGTTTCTATGTAGTTTTTATTTATTTTTTTGTCGGGGTATGTGTGTGTGGGGGAACTTTAAAATCTTTCCCCTGCATGGGAGACCCGACCTTTTCTTTGTCGGGTCTCCGTTGTCGTTGGGGCTGGGCAACGTGGAGCGGCCTCCAGCAGGAACGACCTGGGGCTCCAGTTGCGGAGCTGCGGACTACTCACCGTCACGGGGCTGGCCGAGTCCGGAGCGGGTGGAGCTGTGGTGGAGCGCTGCTGCGACCCGACCCCCGGAGATTTGGAGGCTACAACCGCGGGTCTGGCGGACGGCAACACCGGAAGCCCGCGGGTCCCTAGGGGGAGACCGCTTTTCGGGGCTTCCGCAGCGGCGACTTCTCCCGCCCGAGTTGCGGGGTTGAGGAGCACCTGGAGCGGGGCTTTACATCACCGCCCCGCGCGGCTTGGAATGGCCGCAGGACTTTGCGAGCGCGCGCCGGGGCTCTAACACCAAGACCCGGTGCGCGACCATGCATCACCCGGCGTGGCTTTAATGGCCGCGGGATAATCACCATCGCCCGCCGGGGGCTTTGACTTTGACTCTGACATTGGGGGGGGGGGGGGAGTGCAGTGGAGAGATACGTTTTTTTTCCTTCCATCACAGCGCTGTGATGGAAGTATGTGTAAATTGTGTTGTGTCTCGGGTCTTCTTCGTTTTGTAATGTATGGCTGCAGAAACGACATTTCGTTTGGACCTCAACGGGGTCCAAATGACAAATAAATTGTATTGTATTGTATTGTATTGTAGACAAAAATGCTGGAGAAACTCAGCGGGTGAGGCAGCATCTATGGAGCGAAGGAATAGGTGATGTTTCGGGTCGAGACCCTTCTTCAGACTGATTTTCAAAAGATCTTATAATGTTACGTTCTTTTGAAAATCGCTTGCTATAGCGTGCCAACTCTATTGAGGCCAGAGCCTCAAATTACCCTTTGTACCTCTCAATATTATATCGTTAAGGCGAAGATAGCCTTCTTGCATTTGCAGAAATCCGAAATGGACGGTTTATAAATGAAATTAAACCATAATTAAGGGATAATAATATATGATACAGGATTTCATTCAACAGCAAAGCATTTAAAGTTTGGCCCCTTCTCAACTTATTCTATCCCCTGAAGGGGATGAGTAACCACAGATTTAAATAAGCCTTACAAATTGAAAACTCCAAAATAGCTTCCCAAGAGATGCCAATAAAGGCTTTGTGCGTAGTGTAGATGACTGTGGCCCAAGCACTGGCATTCCCCAGCTTATACATCCTTGTGGTTCCAGAAAGTTTAGTAATGTTGCACTCATAAACCCGCTTCTTTAAAAGGAGACACCCCTTCCTTCCAGGCCAAACTCTTTAAGGGTTTTTTTCCCTTCCTTCCTTTTCTGAGTGAGATATTTTATGCATTTCATTGCAGAAACGAGGCTCTACAGATGCAGGTTAGTGTGCAACAGGACACAGTGCTGGAGTAACTCAGCCAGTCTGAGTTTGAAGAGTTTCAATCTGAAGAAGGGTCTCGACCCGAAACATCACCTATCCATGTTCTCCAGGGATGCTGCCTGACTGACCTGTTGAGTTACTCCAGCACTGATAAGCTCATGTTCATAAGTTTTAGGAACAGAGTCTACTCTGCCATGCAATCTCGGCTGATCTATCGTTCCTTCTCAACCCCATTCTCCCGCCTTCTCCCCATAACCCCTAACATCCTTCCTAATTACGAATCTGTCAATCTCCGCCTTAAGAATGTCCACGCGGTCACTGGGAGAACGTACAAACTCCGTGCAGACAGCACCATAGTCAGGATCAAATCTGTGTTTCTGGCGCTATAAGGCAGCAACTCTACTGCTGCGCCACCGTGCTGCTCACTCACTCGACAGATGCTGTCTGACCTGCTGAAAATTTATTTTATTTTAAATATCCAGCATCCATAGTTTAGCAATGTTACAAAATTTTGAGATTTTAAAAATAAAGTCTGCAATTTATCCCATCAGATAAAGCATAAAAATAAGTTTAATTTGACACCTAATTCACTTTCATATCTTCAGTATTAAAAAAGTTATGGCCATTTTCATACTCGGAAATTAGCATCTTGTTCCCTATTGCTTTTCCATTGACTTAACACAAAAGCTGTGATCGAGGACAGTCAAAAGCCCATAACTTTCTTAAAAATTAAGAGAACTGAAAGAAATGTTCAGTTATTATAGATTGAAGCATTCTGAAACAAATATGAAACAATCTTACTTAGAAGACATGAAATTAAAGCATATAATTAGTTAGTTACCTAATTGTAGCTAATTTCAAAATTCAATTACTAGATCTAAACATCTATCAATTTCTTAAGAATAGATTAACATTTTTAAATAGCCTAAGTGTCCAAATAACATTCACACAAGAATTCACAATATAACATAATTTTTAAATCTCATTGTCATGAATTTACAGGCCAAATGGAGGAATTGAATGTTTAATACCTGTAAATTAATGGGCATTTAAATCATCTTGTGAGTGAGCATTTCTGGAACGCGATCATTTGGAACGTTCATTTGCGGTGAATTTAACCCCGTATTGGCATGAAAAATACTGCCGTTAGTTCGGGGAATAAAATCACCATTTCGCATGAAAAAAATGTGAATTAAAGGCTTCTTAAGAAGCACTTTTATACATTAAAAGAAACCACTTTCGTTTACCTGTCCCGTGTGTGAAATCCGTCCCCGTTATCGGCGTTGACGGCTTCAGGAGCTGCTTTTAAAATGACTCCAGGGCTGACATTGTCGATTTAATAAAAATAAAAAATTCACAAAACGCCCCTAGGAACGATTTTTCAGCAAACGCTTGTACTCCAACGAAATATAATTCAGGACAAGGTAGGAGAAACCCGTGTTTTAAGCCCGCCCCCCCCCCTTAAAGGCACCAAAATCGCGCACACGGCCAGTGGCAGAATACAGCGCCATTGAAGGTAAGTTTTGTAACATACCTACATAGTTTATGTTTTGCTGCTCACTGTCCATTCACACTGAATTTAGCAGTAAGTACAGTCTTCAAGTCTTCTGAAATGAGATCAAGAGGTGGGAATAAAGAGGACGTGTCTAATGCCATTTACATATCAAAGATATGCACTTGTCATTTTAATATATTTCCCTTATAAATTTCATTATCCATAATTGTAATGGAAGCCACCATGTAAAATTATCTTGCTGTAATGACAGAGATAATATGACAGTAACTACATGAGGGGGCTGGGGACTGGATGTTAATTAAATATGTATCCGTGCAAGAATTGCCCATTGCCAATGCAGGTATGGAAGGTAGACATGCAGTTCCTTCTTAAACACAATGCAGATATGGATATAAGCAAGGAAAATCTTTGCAGACAGTGTGTGGAAGTGGAGGTATCATGGATGTGTGGGGTTGTGTGGAAGGTATAAATCAAGACTTCTTATTGAGTCTGATGATTGTTAAAAGGGTGTTTGCATTAAAAGATCAGGGAAAATATTTGGGTCATTATATACATTAATCACATAAGTCAAATTCTATTTTATTTAAATGGTATTCTTGGATTTTCCCTGTGATTTTACGGGGTTTTTTAAACTCCGCAACCATCAGAGAACTTTACCTTTACAATTTCCTCTGCAAACTATTACCTACATAAAGGCATAATAACATTGCAAAGATTAATGAGAAGCTGGAGGATTGGGATGCTTTTTTATAAATAAAAAAACAACAGAAGATAACTAAAAAGGCAATACGGGGAGAAAAGATGAAATATGAAAGTAAGCCAGCCAATAATGTAAAAGAGGATAGCAAACGATTCTTCAGATATATAAAAAGTAAGAAGGAGGCAAGAGTAGACACAAATGCTGGAGAAACTCAGCGGGTGAGGCAGCATCTATGGAGCGATGGAATAGGTGACTTTTCGGGTCGAGACCCTTCTTCAGACTTCAGGCAAGAGTGGACATTGGACCATTGGAAATGATGCTGGAGAGGTGATAATGGGGAATAAAGAAATGGTAGATGAATTGAATACATTTTTTGCATCAGTCATCACAGTGGAAGACACCAGCAATGTGCTGGAAATTCAAGAGAGTCAGGGTGGGGGTGGAAGTTATTGAAGTGGGCTATTACTGAGGAGAAGGTGCTTGGGAAGTTGAAAGGTGTGAAGGTGGATATGTCACCTGGAGGTGGATATGTCACTGGGATGGACTGCACCCCAGGTTTCTGAAAGAGACAACTTTAGCCATGGTGTGGTCATTAGTAGTGATCATTCAAGAATCAGTAGCGTCAGGAATGGTTCCCAACGATTGGAAAATTGCAAATATTACTCCGTTGTTCAAGAAGGGAGTGCAGCAGAAGAGTGGAAACTATATGCTGATTAGCCTGACTTAAGATAGAGTCCATTATAAAGCATGGTACAATTCACAGTGATCTAATAAAGCTTGATCTAAGCATGCCGAATGGCCTATTCCTCCATCTATTTTTTATGTTTCTATGTTTCTACCTCCTCTGGCAGCTTGTTCCATACACCCACCACCCTTTGTGTGAACATGTTACCCCTCAGATTCCTATTAAATATTTTCCCCTTCACCTTGAACCGATGTCCTTTGGTCCTCGATTCCCCTACTCTGGGCAAGAGATTCTGTGCATCTAAACCCATCTACATTCCTTCCGCACCAGAGTGGCTGCAGTTTCATTTCCATCTATAAAATCCATCGCAGTCACTGTGCGCTGGCGGTCGAGGGATTCATGCAGGCTGCACTGACAGCATCTCGCAAATCCACAGCCTCAACCAGCAAAAAGCACAAGTGCATCAGGTGCAGGGCAGCATCACCATCTACACTGAATGGTGGAGGCAGCGCAGACCATCACACAAACCTACCTCTCTTCCCTCGACTCCATTTATACCTCACGCTGCCTCACCAAGGCCAGCAGCACTTAATCACGTACGAGTCGCACCCTGGCCACTCCCTTCTCCCTTCTCCCATCAGGCAAAAGGTATAGAAGTGTGAAAACGCACACCTCCAGATTCAGGGACAGTTTCTTCCCAGCTGTTATCAGGCAACTAAACCAGATCCTACCACAACCAGAGAGCAGTCCTGAACTACTATCCACCTCATCGATGACCCTCAGACTATCTTTGATTTGGGTTTGCTGGCTTTATCTTGCACTAAATGTTATTCCCTTATCCTGTATCTGTCCACTGGAAATGGCTCGATGGTAATCATGTCTTGTTTTTTTCCGCTAACTAGTTAGCATGCAACAAAAGCTTTTCGCTGTACCTCTGTACACGTGACAATAAACTAAAGCTGAACTGAACTGCACAGGTTCCGCTCTGTGTTGCATATTACTCTGACTTGGAAATAAATCACCTGTCCTTCCGTGTCACTGCTTCTAAATCTCGAAACTCTCCACCCAAAATCCTTCACCAGAAAGTCTGCATGGGTCCAAGATGGCGGCTCACGGCCTCTTGGTCAAGGGGCAATAGGGACAGGTAATAAATGGCAGCCCTGCTGGAAAATGAAAATATAATACGATCTCTGTACACGTATATTGTACATTTACCCACAAATAGAAATAAAAATAATTCTTTATCAACTGTTCTAAATCAAGACCGCAAAGCAATACTGTTGGATGTCAGATTTACAACATTTTGACAACTGAATTCATTACAACAGGATTAGACTGGAACTCATTAAATACCTTTCTTTTAAAGTTTGTCATTACAAATAAAGGATACATTTCTCTAATCTTTGGACTGAGCCCAGCGCCAAATAATCCTAACAACAATAACCTGAGGTGCTGAAATTTGCCACATTTCTCCTCAAATAATTTTCTCATAAAATATAATAAAAAGGAACTGCAGATGCTGGTTTATCCCAAAGATAGACACAAAATGCTAGAGTAACTCAACGGGTCAGGCAGCATCTCCTGACCCACTGGGTTACTCCAGCATTTTGTGTCTGCTCTTAAAATAGTTGGCAAGAGTTAGTTATAGATTCATACAGGGTGAAAAGAGACCCTTCGGCCCAACTGGCCCATGCCGACCAACATGCCCCTTCTACACCAGTCCCAACCGGCCGATATCACCTCTAAACCTGTCATATCCATGTACCTGATGGAATGTTTTTTAAATGTTGTGATAGTCCCTGCCTCAACTACCTCCGCCAGCAGCTCGTTCCATACACCCACCACCCTTTGTGTGGAAAAGGTCACCCCTCAAATTCCTATTAAATCGTTTCCCACTTCACCTTCCACATACCCACCACGCTTTGTGCGGAAAATGTTGTTCCTCAGGGCCCTAATTAACCATAAATGGTGAGGGGGTCGAAGATGAACACTGTACCAGCAGAGCCAGGGCAGCACAGTGGCGCAGCTGGTAGAGCCACTGTTTCACAACGCCAGAGCCCCGGGTTAGACTCTGACCTCGGGTGCTGTCTGTGTGGAGTTTGCACGTTCTCCTCGTCACCATGTGGGTTTCCTCCGGGTTTCCTCCCACATCCCAAAGACGTGCGGGTTAGTAGGTTAATTGTCCTCTGTGAAAATTGCCCCTAGTGTGCAAGGAGTGGATGAGAAAGTGTGATAACATAGAACTGGCATGAATGGGGTGAACGATGGTCGGCGTGGACTCACAGGACCAAACTGCAGATTTCTATGATGTATTTTTCAATCAACTAATCTAGGCAAAATACATCCTGAGAATACGTGTTTAAGAAAGAACTGCAGATGCTGGAAAAATCAAAGGTAGACAAAAATGCTGGAGTAACTCAGCGGGTGAGGCAGCATCTATGGAGCGAAGGAACTAGGCCTATCCTTCGCTCCATAGATGCTGCCTCACCCGCTGAGTTTCTCCAGCATTTTTGTCTACCTCCTGAGAATACAAGGTGATTTCACGGTGTTCTCGGACTGTTTGATCACAATTCATCCAATAGATGATCAAGTATGGCCAAACATAGCAGGTCTTAGTCCAGTCCTTTAAAATAAAAGGAATTTGAATTGGGCAAAATGCGGAGGAGTCTGGTGAGGCTATGAAGTGATATAGCATCACCCAGAGGCCAACGTTTGCAATTACAGGTGGAATGGTTCAACCAATGCTGTAAACGTAGTGGAGGAAAGAGGTTGCGGGGATGAGATAGAGAACAATTTATGTGACTGCTCAAACTGAAGACACTAATGCTTAGAAATAAGACCCACTTGCCAAAGTTTTTCATCTGTCATACAATGCCGCAGTGTTAGAGTTGCTGCCTTACAGTGCCAGTGACCCTGGTTCGATCCTGACCACGGATGCTGTCTGTACGGAGTTTGTACGCTCTCCCCGTGGCTGCGTGGGTTTTCCCCGGGTGCTCTGTTTCCTCCCACACTCCCAAAAATGTACAGGTTTGTAGGTTAATTGGCTTTGGTAAAAATGTTTAATGTGTCTCTGTGTGTAGGTAGTGCTAGTGTGATCGGGGTGATCGCTGGTCGGCGCGGACTGAAGGGCCTGTTTCCACGCTGTATCTCTAAACTAAACTAAACTAAAAATAGTGCATAAAAAGCAAGACGCATGCTTTAAGTGTGCATGTTTCCTGTATGGCGGTTGCGTGGATCAGCAGATTTAAACTGGTATCTTCATGACTCGTCCTAAAAAGTGGACTTTATTTCTCATATGTGACCACATCAGAGACCCGTGTCGATCATTTTTATTGTTGAACGACAATAAATGGATCAAAGGGTCACAGCCTGTCACCTTCATAATATCACCTCGCGATAAAATGAGGAGTATATGGCACTGAAAGCAATGATCCGTGTCTGATTTAACGGGACGTCATTGTTATATTTTATAAATGTTGCTTCCTCTGTGAATGTTATTGTACTGATGTATTTGCCGCAAAGAACACAGAATGGGGTGACATTCACCATAAGTGGCCAAGTATGCTGTCAAGTTGGAAAGGGTACAGAGGAGATTTACGAGGATGTTGCCAGGACTCCAGGGCCTGAAGCCACAGGGGGAGGTTGAGCAGGATAGGACTCTACTCCTTGGAGCGCAGGAGGATGAGGGGTGATCCTATCGTGGTGTACAAAATCATGAGTGGAACGGAGCACAGAGTCTCTTGCCCAGAGAAGGGGAATCGAGAACCAGGGGACATACCTAGGTTTAAGGTGAAGGGGGAAAGATTTAATAAAAATCTGAGGTGTAACATTTTCACACAAAGGGTGGTGGGTGTATGGAACAATTCTGTGGAATTCTCTGCCACAGGCAGTGGAGGCCAATTCACTGGATGTTTTCAAGAGAGAGTTATATGGAGGGCTTGGGGCTAACGGAATCATGGGATATGGGGAGAAAGCAGGAATGGGGTACGATTTTGGATGATTAGCCATGATCTTATTGAATAGCGGTGCTGGCTCGAAGGACCGAATGGCCTACTCCCGCACCTATTGTCTATGTTTCAATATGCCACATATAAGTTAGTCCCATTTGCCCCATATCCTTCCTTTCCTATCCATACACCTGTCCCAAGTGTCATTTAAATGTTATTGTATCTTCCTCAACTAATTTATCTGGCAGATCACTCCACCGAGTGAAAATGTTGCCCCTCAGGTTCCTATTAAATCTTTCCCTTCTCGACTTAAATCCATGCCCTTTCTGCTTTCCCTGCCCTGGGAAAAAAGATTCTGTGCATTCGCCCTATCTATTCCCCTCATGATTTTATACACCACTGTAAGATCACCCCTCTTCAGGCCTCCTGTACACCAAGGAATAAAGTCCTAGTCTGCCCAACCTCACTCTTTAGCTCAGCCCTCGAGTCCTGGCAATACCTTCTCTTTCCAGCTCAGAAGGACTTGCTCATGAAAGCAACACTGAATAAGGACTTCAGATTTTCGAGCCTAATTAACATGAATTAACCAATGTTATGGCACGGTGGCGCAGTGGTAGAGTTGCTGCCTTACAGTGCCAGAGATCTAGGTTTGATCCTGACTATGGGTGCTGCCTGTACAGAGTTTGGCTTGGTTTAATTGTAATTTGTCCATCGTAGGATGGTGTAAGTGTGCGGGGATCGCGGGGTCGGCGCGGACTCGGTGGGCCAAAGGGACGGTTTCCCCACTGTATCTCTGAAGAAAAACAGTTGAGGCAATTGATGGTCACCATTAATGGTACCATTTTATGCCTTTCAATTAGTGTGGTGAGATTGGGACCATTTGCTGCGGATTCATCCAACCCAATGTGTTATCGGCTTGTAGCCTCGATTCTACAATTTCCACGATTCTGTCGGGTTCCGGGGGAGGCAGTGAAGCATTTCCAGTATGAAGAGAAGCCGGGATTGTTTCCAAGACTTGAGGTGTGTGTGTGTGGTCCTAAGACTTGGGAATATTGGGAATGGATTCAAGAATGAAATACTGGATGGCTTTCCTGGGATCTTTGACATACACTAATGTTACTTATGATTAACCACGTCCAATAAATGGCAGCAGTGGAGTAGGTGGGGCTTACCACTGATCAGTGTGATATCAGTGCTTATTCAACCATTCGTTTAGCATGGCAAAAGCATGTGGAACTTGTATAGGTTCTCAGGGGGGAAACATGTATTGAATGGGCAGAGCAGTAGACCAAAGATCGTCTATCTATTTATATCATAACTATAGACAATCCATGCTGCCCATTCAGAGTGAGGCAACTGATAGCTCACCTGGACAAATGTGTCCGTGACCGAAGTGCATGTTCCATACCTGCATCTGAATTTGACAGCCTGAAGAAGGGTCCCGACCCAAAACATCATCTGTCCATTCCCTCCACAGATGCTGCCCGACCCGTTGGGCTCCTTCAGCACGTTGTTTTCTGTTCAAGACTCCAGCATCTGCAGTTTAATTGAATTGAGAGTCACAGTGTGGAAACAGGCCTTCCGGCCCACCGAGTCCGCGCCGAACATCGATCACCCATTCACACTAGTTCTGTGTTCGCATCCACTCCCTGCACACCAGGGCAATTTCAAGAGGCCAATAAACCTACAAACCTGGACATCTTTGGAATGCGGGAGGACACCAGAGCCTGGCGGCACAGTGGCGCAGGGGTAGAATTACTACCTTGCAGCGCCAGAGTTCGATCCTGACTACGGGTGTCGTCTGTGCGGAGTTTGCACGTTCTACCCGTGACCTGCATTGGTTTTCTCCGGGAGCTCCGGTATCCAGGGATGGTAACCAACCTCCCATCCATTGACTCCATTTACACCTCACGCTGCCTCGGCAAGGCCAGCAGCATAATCAAGGATGAGTCGCACCCTGGCCACTCCCTCTTCTCCCCTCTCCCATCAGGCCAAAGGTATGGAAGTGTGAAAACCCACACCTCTAGATTCAGGGACAGTTTCTTCCCAGCTATTATCAGGCAACTGAATCATCCTACCGCAACCAGAGAGCAGTTCTGAACCACTATCTACCTCATTGGTGACCCTCGCACTATCCTTGATCGGACTTTGCTGCCTTTACCTTGTGCTAAACGTTATTCTCTTTTCATGAATCTATACACTGTAAATGGCTCGATTGTAATCATGTAACGTTTTTCCGCTGACTGGATAGCACTCAACAAAAGCTTTTCACTGTACCTTGGTACAAGTGACAATAAACTAAACTGTAAACTGTAGAAGTTACACCTGTACTTTACCTGCAATGGTCACTGGTAATGGTCTGTGTTGGCAATGTCTCCCTGTAGAAACTTGCCATTTACCTTGCCAAGCTTGAAGGTTGTCCAGGACTGAAACAAATCCTTCTTTAACCATGGAAGGGAATTAATTATTTTTTTGCCGATGGTTCACAAAGCCCGAAAAACCCGTACATGCAAACACAAACATCTGACATGTCTTCTTCAGGAATTCACTCCTTCTGTCTTAAGAGGCCCGTGCAGATCAAGTAACCGGGACATTCCCGCGACAATCTCTGTTCCCTCAAGTGTGGGTAGTTTGTTGGAGTTGAACATGTGCACTCCAAAATCAATAGGACGCAAGTGCTGGAGTAACTCAGCAGGTCTCTGCAGGGAAAAAGGAAAGGTGGCATTTTGGGTCAGACTGAAAGGAGAGGGTTGGAGGTGGGGGGGGAGGGGGGCGGGAGATGAAGAACTGGAGGAGAGAAAAGGGTTGAGTTTTGAGGAGCAAAAGGGTAGAGTTTACTCCAATATATTAATGGTAGGTTCAATATGTGAGTGCCGATGCACACTACCCATCTCATCTCTGGATTGGTGCCCTTCCCCGATCTAACTGACCATTTCCCATCATGTGACCGGTGCATTGACCATGACTGAGTTCCCATTCGGGATAAACAACCCAAGCAGAGGACTATCTTTCTTCTTTCTTTCTTTGCAACGCTGGACCCCCTTTAACCTCCCAGCCGTGGACACTGGTGCAGGATGGGCGGTAGGGCCCACCTCCCAGTACCCACTGCCCCTTGAGCAGGTGCCTTGTCCAACAGCCGGCATCGGGTAGGGGCCCTGTCTGTGCAGAACGTTTCGTTCTCGAAGTAATAACAATTTTTTAAAAAACAGAGAGTCAGTGTTATGACTGCTGTGCGCGGTGCGGCTGTGAGGGGGCAGGGAAGGCGAATGCGGCTAAGAATGACTCACAGCTAATGCAGGAAATCGCAGCTCCATAACTCTTCAGCAGAAATGAGTTGGCAGCTGCGAGTTTGAGAGTTGACTCTTGCAGGGGCAGCGGTGAGAAATGGATATATATAATCTGGAATCTGTGTTGTGACATATAAGACCGCCTCTGTGTGGCCTTGCTTTGGACCACAGATACGTTCAAAGCGCTGCAGCTAAGTCTTGCTTGGTTCCTCGGGAAACCATCTGTGTGGCAATCGCCCTGAGTGTTTCGAGTAGAGAGAGAGAGAGAGAGAGAGAGAGAACGAGGTCTCTATGCCATGGGGCAGATGCACCTACACCAGATGAGGGCAAGAGCATCGTCCCAAGATAGTCTCCAGCATATTCTGTTATTTTCTTCTCATTTCTCTGGACAGTTTTGTTAATTGTGCTCTGAAGCACATCCTCATATTCTTGGCAGATGTGCAGCAGGGCCGGCTTCCAACAATGACAGCAGCTTGATTGTATTTGTGCTGGGGGAAGCAGATCCTCAATGCTGCTCGCTGGATTCCAACTGCACTGACTGACCCGCGGCAGTCCCTCTCCGTTGCATCTTTCCCCGCTAGAGCCATTAAACGGTGGCGACTTCCCGCAGACAATTTTCTTGGACTCGATTGTTAAGGCTTGAGAGCTGCAACTTCAAATTGGCCCAGTTCATCCCAGCAAGCAACCTAAAGTTGGACTTGGAGCCCATGGTCCCCTTCGAGTCCAGAGCTCGGAGTTCCAGCAACGTAAACATTCGGAGCAGGAGTTGGCCATGTGTTTTCTGGAGCCTGCTCAGCCATGAATGATCCACTTGCCTCATCCACTTCCTTGCTTCAATTTCTTTAATGTTCAAAAACCCCTCAAGCTCAGCCCTGAGTACTCAAGTGATAGAGAATTGCATAGATGGACGTCCAATTTGTTTAGTTTAGTTTAGAGATGCATATGGACGGCACAGTGGTGCAGCGGAGGGCTGCTGTTGTGACCTGCGTGGGTTTTCTCCGGCTGCTCTGATTTCCTCCCAAACTCCAAAGACTAACATGTTTGCAGGTTAATAGGTTTTGGAAAAATTGTACGTTGTCCCTCGTGTGTAGGATAGTGCTGGTGTATGTGGTGAGCGCTGGTCGGCGCAGATCCAGTGGGCCGAAGAACCTGTTTCTGCACGGTATCTCTCAAGTCTCAAGCATGGGGACAGGCCCTTCACCCCACCGAGTTTGCACTGACCAAAGATCACCCTAGTTCACACTGGTTCAATGTTATCCCACTTTCTCATCCACTCCCTGCACGTTAGGGGCAATTTTACAAAAGCCCCTTGACCTACATCTTTGGGGATGTGGGAGGAAACCGGAACATTTGGAGGAAACCCACAGGGAGGATGCGCAAACGCCACACGCAGACGGCACCCGAGGTTGGTTTTGAACCCAGGTCTCTGGCCCCGCGAGGCAGCAACTCTACCAATGCGCCATTCTATCATCCCAGAAGTAAAGGAATGTCCCCACATTCGTTCTAGACTCTATAGCTTGAGCAAACAGCTTCTTGGCATCCACCCTGTGGATCTGCTCAAAAGATTGCTTGGCTCAATGAGATTGCCACTCATTCTACTAAAGTTGATCTGTAAGACCGTTCACTCGACCAAGAAACATTAGAGTGAATTTGCTCTGTCCTAAATCACAAAGAGACATCACCAGCATTGATTTTAGCCAGACCTCCTGGGGGGGGGGGGTTTGATGGGTTGGGAGGGGGTTGCTGAAGGGGACATATTCACCGGGAGAACACCTCATGGACAAGTAAGGGCGTCAAAGGCTTTGTGGAGAAGACAGGAGAATGGGGTTGAAAGAGACAAAACAGATCGGACATGATTTAATGGCGGAATAGACTTGATGGGCTGAATGGCCAAATTCTGCCCCTATGCCTCATGGTCTTATGGATATGGCCTTATGTTCTTATCTGTACACTGTGGACGGCTCGATTGTAATCGTGTATTGTCTTTCCGCTGACTGGTTAGCACGCAACAAAAGCTCTTCGCTGTACATCGGTACACGTGACAATAAACTAAACTCAAACTCAAACTCAACTCAACATGGATGGTCCTCATGTCCAAATTCACAATGCTAGGTTTCGAGGCAGGGCAGGTTTTAAGTGAATCATTGTGATTTCACTTAACATTTTGCTACTGATTGTTTGATTGATAAGACGTTTAGCATGTAGTTAAGAATTACCTACATCTGCTTTCAATTTTTGTTGCATTAATCTACTCTTCATACATTTGGCAGTGGCTTCTTTTGATGGAATGTTTCTGCTGGACAGGCCCACTGTATGATTCAATGATTCATCTAAGTGTGAGTTGACTGGATGGGGATCAAGATGGGTTGGCTAGTCTGTGGCAAGGAAGAGTAGGTTAGCTTCTCGTCCCGCCTTCAGCTTCAGTTTCAGCTTCAGTTTACGTGTACCAAGGTACAGTGAAAAGCTTTTGTTGCGTGCTAACCAGTCAGCGGAAAGACAACACATAATCACAATCGATCCATTTGCAGTGTATAAGGGAATAACGTTTAGTGCAAGGTAAAGCCAGCAAAGTCCGAGCAAGGATAGTCCGTGGTCATCAAAGAGGTAGATAGTAGTTCACCACTGCTCTCTGGTTGTGGTAGGATGATTCAGTTGCCTGATAACAGCTGATGTGACAGTTGGCTGAGAGCCTAGAAGAGTGGTTCCCAAACTGATCTGCGAGTGCTTTGGGGAGTGCACCAAATATCACATTCGGTCCATGTGGTATTAATAATATTAAGGTAAATTAAGATAGAAAATTCACCAAAAAGGTAAACACAAATAAAAACATACTCTGCAAACGTGCGGCTGGTAATCCTTGTAGCATCACCAATTTCTTAAATGGAGTGTATTGGGATTGTGTCAAGTGTTTGCAGAGGGACATACTGTATTTAACTGAGCAACGAGATTGTGGACCCCCGCTTGTTAATTAAAGTCTTGAGTATATCTATTTTACTAATAAAAACGAATTTCCCCAATATTCAGTTGATGGCCTGTTGTGCCAACTGGACTGACTACCGTAGCTTTTTCCCTCTCTTTGCTTGTACATCTCCATTTGAACATCTACTCTGAGCTCCTCAGTTTAACCCCTTCCCCCAACCATGCAGCAGTCTGAGTTCCTCCAGCACTTTGTGTTTTAGCGCAACAATGTCCTTATCTTTTGCCTTGCAATTCATAATTTGTGGGCTTTAGTCGCCTGAAGAACCAATTTTCCCCTCTCAAAAAACAGGGGAGTTATTCTTCAAAAATCAAATTTTCAAGAACCTGGTTTGCATTTGAGGCGACTTCAAGTCAAAACAATCCAATGCAATATTCAAGCCAATGTCACTTGTGAGACCTACTGCAAGAATAGTACAGACTGCCCTTTTTTCATCCTTGTCTGTTATTGCCAAGAGGAGAAGTCCCTGCAGCAGTTTAGCGGGAAAAAAAAGTTTGAAAGGTCTGGATATCAGAGTTCAAAATAAGTTAGACAAAACTTTAAATACTCCTACAATCCAGCAGCATGAACTTTGCTGCGGTATTTGAACGTCTCATCAGAAATTAATGTTCATAAGTTACAGGAGCAGAATTAGGCCATTTGGCCCATCAAGTCTATTCTGCCACTTAATCATGGCCGATCTATCTTTCCCTCTCAACCCCATTCTCCTGCCTTCTCCCTGTGACCTCTGACACCTTTACTAATCAAGAACCTGTCAATCTCCTCTTCAAAAATACCCATCAACTTGGCCTCCATAGCCATTGTGGAAATGAATTTCACAGATTGATCAGCCTCTGACTAAAGAAATACTGAGCTCATCTCCTTTCTAAAAGTGCGTTCTTTTATTCTGAGTCTATGGCGTCTGGTCCTAGAACCTGCCACGAGTGGAAACATCCTCACTCTGATTCCACTCTAATCAGGGCTTTTATTATTCTGTAAGTTCCAATGAGCCCCCCCCCCTTCCTTCTAAACTCCAGCGAGTACAAGCCTAGTGCCATCAAATGCTCATCGTATGTTAACCCAATCATCCCCGGGATCATTCTTGTAAACCTCCTCTGGACCACCTCCTATGCCAGCACATCCCTCCTCAGATATGGGGCCCAAAGCTGCTCACAATACTTCAAATGTGGTCTGACCAGTGTCTTATAAAGCCTCGGCAATATGTCCCTGCTTTTATATTATAGTCCTCTCGAAATGAAATTCAGATTGACGTGCCATCAAGAAACAAACAGTGAAAACACTTGATCTCTCGATGCTGTGGATCATGTTCTCTGAGCATATTCTTTATACCGTCCGTTCTTCAAGAAGGAACTGCAGATGCTGGAAAAATCAAAGGTAGACAAAAATGCTGGAGAAACTCAGCGGGTGCGGCAGCATCTATGGAGCGAAGGAAATAGGCAACGTTTCGGGCCGAAACGTTGCCTATTTCCTTTGCTCCATAGATGCTGCCGCACCCGCTGAGTCTCTCCAGCATTTTTGTCTATATTCTTTATACCAGTGGCCTGATATTACCTTTGGTGCAAATCTTAGTAGAATCCTTTGGGAAACATTGATGGGCTTTTACACCATGCAACGTAAAATGCATCTTCCTGTAAAGCCAGAATGAAATGATGTGAATTTAGTTTGATGTACCACTTCACTGAGGACACACCACTGTACCACTACCCTTCGCTGAGGACACAGCTAAAGAATAATCCATCGTTTTAACATAAACGCTTCATTAAAAACAAGTTTTTGTTCTGCAGTTTAGTGTAGTGAAACAGTGCGGAAACAGGCCCTTCTGCCCACCGAGTCGGTGCTGACCACCGATCACCCTGTACACTATCCTAGCAATATTCTACGGGACTAGGGACAATTTACAATCTTTACTGAAGCCAATTAACCTACAAACCTGCACGTCTTTGCAGTGTGGGAAGAAACCAGAGGACCTGGTGAAAACCCACGCAGGTCACGGGCAGAACGTACAAACTCCGCACAGACAACACCCGTAGTCAGGATTGGGGCCCAGGTCTCTGGCACTGCAAGGCAGTAAACTCTACCGCTGTGCCACCGTTCCGACCTGGTTGTTTCTAAGAAGTCTGTCAAGCAATCAATGTAATTCTTGTGATCAATACACAAAAGGAACTCGGACAACAATCTGTGGAGGGAATGGACAGGCGATGTTCAGGGGTTGGGTCTGAAGAAGGGTCCCAACCCGAAATGTTGCCTGTCCATTTCCTCCACAGATGCTGAGCGGCCCGCTGAATTCCAGACTGAAGAAAGGGTCCCGACCCGAAACGTCACCCATCCTTTTTCTCCAGAGATGCTGCCTGACCCGCTGAGTTACTCCAGCACTTTGTGTCGATCGTCAGATTTCTGCTTTATTTCTGTATTCATTGATATTCCGCCATGATTCCCAGGGACTCACATCCTGATTTTATCCCCTTCGTCTGCCACTCACCACATGAGTAATTCATGTTGCAGAAACCTAGAAAAATCATCTGGTTTTGAGCCCTTCAGGCAAGTTTGTCAAAATAGATCAAATGAGTAATTCATTCACGGTCAATGAAGTGTGCAGAGTCCAGGGAGATACATATAAAGTGGAATTAAATGTCACGTGGTTTCCTCTGGTTAGCCGAAAGACCTAATTAATGTGGAGTTTTTATAGTGTGGAACTAAGTGGGAAAGTCTGTGTTCCAGACGTTGAGCGAAATGGCCCATCAACGTGTAACGATTTACTTATATAGTCCAGTGAAAACATCTGTTTTCCAAAGTCTGTTCTTAAAAGGCACCATCAAAGTGTCTTCTACACCCAGATTTGTTCAATGGTTAAGTGTGGTTGCAAATTTCCGTTGGAGCTTGGAGTTAAAATTGTTATTATTCGTGATTATAAAAGGAAACATTTCACCTCTCATTTCTTCCTTGAACTCTTGTGCAGGACAAAACACCTGAGCAACATGGGCGTCAGGGGTTATGGGGAGAAGGCAGGAGAATGGGGTTGAGTGGGAAAGATAGATCAGCCATGATTGAATGGCGGAGTAGACTTGATGGGTAAATGGTCTAATTCTGCTCCTAGAACCTATAAGCTAGCTATTTCTGTGGGTTTGATCATGGGAGATCGAATCACAAGATCATGTCAGTTGTTTTATAATTATCAATGCCATTTGTCTTACAATGGTTGGGTACCATATGGAGGACTCTTTGGTTGCACTTGACTCTGAGTTGAAGGAACTTTAGTCAGAGGGTGGTGAATCTGTGGACTTCATTGCCGCAGAAATCTGTGGCGGCCAAGTCAATGGATATTTTTAAGGCAGAGATTGTGAGATTCTTGATTAGTACGGGTGTCAGGGGTTATGGGGAGTAGGCAGGAGAATGGGGTTGAGAGGGAAAGATAGATCAGCCATGATTGAATGGTGGAGTAAACTTGATGTGCCGAATGGCCTAATTCTGCTCCTATCACTTATGAACTTATGAACTACTCGGGGATAATCCTTGGACCCAGACACCAGTCTTTGCCCAGGAGATCTAACTTTGGTTATTGGAGATTCTCATTCAATCCAAGAGTGGTCGCACTTCAGGAGATAGTCCTTTGCCTATTCCACTGAACAACTGACAATAAATAAACACAAAATATGGAGTAAATCAACAGGTCAGGCAACATCTCTGGAGAAAATGGTAAGGTGACATTTCAGGCTGGGATCTAGAAGGGCCCTGACCCGATACCTCACCCATCCATTTTCTTTAACGATGCTGCCTGACCCGCTGAGTTACTCCAGTATTTTGCGTCTATCTTTGATATAAAACAGCATCTGAGGTTCCTTTTTATTACATCTGACAATAAATGGTCACTTTCAGAGCATCTTACTGGCCGGCTGAAAATAGATTTGCATTCATGTAGCTCCTGGTTCTTCCCTTTCAGGACAAACTTGAGGCATTTTCTAGTCATTTAAGAACTTTCAGGACCATTGTCATTGTTATATTATTTGCCAGCTTGTACATATCAACCCCTCACAAACAGTATGATTTCAATCGGACAATGTGATTAAGTAATGTTGAATGAAAGATTACTATTGGCCTGGCACCAGAGAGAAGTCCCCTGCTCTTGGAAACTGCGTTATAAAATCTATTGAGATCACCTGAGAGAGCAAATGAGTTTTAGGTTTAAGATTGAATCTGCAAGGCTTAATTTGGTTTTAGTTCAGATACAGCAGGGAAACAGGCCCTTCAGCCCACCGAGCGCGCCGACCAGCAATCCCCGCACACTTACACTATCCTACACACACTAGGGACAATTTACATTTATACCAAGCCAACTAACCTACAAACCTGTATGTCTTTGGAGTGTGGGAGGAAACCGAAGATCTCGGAGAAAACCCACGCAGGTCACGGGGAGAACATACAAACACCGTACAGACAGCACCTGTAGTCAGGATAGAACCCGGGTCTCTGGCGCTGTAAGGCAGCAAAAGTATCCGCTGCGCGACCGTGCCACCCTAAATGTTCCTTCTGTCTTCCAGTCTCCTTCCAGGTCCATTTTACACGGCTGTAAGATTGAAGCAGAGACAAATTCCATGTAAAACCCTTCTTGCAAATTCTACCCAAAGAACTTAATGACATTTTTCACAGCTAAACACTGTCACCTTTTCCTGTTCAGGTTGACAAACTGAGTTTTTAATAAAAAACAAACACATATTACAGGAGAAAATGCAAAGTGTTGGAGTAACTCAGCGGGTCAGGCAGCATCTGGTGACATTTTGGATTGGGACCGTTCTTTTAAATGAGCTTTGACTGCATTTTACCATTTGCAGTAAGTTTTTAAAATCCAATGACATCTGGTCTTTAGCTCGCAAGTGGATGCCAGACTAATTCAGTGGCATTACAATTAATGTACCTTGAGGATTTGTCGCTTGTTTAAATTAGGAACATTCTCTTCTTATTCATCTGTTGATATTTTTGATAAAACAATCACGGGCAGCAGGGTGGCGCAGCGGCAGAGTTGCTGCCTTACAGCGCCAGAGACCCGGGTTGGATCCTGACAATGGGTGATCCCTCTACGGAGTTTGTACGTTCTCCCAGTGACCGCGTGGACTTTCTCCGGGTGCTCCGGTTTCCTCCTACTGGATTGTAGGTTAATTGGCTTTGGTAAAATTGCAAATTGTCTCCAGGGCGTAGGATAGTGCTAGTATACGGGCTGAGCTCCGGACCCGGTGGGCTGAACGGCCTGTTTCCGCGCTGTATCTCTAAAGTCTAATCCCTCCTCAGCCTCCTCGGGCTCCGTTCTTGGTCCCCTCCTCTTCATCATCTACATCCTCCCCCTTGGTCATATACTCCGTCACTTCAACCTGGACTTCCACTGCTATGCTGATGACACCCAGATCTATCTCAGCACCAAGTCCCCCCACCACCCCCCTCTCTCCCATATCAACTCCTGCCTATCAGCCATCAAATCTTGGATGCAACTCAACTTCCTTAAATTAAACAGTAGCAAAACAGAATTTCTCCTCATTGGCTCCAAATCAACACTCACTAAAATTAACAACCCCACTCTCACTATCGACGGCACCACTGTCTCCCCATCTCCTCAGGCCCGCAACCTTGGCGTGATCTTTGATTCAACCCTCTCCCTTGAGCCTCACATCCGCCATGTTGTCAAAACATAATTTTTTCACCTCCGCAACATTGCAAAAATCAGATCCTTTCTCACACCCCCCGCTGCTGAAAGACTCATCCATGCCTTCATCTCCTCCCGACTGGACTACTGTAACTCTCTTCTTTTCGGAATCAATTCCAGCAGCATCAACCGACTCCAACTGGTCCAAAATGCAGCCGCTCGACTCATTACCCACACCAAATCCTGGCACCACATCACCCCAGTTCTCAAAGAACTTCACTGGCTTCCCATTTCCCACCGGATCACCTACAAAATCCTGGTCCTCAGCCCTCAACAACCTGGCCCCCCCTTATCTCATTGACCTCCTCTCCCCCTACCAACCCTCACGGTCCCTCAGATCCACATCAGCTGGTCTCCTCTCCACTCCGAAAGCAAACCTCTGCACTTTTGGAGGCAGAGCCTTCTCCATGGCAGCTCCCAGGCTCTGGAATTCCCTCCCACAACCGGTCCGAAATTCTGAGTCCCTCACCATCTTCCAGTCTCGCCTCAAGACCCATCTCTTCACCTCTGCATACCCTTAGTCCCATGTTCCCCTCCCCTTTGTCTTACTGCTCTATTTTGTTTTGTTTATTCCTGACTCTCAATGTAAAGCGACTTTGAGTCCTGAAAAGCGCTATATAAATAAAATCTATTATTATTATTATTATTATAAGCTTACCTTGAGAAAGCCATTTTTCCCATTCCTTTATTCACTAACAATATCTGCTTGTAGCCCTCTTCTAATCCCACAAGTCCAACAGTAATGCTGCACAGATGGAGGAAATCCAATACAACATGTCTGCTTAACTCAATTAATTCCAACTCCCTGGAGTCCAGCAACTATAAGTAAAGCTACTGGTTTTCATTGTACAAATGGATAGGCCGTAGATTCAGTAATCGCATACTCCAATATATAAACGCAGGTTGTCCACAATACAATTCGATTTACTGAGCCAGTAGATTACTGTGAGGAGAACTATGAACAGGCTGATTCTAAAACCTTGTTTAGAGAGTCATAGAGTGATAGATACAGTGAGGAAACAGGTCCTCCGGCCCAACTTGCCCACACTGGCCAACATGTCCCAGCTGCACTTGTCCCACCTGCCAGCATTTGGTCCAATAGAGTCATGGAGTGATTTAAAAAAAATAAGTTGGCTATTCAGCAAGAGTAAACTTGTGGCCCAGACCTCGATAGCATCACACTGAGCCAATATGTGGCAGAGTGCTGCAAATAGAGCCACTGCCCCGCAACTGCAGAGGTCCAGATTGAGTCCTTCCTTCGGGCGCTGTCTGTGACCGCATTAGTTTCTCATGGGAGATCCAGTTTCCTCCCAAGTCCCAAAGACGTGTGTGTTGTGGGTCGATTGCCCGCTGTAAGTTGCCCCTCTGTGCGTCACTGCGGAGTGGAATCTGGAATTGGTGAGAAGGGCCGAATGGCCTACTCCTGCACCTATTGTAATGAGGGGAGAATTAAAAAGAGGGATTAATGCAGGATTAGTGTAAATAACTGGTTGGTGGTTGGTGTGAATTTGGCTGGCAGAAGGGCCTGTTTCTGTGCTCTGTCACTCTGTTGTCCAAAATGAACATTATTTAGCAGCACAAAATAAAGTCATTGCTGTTGACATTTCTGGAGATAAAATATGATTGATCTTTTGATCATTTACGTTGTGAGTTTTAATACGTGTTAATGCCGTTGGTGGATGGGTGCCGTGTACTAAAGTCTCATTTTCCATTGCAGGTGGCCTGATGGGAAGAGAAAGCGGAAGAACAGTCAATCCTCCATGAAGTCCACCAGCATGTCAGGTAATGACCACCCACCAGAGAATCAGAATGGCTGGCTCCACTTGCCATGTGGTGCAGGGTATCAGAGGGTTGTGGTCGGGCAGTAATGCAGCAAGGGATATTAGAACAACTGAGACTGATTTTCACGTGAAAGGTGGATCTTTACGTGGCCTGGATAGAGAAGGTGTGGAGGGGATGTTTCCACTAGTGGGAGAGTCTAGGACCAGAGGCCATAGCCTCAAAATAAACAGACTTATCTTTAGAAAGAAGATGAGGAGGAATTTCTTTGGTGAATCTGTGGAATTCATTGCCACAGACAGCTGTGGAGGTCAAGTCAATGGAGGCGGAGATTGATAAACTCTTGATTAGTACGGGTGTCAGGGGTTATGGGGAGAAGGCAGGAGAATGAGATTGAGAGGGAAAGATAGATCAGCCGTGATTGAATGGCGGAGTAGACTTGAGGGGCCGGATGGTCTACTTCTGCTCCTATAACTCATGAAAAGGTGCAGTTGCTTTGAGATCTGAATCTCAGCACCTCTTGTCCATCACTTTTCAGGCAAGCAATGTGCCTGATCAGGAATCTTTCCAGCAAATCCAACTCGGAACAGAAGGGAAAACATCGAGGGGCGGCAAATGTTAAGTTGGCCGGACACAATTTCAGTAACCTGGCTGAAATCCTTCTCTAACCCAGCACTATGAACAGCTAACAATACACAACGAGCTGGATGAACTCGGCAGGTCAGGTAGCATCTGCGTATGGAATGGATAGGTGTGCTGTTTCAGGTCAGTACCCTTTCCTCAGACTCAGAAGCAACGCCTATCCATTCCCTGCATTGATGCTGCCTGATCTGCTGAGATAGTCCAGCACTTTGTGTTTTTGGCTCAAGATTCCAGCATCTGCAGATACATACAACCACAAAAAAAACAAGTTAATTTATGAATAACCTCTTGGAGGCAGTTTTCTTGAAAATATGCTTGCTCACATCATTGATAAGCAAGGGATTTGATCCTGGAAACTTTAACTCTTTCTTGCCTCAATTTTATTCAAAAAGACACCCTACAGGAAGGACCCCTACTACCCTAGCAATGGACTGTTCCAGCTGCTACGGTCAGGCAAGCGCCTCCGTTGTCATGCTGTGAAAACAGAGAGGATGAGACGGAGTTTCTTCCCACAGGCCATTAGGACTGTAAACTCTAATCTCACCAGGGACTAATTTACTGTTGTGTTGTGTCTTTTTATTGTTTTCTAAAATGTAAATACTGGTTCTGTTCTGTTCTGTTGTTCTGTAGTTTTTTGCACAATCCGCAGGCATTGCCACTTTCATTTCACTGCACATCTTGTATGTGTATGTGACAAATAAAGTTGACTTGACTTGACATGAGAGAGAGTTTAGTATATTGTCACGTGTACCAAGGTAGAGTGAAAAGCATTTGTTGTGTGCTAACCAGTCAGCGGAAAGACAACACATGATTACAACCGAGCCATCCACTGTGGACAGATACATGATAAAGGGAATGATGTGAATAACGTTTAGTGCAAGATAAAGACGGTAAAGTCCGATCAAAGATAGTCCGGAGCTCTCCCATGTGGTAGGTAGTAGTTCAGGGCTGCAGCCTGGATGTAGATCGGATGGTTCAGTTGCCTGATAACAGCTGGGAAGAAACTGCCCCTGAATATAGGTCAGGGCAGATGAATGCATGATGTTTCTAAAGGGAATGTTTCCCTGCAGAAAAGGCTTCCTCAAGCATGGAATAGTCTGAGAGTCAATTTGAAACTACAGGATCTTTTAAACCATATTAAACCATCCACTCTATCACTGGATGTTAAAAGTTCAAAGGCTCCATTTAGTAGAGGAGCAGATGATTTATCTCTGGTGTCCTGGCCATATTTATTGCTCCATTGACAGTACTTGCCCATTATTCTATTACTTTGTTCGCCAGGCCATCTGCCTGTAAAACAATTGTCGTGCTTCCTACAACAGAATTAAATGTCATAAATGTAATTGGCCATGAGTATCTTCACATCATGAAAGGTGTTATAAAACATTGTCTTGTTCTTTCATCCGATGTCAAGTGCTTGACATTACTGTACTTCCCTCTTCGTTAGGTTATAATCACTGTTTGATTATTAGATTTCTTGATGTCACTTCTTTTAATTGTTATTTCTATTGTTTTACCAAATCTTTAGACTTTAGACTTTAGAGACTTTGAGTCTCAGAAGAAGGGTCTCGAACCGAAACGTCACCCATTCTTTCTCTCCAGAGATGCTGCCTGTCCAGCTGAGTTACTCGAGCATTTTGTGTCTATCTTTAGAGACATTGAGACCACACGGACCATCGATCACCCCGTACACTAGCACTATCCTACACACTAGGGCCAATTTACAATTTTACCAAAGCCAATTAACCTACAAATCTGTATGTCTTTGGAGTGTGGGAGGAAACCGGAGCACCCGTAGAAAACCCACGCGGTCATAGGGAAAATATACAAACTACATACAGACAGCACCAGTAGCCAGGTTCGGACCCAGGTCTCTAGCGCTGTAAGGTAACACCTCTACCACTGCGCTGACCATGTTTTCCTCCCTATTGCCACTGGGTCCACTGGCCAATGTTAGCCCATTCGCAATATCCATTTGTCCTATTCATTGGGACAGTGTGAACAAAATGGAAGAATAGGGTGGCAGGGTGGCGTAGCGGTAGAGTTGCTGCCTTACATCGTTTGCAGCACCGCAGATCCGGGTTCGATCCCGACAACGGGTGCTGTCTGTTCGGAGTTTGTACGTTCTCCCCGTGACCGCGTGGGTTTTCTCCGAGATCTTCTGTTTCCTCCTACACTCCAAAGACGTACAGGTTTGTAGGTAAATTGGCTTGGTAAATGAAAAACTTGTGTGTGTAGGATGATAGTGTTAATGTGTGGGGATCGCTGGTCTGCGCAGACTCGATGGGACCAAAGGGCCTGTTTCCGCACTGTATCTCCAAACTAAACTCAACTAAATAACATCTGTTAGCAATAAAATAAAATATGTGGACGTGAATGCTGCCTTTCAGTGACGGCCTCAAATCAGTCAGAGCTGTCAATGGTTTTTCGATTAAGCAAGTGATGGGATTGAAGGGGCAGTCTATTTTAGCGGCTTCTTCAACCTGATTTAATATGTGAAACCCAAACCAGATTTGTTTGCTGCAAATAGTATTTGATGGGATTCTTTGATGAAGCCACAAAGAGGGTTGACACAGGGAACTGCGGTTGATGAAGTGAATCTGACTTTGCAGAGACTTGTGATACAGTGCCGTGCGGTTAACTCATAACTAACATTGACAATGGTGCCGTGCTTACAAACTACGCGGAGAGATAGATGGCAGGGTGAAGATGGGGAGACGTAAGGCAGGTACATTATGTAAAATTATTATTTTAGTTAGATAAACAAGGTGGGATAACTCTAAATGAGTTAGAAGAATGAGAGGGGCCTCATTGAAACATACAGAATAGTGAAAGGCTTGGATAAAGTGGATGTGGAGAGGATGTTTCCACTCGTGGGAGAGTCTAGAATAGTAAGATTAAACGAGAACTTACCAGTTTGAAGTTTGATCTTTATTTTATGAGTAGTTACGTTGGTGATTACGTGAAGAAGACCCGTCAGGGCACATGCGCGTCAATCTTCAAAGCAGCGGTATGAAATCACAGACAACACCATAATTGAAGTAACATATTAAGATGATCAACATGAGAACTACCATTATGACCTTTTTTCTATGAGCGAGGGTTGGGCGTGGCGGGCACGTAATCACCAACGTAACTCCTCATAAAATAAAGATCAAACTACAAACTGGTAAGTTCCCGTTTAATCTTACTATTTTACTTCGGAGTCACGTGAGTGACTACGTGAAGATTTTAAAGCTCTGTGATTTTTATGCCGCAGATCAAAATCCAGGCTTCTCACTGCACCGATTGACTCTGAGTATCATCAATAATGCTGTAAACATGACATTGCATATCATGCAAAAACAAAACAGTTTTATTTTGGGTCATAAAACAACCAATAAACCCTCTTAATGTAGGGGCAACAAACGAAACAGAATGAAACAGTATTGAAAACAGACTTTAAACAATAGCAACAGCACTCAATATTGAGTTGGCAAACAGCCCTCCATCGGCAATCGGCCGATGGTAGTGTTGCTGAAACACAAGTTCATTTTTCCAACCTGCGGCTTTTAATATATGGTCGATGGGAACGTCCATCGCCCTGGCCGTGGATGTTGCTACTGCGCTAGTGGAATGAGATGTAAACACATAAATGTTAATTCCTGTCTGAACCAACTCTTACTTTAACCACCTTGAGATAGTCTGAACTGCCACTCTTTTATGTTGGCTTCTTGTAACTGACAAATAATCCTGTTTCTTCTTGTCTTAAAGCCCTTGTGGCTTCAATGTAATGTAACAAATGTGTCCTTACACATAAACATGGAGCTGTAGGATATGCTGAGAACACAATGTTAAATCCTGTCACACCTGGCCTGCTTTGTTTGAGCAGGTCAGAAATATAAAACAGAACATCGTCTGTATTCACTTCCATTCTCTCGAACTGAAGTTTTTGCAAAGTCTGCACTCTCTGTACTGACACCAATGCCATTAGCATAGCCAATTTCATGGTTAATTTTAACAAAGTTATAGACGTGACAGGGACCCAATGACGAAGTATGTTAAGAACAACGCTTACCTCGCAGATTACCATATACCTAGGCTTAGGCGGTTTGGAATTAAAGATTCCTTTCATCAACCTAGATATGAGAGGGTGAGAACCTATACTTTGTGTCCATGTACCTATTACAAGACATGCCAACAAAGCACTTCTGGCTGTATTGATAGCAGTATAGCTAAGACCCTCATCATAATAAAGTGTAGATAAACTCTAACACATTTTCAATAACTACAGTATCATATTGAATATTCTTTTGAACACCATATTGTTCCCATTTTTTACATGTCATATACTGCTTTTGAGTACTTTTTCTCCAGGCTGCAGTGAGTATATCCACCGTTGGCCTAGAAAGTCCTCGACCAATGTAAAGCATTCTTAAAAACCTGCAAATTAACAGATCAATACGATCACATAACGGATGAACTTAACGCGTTACTGGATGGTCCAGCAAATTCCTACTGTTTGGAATCAGCAAAAGGAGGTTGGATCGCTATCTGTAACATCAGAGGGAACCATGGTTGAATCGGCAATTTGGTATCACCAAAACCCCTGAAGCGGCATCCTGCTTGATTTTCTCAAACACCGAGCTATGAGGCAGAATGGTGGGAAAATGTACACAAACATATCATCCCAATTTAGTGAAAAAGCATCAATTGCCACTGCCCCTGGATCTGATGCCCATGAAACATATTTTGGCCTTCCATATAGAAGTACTATGTTCTTGAACACATCCTGGTTCAACATCCACTCTGTATTATCACGGAATTTCCATGAGCTGCCATCTGGTACTACATTAAGTTTCCCTGGCAGATAGCTCCAATCCAAATATCCATACTCCAGGTCCAATTTTATTTGCCAACCTGTCACATGATAACGATTTGATTCCACCCATGTGATTCATATAAGCAACTGCTGTAGTGTTGTCTATTTTACACTGCACATGCAAACTAGTTTTGTTAATGCCATAAGCCTTGAATCTATAAAATACTGTTGGTTAATTCCCCATGTTTGCAGAAGCAATGTCCATCTGTCTCCACAGCTGGATCTTGTATCAGTAGCACCCTACCCAAGTGCTCTGACATCAGTCTGCAAAATCATGGAAACTTGGTCCAATAACACTTTGGAACTACTAGTGGACACGTGCTGAATCCCCCATTGTACATCAGCAACAGCCTCTATTGATAGAAGCATAGGTCTGTTATAATGACCCTAATGTATCCTCATTGCTTGTACCTTTGATCTTTGTAATTGTAGATAATAAAGTGGCCATATTGAACTGCTGGAAATGCTGCCAGCAATTACCACAGCAGACTTGTCACCTGGCTAATTGAAGGCTGTGTGTCAGCAATTAACTTGATACAGCTCTTAATTAGCTCTACCCTTTTTTGGCTGGGCAAGGTCACAATCATGTTGATTAAGTCTATTGTGAACCCAACTAGTCAATTTGTGTCACAGGTATAAATTTAGATTTCTCTGGATAGCTTATGTTAAAAAGTGGTTTTTACCAACTGCCACTGATGCTTCAGCTGTTTCCTTTGATTGTCCTACAATCAAGATATTACCTAGTTAAGCCATGAGCACATGCCCTTGACTTCTCATCATGCCTAGAATAGGTTTTAACAACTTTGTAATCACTCTAGGAGCTGAAGACAAACCATTAGGCAGTGCATTGTATTGGCATAATTGCCCCATCCAGCTTAATTTTAAATCTTCTATCCTGCAAATGAACAGACACTGAATCCGCATCTTTAAGATCTCCATCACAAACGTTTCCATCTTTAAATGACTATACCGTACAAAAAGGTTAATCCTATTCAGGTCCAGTATAATTCTGCATCCCCCCATCTTTTTTTTTCTTCTTTTTTTTTCTGGGAAAGATATTGGACACAAACTGATGGCTTTGGTAAACTGCCTTAGCAATTACACCTTTATTTCATAAGCTTGCAAGTTCCACCTGAACTTCCAATTGTTCAGTGATGCTGAAGTCAAACTCCTTTTTGGAACATGTTGCATGGGTAAATCAGAATTTGCATTAAGCTTTATTCGATACCCTTCAATAACCTTCAGTATAAACATATATATGAGGTAAACATTTAATTGTATCACATTAGATCTGTCTACATGAGAACCAGACCCTCTTACCTCCTTACCACCTGGCATTCTTCCCCAGCCTCAAGCTGAATATCTGACCTTCCCTGGCGCTGCTACCGCCGAACGCCAACTGCGCTGCGTCGTAGCTGGACTCGTCCCTTGCCCGGACCAGTCTCCTCGCTTATAGGGATACTTCCGCTTTGGTGAATATGTGGCTGCCGTCTTAGCCTCCTCCAGCTCCTTCACCTGCTGTGCGAAATCCTCGCCAAACAGCAGTGCCGGTTGCACTGTGCCAGGCTGGCAGCGTGAAGCATATTTAGAATTGATGGTTGGTCTAATTGCATCTTGCGGAGGCAGTTGATCTCAAAGTGGGCACTCCACAATAGCGCCTTTTGTTGTAATTTGTCATGGCCTCTCCATCTACCATCCTGGCAAAGCTCGTTATACCAGATGCCAGCAACTTTAAAATATGCTGGAGCTTCACATGCTCCTGGGCTCTCATTTGTATGCCCATCTTGCCCCAATTCTTCCTGTTCCCAACAGGAGGTTTTAACAGTCCACAGTTGATTGGGGCTTCATGTTTCCTTACGGTCTCATCCATTGTCAGCTCCTGTAGCTGATGTGAGACTTGGTAATTTATGCGGGTGGCAAGTTCCTCACCCAGAGGCTCACCAGCGTCCGACGACATGGCAAACCGTGCTGCACACAGTGTCAGCTCTGGCAGCTGCCTGCCCTCCCTTTGGAAGTCGTCGGACAGGGTCAGAGCGTACCTGCCCTTCTGCACTCACCTCTTGCAAAGAGGGTGCTTTCAAGCAGGCCTCTACTAGGCACTGCCAGCGGAGCCTTCCCTAAGGCTTCCCGCCTGCACAACTCCTCCTGGAGTATGGCTTTGTGAAGCAGAACCTCTTCTAGGCACTGCCAGCGGAGCCTTCTCTATGGCTTCCCGCCTGCACAACTCCCCTGGAGCGTCTCTGTGGAGCAGCCCCTGTATGAGCTGCTCCTTTTGGATAACCGCTGGGGAACGGTATCCTGTCCCCGACGGGACTCTCGTGGCCCGACTCTGCGGAGTCTATAGCCCCTACAGACTTGGCTTTTGCCTACCGCCCGACTGGCGTTGGCTGTGTACCCGGCTGGGCACTTTGCCAAGTCTGTCGCCGCACCGCTACCGGCTTGCGACTCCCCCGAGGTGACAGGCTGCCTTTCAGAGACTGCGCTCCCGCAGCTCTCTCTCTCCTTGTCGGCAGCAGACCTGCACCTTTTCCTTGTTCCTGTATGTGGGGAAAAAACACACAGAAACAATTTGTCTACTTTTTCCTAACTCCTCCAAAGTCTCCCCGACTTTGGTGGAGCTCTAAACTACTCACCTTGCAGGAGGAGCTCCGTCCTCCCGCTGCCGGGCGCCCATGCGTCAGACGTAATGACGCGCATGCGCCCTGACGGGTCTTCTTCACGTAGTCACTCACGTGACTCCGAAGTAAAACTAGAGTTCATAGTCTCAGAATTAAAGGACGTTCTTTTAGGAAGTAGATGAGGAGGAATTTATTTAGTCAGAGCGTGGTGAACCTGTGGAATTTTTTGCCACAGAAGGCAGTGGAGACAATGTAGGTGGGTATATTTAAGGCAGAGATTGATAGATTCTTGATTAGTACAGTTGTCAGAGGTTATGGGGAGAAGGCAGGGGAATGGGGTTAGGAGAGAGAAATGGATCAGCCTTGATTGAATGGCGGAGTAGACTTGATGGGTCGAATGGCTAATTCTACTCCTACCATTTATAATCTTATGATCTTATGATCTAAACACACTGTTAAATAGGAGACAATTGTCTCTTTACGTGAGCTATGATCAAAGAACTGCAGTATTTTCTCAGTGCCCTGAGTAACCCAGTCCTCTCCCTGCCAAATGGTAATGCCTGATCATCCAATGGTATTTTGTTGGTCTTGGCTATTTTCAAATTGCTTATGGGCAGAAGACATCACTTTTAGAAGGGTTTCGGCCCGAAACGTTGCCTATTTCCTTCGCTCCATAGATGCTGCTGCACCCGCTGAGTTTCTCCAGCATTTTTGTGTACCTTCACTTTTAAAAGGTTTGGCTGGACAGTAGCCAGGAAAAAGAGAGGAGAGGGGATAGGGGAAGGGATATAGCGAGATACAAGAAGACAAGGGATACTTGTCAGGTGAAAATGAAAAGCAAAAGATTGAAGGAGCTGGAAATTAGTTTCGAGATGCAACGTGGAAACTGGCCCTTCGGCCCATCCAGTCTGTGCGCCAGTTTTATCATACAGACTAGGGACAATTTACAGAAGCCAATTAACGTACAAACCTGCACATCTTTGGAATGTGGGAGGAAGCCAGAGCACCCGGAGAAAACCCACCTCACGGGGAAAACGTGCAAACTCTGCACAGTCTGCACCCGTGGTCAGGATCGAACCCCAGTCTCTGGCATCGTATGGCAGCAACTTCACATCTGCGCCACTGTGCCGGTTTACTGAAATCTGAATTAAGAAATTGCTGGAGACAATCAGTAGGTCAGGCAGCATCTTAGGGCGGCCCTGAGGCACAGACAGCTGATAGAGCTGCTACCTCACAGCGCCAAAGATCCAGGTTTGATCCTAACCTCGGGTGCTGTCTGTGTGGAGTTCGCACATTCTTCTGTAACCGCATGGGTTTCCTCTGGATGCTCTGCTTTCCTCCCACATCCAAAAGACGTGCGGGTCTGTAGGTTAGTTGGTCTCTATACATTACCTCGAATGTGTAAGGGAGTTGAAACAAAAGTAAGATAACATAGAATTAGTGGGAAGGGGTGATCGATGGCCAGTGTGGACTCGTTGGGCCGAAGGGCCTGTTTCCATGCTGTACCTTTCAGTCAATCAATAGTCTGTGGAGGGAGAAACGGGGTTAAGGTTTTCAATCAATGACGTTACGTCAGATGACGGGACATCATCTTGAAACTTCCTCAGGATAGATCACGGACCTGAAACTTTCAATCTGTTTGTCTCTCCACTTCTGCCACCTGGTTTAACAAATATATCTGCACACGGTTTAAAAAATCTCGACAGACATATGAATTTGAAATGCATATATAGTTGCCCACTGGAAAAATCCATATCATCATTTTAATATTTTCTTGATGAATATTTAACCAGGTCATATTGAACAAATAGATATGGTGAATTTAAAGCTGATAATAAATGAAATGTATCGCTCTCAGATGGACAGAAGGGTTTGTTTCCGTAGTGTATGATTCGTTGACTTGAAGCACTCCAGCACACAAGGTAGTCTGCGAGGTAGAAATGGCGTACCTCTATTTTTTCGTACAGTACCTGAAGGGAGATGGACCCACTGGGTTTTCCAGTATCAGGAAACAGCTCTCCAGGATATTGTGTTCTGAATGAAAACCAACTCTCTTGGCCCCGTGACTACTTTGGAATTTGTAGAAGCCACAAACCATAGCCATTTGATTTAATTGCTGGTAGAAGTCATTTGCACATATCTGTGAACCATTAAATCTCATTATATATTATGAAGGTTTTCTCCCAGTATAAATAAATGGATCTAATTCTTGCTGGCTGTATCTAATTATTTGTTGGTAATGTAATATATTGGAGGCAAACTCCATTTTCTTTGCTGTTTATCTTCATGTTTTGAAGGCTTTGGAGATTTAGTTGAAACTTTGAGAGATTATCTTTTGATCGTTGTTATTAAATATTAAATCTTGTCTCTGAATGTGGGATTGGCTTGTGGGTATGTGTTGGAAGAAGCTCCAGATGCTAGTTTACACCATAGATAGACACAAAATGCTGGAGTAAAGGGCCTGTCCCACTTTCACGACCTAATTCACGACCTCTGCCTAGTTTGCCCTTGACCCATACTCGCAGCATGGTCGTAGGAGGTCGTAGGTAGGTCGTAGCAGGCCGTAATGCTAGTTGTAGGTACTCGTGACATCAAGTAGGTCGGGGCGTTTTTCTAACCTGATGAAAAATGTCCACGATTAAAAAAGGTTGTAAATTAGGACGTGAATGTGGTACAGGCCCTTAACTCAGCGGGTCAGGGGTCTGAAGAAGGGTCTTGACCCAAATCGTCACCTATTCCTTCTCTCCAGAAATGCTGCTTACCCGCTGAGTAAATTATCCTCAGAATTAGAGGACGTTCTTTTAGGAAGAAGATGAGGAGAAATTTATTTAGTCAGAGGGTGGTGAATCTGTGGAATTCATTGCTGCAGAAGGCTGTGGAGGCCAAGTCAGTGGATATTTTTAAGGCAGAGATAGATAGATTATTGATTAGTACAGGCATCAGAGGTTATGGGGGAGAAGGCAGGAGAATGGGGTTAGGAGGGAGAGATAGATCAGCCACGATTGAATAGCCGAATAGACTTGTTGGGCCGAATGGCCTAATTCTACTCCTATCACTTCTGGCCCTGCAGACAAAGACGCTGGCAACACTCCTGGTCAAGGTACAGGCCTGGATAATGAAAGAGGAACCCCCAAAAACAAACTATGGTCTACATTCTAAAGTGTAATCAACGCAGAGAAAAACATTGATGTTATGGGAAGGAATTTTTTTTTTAAATAGTTTTTCTCTTGTTAATATAAATTGCACATTGATGTCATGGTGCCGAACAAAATATCAAAACCAGCTGGTTAAACATCCTTCCTGACAAGCTTCTAAGGCAACAAACATAGGATGTGCTGCAAACATTTTGGAACTGGCGCTCATCGGTTTTGTAAACTATCTACAGGAAATTAAAACATTGGAAAATTCAACGACGAGGATTAGGCCTTCAAGCCAAGGGGTGTTGCTTCCTCTAGAAGCCGTTACTGCAATGAGCTGCATCATGAACTTCCCCAAACGTTTCATCTCCAACACATCCCTCTGGTTTATTTCCAGACACCCATCACTCAGGAGAGTCAAGAGTGTGTTATTTCCACAAACTAACAATAATAATCTATGTAGTTCAGAGTTTATTTGAGGTTGTAGTGTCTAATAGTTGAATGGCTGTAGGGAAGAAGCTGTTCCTGAACCTGGACATTACAATTCTCAGGCTCCTGTAGATAGACACAAAGTGCCGGAGTAACTCAGCGGGTCAGGCAGCATCTCTGGAGAAAATGGATGGGTGACTTTTCGGGTCGGGACCCTTCTTCAGACTAGACCCTGAGGAAGGGTCCCAACCCGAAACGTCACCCATCCTTTTTCTCCAGAGATGCTGCCTGACCCGCTGAGTGACGCCAGCACTTTGTGTCTATCTTCAGTATAAACCAGCATCTGCAGTTCCTCTCTACACTCTTTTGCCTGGTGTGGGCTCATTGGAGAAGGATATGATAAAGAACAGATTGTGTCTTTGAAAGGAGTGTGTCGGATGTATCACAAGGTTGCTCCTGATCTGGCAGATGTTCACAGTTCATGCATCAATTGAATTTGTGCGACTTCCGAAGTTCTTCAAAGAGGCGGAGGTGGGGGTGAGGAGAACGATTTCTTTAAACTCATTTACTTCTGATGATCTGAATGCAAGTGGTGGTGGAAGCAGATCCAACAGTGACCTCAGAAAAAAAACCCGTAGGCGGGATCGAACCAGGGTCTCTGGCATTAAAAACACTGTAAGGCAGCAACTCTATCGCTGCGCCACCGTGTGTAAAATGCCGCCAAAACATGGTGCCTCTTGCATGCGGGCTGAGAAGGGTCTCGACCCGAAACGTCACCCAGAGATGCTCCCTGTCCCGCTGAGTTACTCCAGCTTTTTGTGTCTATCTTCAGTTTAAACCAGCATCTGCAGTTCCTTCCTACACATTGGTTATCACTCCAAGGGGGAACAAATTGTAGCGACCAGCTAACACTTTCAGTAGGCCCTCAATGGGCTGAATGGCCGTCTTCTGTGAATCTACATTGAATCCCGACCCTGATGTTTGAGCTTCACTGAGCTATTAAATGGTGGTGCAGCTGGTAGAACAGCCGCCTCACAGCGCCAGAGGCCCATGTTTGATCCTGACCTTGGATGCTGTGTGGAGTTTTCACATTCTACCTGTAACCTGCGAGTTTCAACGCTGCATTATTGTCAGCTAAATTCCTTTCCTACAAAATGCACAATTCCATTCTTGAACCAAGAATGATAGTTGCCTAGATTAACATTTGCACGGCCCAGCTATTACCAGGCAACTGAACCATCCTATCAACAGAGAAAGCGGTCTTGAGCTACTATCTACCTCTTCGGAGACCCTCGGACGATCTTTAATCAGACCTTACTGGACTTTATTGCACTAAACGTTATTCCCTTTACCATGTATCTGTGGATGGCTCCAACGTAATCATGTATGGTATTTCCGCTGACTGGTTAACACACAACAAAAGCGTTTCCCTGTACCTCGGTAAGCATGACAATAAACTAAACTCAACTAAAGTTGATTCTGAGTGAGTGAAGACCAAATATTTCTCATTGTGTTTTTTGGATTAATTAACTCTCCACTAAAAATAAAACTCTGCCTTGAGAATTAACCGCAGGTAAGGTTCCATTAAATGAAAGCCAGTCTTACGTTTTTTTTTTACCCATGCGGAACGGTTGCTGAAATATTCATTCTGTTATTTCCATTTCCTCCGTGATACCCCCCTGGAATTCTCGTGTGCAAAGAGGAAAAATCTGGTTGGAATACTGGGCAGCTCCCAAACCAGACTTCTGAGGCTTTGCAAAATACTGCTGCAGCCTGCCTGCTGTATGAACCCAGACAGAGGCTGCATTGAGGTACAGCATGTTGTATTAAAAGCAGAGGGACCAAACGACAAATGTCAGGAAAGAGAAACGACCTCCCAAGAGAATGCCACGCACTGAAATAATTGAAGACAGGTCACTTGAGAAAGATATTAAGCCGGAACATTGGAGTCTGTGCTGCAGAAAGGAATTGTAACGATTCCTTTATCATCGCTACTTTTTTTGCATGTCTTTCATTCATAGAAACATAGACATAGAAAATAGGTGCAGGAGTAGGCCATTCGGCCCTTTGAGCCAGCACCACCATTCAATACGAGCATGGATGATCATCCTAAATCAGTACCCCATTCCTGCTTTCTCCCTAAATCTCTTGATTCCATTAGCCCTAAGAGCTAAATCTAACTCTCTCTTGAAAACATCCAATGAATTGGCCTCTACTGCCTTCTGTGGCAGAGAATTTCACAGATTCAAAACTCTCTGGGTGAAAAAGTTTTACCTCATCTCAGTCCTAAATGGCCTACCCCTTATTCTTAAATTGTGACCCCTGGTTCTGGACTCCCCCAACATCGGGAACATTTTTCCTGCATCTACCCTGTCCAATCCCTTAAGAATTTTATATGTTTCTAAACAATCCCCTCTGATCCTTCTAAATTCCAGTGAATATAAGCCTAGTCGATCCATTCTTTCATCATATGTCAGTCCCGCCATCCTGGGAATTAACCTGGTGAACCTATGCTGCACCTCAAAACCCAGCATGTCCTTCCTCAAATGAGAAGACCAATACTGCACACAATACTCCAGGTGCGGTCTCACCAGGGCCCTGTACAACTGCAGTAGGATTTCCTTGCTCCTATACTCAAATCCTTTCTCTATGTTCTATATCTCTCTAGATCGCCGTCTATATCTCTCGTTTCCCTTTCCCCTGACTCTCAGTCTGAAGAAGTTCTCGACCTGAAGCATCACCTATTCCTTTTCTCCAGAGATGCTGTCTGATCCGCTGAGATACTCCAGCTTTTTGTGTCTATCTTCAGTTTGATTTTCTTCTTGTCTATTCACACCAGAAAAAATATCTGAGAGTCTTTGGAATTTACCAGCAATCTGCTACAAGCTAGGATCCACAGAGCACATGGATTATGTACTTGGAGGTTGAAATTCATTCTTGGCTGCTTGAACTCTCTTGACAATATAGCCCATATGCCTGTAGCATTTTGCTTCTGAAATTGGATTCCATTGAAGTCAATGGGACCAAATTTCGTAATTGAAATTTAATCCACAGAGACGGCAACATTACATATCGAGACCATGCAACACGGAATGCATTTCTATATCTCAGATGTTGTAGCCAGGATGGATTTCCATTAGAAGAGAATAGATATTTATTGGGATAGCGTTCAAATAAATGAATTGTGCTGGATTGTGTTGATATTCTTCTATGTCTTATCTGGAGCCATCCAAATGGGGGGAAGTGTAATGCATTACACGCCCGGCTTGCCTTGTAGGTTATATTTGTTTTAGTTTAGAGCTACAGCACGAAAACAGGCCCTTCGGCCCACCGGGTCCGCGCTGACCAGCGATCCCCGCATGTTAACACCATCCTACACCCACGATGGACAATTTTTACATTTACCAAGCCAATTAACCTACAAACCTGTACGTCTTTGGAGTGTGGGAGGAAACCGAAAATCTCGGAGAAAACCCACGCAGGTCACGGGGAGAACGTACAAACTTTACAGACAGAAGCCATAGTCAGGATCGAACCTGGGTCTCCGGCGCTGCATTCGCTGTAAGGAAGCAACTCTACCGCTGCGCCACCGTGACTGCCGTAATGGAGAAGATAAAGTCTTAAAGTCAAGATGTTTAGGTTTAGGTTTATTATTGTCACGTATTGTCAGGTGCAGTGAAAAATGTTGTTTTGCCTGCTATCCAAACACATCGTCTACACTATACATAAATCAATCACATCAAACTCAAGTATAGTATATCGAGCAAAGGGGAAGGTACAGAGTGCAGAGCATAGCTCTCAGCACTGTAGTGCATCAGATAGACACAAAAAAAACTCAGTGGGTCAGACATCATCTCTGGAGAAAAGGGGTTTTGGGAAATGCCCGACTCTCAGTCTGAAGAACAGTCTCGACCCGAAACGTCGCCTGGTCCTTTTCTCCAGAAACGCTGAGTTACTCCAGCTTTTTGTGTCTATCTTTGGTTTAAACCAGCATCTGGGGTTCCTTCCTACACATTGTAGTGCATCAGTTCCATAGACAAAGTCCAATGTTCACAATGGGGGAGGAGGGGAATCAGTGAAGTCCAAACATGCTCCTTGTCAAAGGCAATCTTTGGATCTTGATGAAGGGGATCTTGGCTATGTTACTGTCATTGAAAGTCAAGAAGAAGAAGAAGAAGAGATTAGCTCTCTATTGATGGAAATGATCATTGCTTTGTGCTAGCATGGTTCAGATATCATGCCATATCAAGCTTTATATGCAATGATTCAGTATCTGAAATAAAAGCAAATGAACCTGTACTCTGTGCCAATATTAGCGAACTGTTTGACGTTTCACCTTGCATTGGAAGGAATGTTACTTCTGAAGTTGGTAAGGCTTTACCTTCAATAGAATCATTGAAACATCCTGCACAGAAACAGGCCCTTCAGCCCATCAAGTCCTTACCAACCTGTTCAGTCGGTTTAGTTTATTGTCACGTGTACCGAGGTACAGTGAAAAGCTGTTGTTGTGTGCTAACCATGAAATAACCATTTACACCACTGATCAAATGTGATTCAACCCACATTCTCCACAGCTCCTCCCAGATATACCACCACTCACCTACACACTTGGGGCAATTTACAGAAGACGATGAACCTACAGCCTGCATGTGTTAGAGATGTGGGAAGTGACCCACGGGGTCACTGGGAGAACATGCAATCTCCGCACAACAGCACTAGACATCTGAATTGAACCAAGATGGCTGGAACAGTGAGAGAGCAGCTCCGCTCGCCCCAGTAACCTTTGCCCTTCATCGTTGGGACGAAACACTTATTCTTAACCATGTCATGGCCACTTCATCAATGACTTGGAAAGTGTGTAGAGAGGATTTATGCGGATCTTGCCAGGAATTGAGGGTCTGAGCTACAGGGAGAGGTTGGACTGGTTAGGTCTTTATTCATTTGAGTGTGGGGCAAGGGTTCCCAACCAAGGGGTAAATTTCGCCTACCCAGGGGGGAAATTTGTTGATTCTGGATTTGTACATATTTTTTCTCATTGACTGACTGTGTATGGTTCTGGTATACCGATGTCTGTTCATCATTAGTTGTTCATAAATAAGTGAAATGCTATTAAAGTTGCCAGGGGTAAATGGGATGGAAAGGGTTGGGAGGATGAGAGGTGATTTTATGGAGGCATATGAGATCTTGAGGGGAATAAATAGGGTAGATGCACAGTCTTTTTTACCCAGAGTAGGGGAATCAAGAACCAGAGGACATCAGTTTGAGGTGAGAGGGGAAAGATTTAATACCAATCTGAGGAGCAACTTTGTTCCAATGGAGGGTGGTGGGTACATGGAATCAGCTGCCGGAGGAGGCAAAAACTATAACAATATTTAAAAAACATTTGGACAGTTGTATGGATAGGAAAGGTTTAGAGCGGTCAGGGCCAAATGTGGGCAGGTGGGACTAGTATAGATGGGGCACCTTGGTCGGCATGGGCAAGCTGGGCCGAAGGGCCTGTTTCAATGCTGTATTACCTTCACTTCACCACAAGTTCAGAGGGTTGATGGTGGGGGCTTTACCTAATCCATTTTACCGAGCTGCAATTCCCTCTGCTTGCACAACAAGCCACTTGCCAGCTGTTATTCCATGGTCATTGAAAACTCATTAGTGGCCCTGATTTTTACTTTATTCTTCAATCATAATGTTGTCCTTTGGATAGATTTCAGTGCGTCATTCTACCTGAGAAGCAAACTGATGCACGTGGCCTTAATACCCTTTGGATTAACACAACATCAAGACCATCTGATGTAATACCATGTTTGTCTCTTCCACCTGCTGTTGCTTTTATATTAAAATCCCTGAACAAAGAAAATATTGCAGAGAATCGGCTTTGCAGGTGCAATGAAACAAGATAATGGACACAACCAATACTTATCGTGGAGAATACTGGTCAAGCACTTTGTGTTGTAGTTCGTAACAGGCATAAACAAACTACTGGTGGAACTCAACTCAACGGGCAGGCAGCATCTGTGGAGGAAAGTGGACCGATGTCTTTTTTGGGCCAGGACCCTTCTTGAGACCGATGGAGGAATGGGTGAAGAAAACATGTCAACTGTCAACAGTTGGGCAGCAGGGTGGCACAGCGGTAGAGTTGCTGCCTTACAGCGCCAGAGACCAGGGTTCGATCCTGACTACGGGTGCTGTCTGTACGGAGTTTGTACGTTCTCCCCGTGACCGCGTGGCATTTCCACGGGTATTCCAGTTTCCTTCCACACTCCAAAGACGTGCAGGTTGACAGGTTAATTTGTTTCTGTAAAATTGTAAATTGTCCCTATTGTCTAGGGTGGTGTTAGTGTATCACTGGTCGGTGCGGACTCAGTGGGCTGAGGAGCTTGTTTCCGCGCTGTATCTCAAGTCTAAAGTCTAAATTAATTTGAAATACAGGGAAGCATATTGTTATACTTTGTTGGATGGTGGAGCAAGAATGAGAGTGAGCCAGACTTCCTTTCACACCTTCCCATTAATATATGACCAATAAGTCATTGCTATATTGGCATAACGGCAAAATCTTAATGATTATTAAAAAGGGTTGGGAGGCTTGGGAGGGGAGGAGGAGTAAAATAGTAAGATTAAACGAGAACTTACCAGTTTGAAGTTTGATCTGTATTTTATGAGGAGTTACGATGAGGGATTATGTGAAGAACCCGTCCAGCACGCATGCGCGACATACTTCAAAGCAGCGGTGTGGAATCACAGGAAACACAACAATTGAAATAAACATAGTAAAGAAAAGGAGAACTAAGATACCAGTTGATCTCTATAATTGAGGGTGGGAGCGGAGAGCACGTAATCCCTCATCGTAACTCCTCATACAATACAGATCAAACTTCAAACTGGTAAGTTCTCGTTTAATCTTACTATTTTACTTCGGAGTCACGTGAGTGACTACGTGAAGATTTTAAAGCTCTGTGATTTCAAACCGTGTAACAGTTCGCTGCCGAAGTCATTCAAGGGAGGAAGTATGTTATCGTAATCAACCATGAATCTGTTTGTAAACAATAACGGTATTTATTAAACAATAACAAAAGAAAAATTGCTCCCCCGGGCTTAAATTATATATTTGCAGATTCTAAAACTCTTTCTGCAAATAACACAGGTTCTGCTAGCGGCTTGTTGTAGAACGTTTGGAACGTTTTCTCCATGGACCACCCCGCTGTAGCCAGGATGTGGTCCAGTGGTACGTCCATCCTTTTAGCCGCCGATGTGGATGCTGCCCTGGTGGAGTGAGATGTATATACATCAGTATCTACTCCAGCAGCTCCCAGTACCTGCTTGAGCCATCTTGAGATGGTTTGGCTCGACACCTGACCATGAGGTTTCTTGTGGCTGACCCATAAGGCTTTTTCTCTCCCTCGGGACTCTCTTGTTGTGTTGATGTAAGTGAGTAGGTGAGTCATGACACACAACCGTGGGTCAGGTGGGTATGCCCGGAAATCCATAACTAGGCCTGAAGTTCCTGGCCTGCTCTGCTTTACCAGCTCCTGAATGGTGAATGAGACCCGGTCTGGTGTTATAACCATGTTGTCCAGTCGCAGTAAGTGGAGGGACTGGACTCTTTGTGCTGAGACTAGTGCCATCAGCATGACCGTTTTCAGGGTTAGTTGTTCCAGGGTGAGAGACCTGGCTGGTGACCATCCCCTTAGATATGTCAGGACCACACTGACATCCCAGATTTGGGTGTACCTAGGTCTAGGGGGGTTGGAGTTGAATATACCCCTCATGAGTTTGATCACCAGTGGGTGAGACCCTATGGCCTGTTGTCCTGGTGCTTGTTTTAAGTAGGCTGACAGAGCACTTCTGGCAGTGTTGATGGCACTGTAGCTCAGTCCTTCATTATGGTGAAGGCCAGCCAGGAACTCCAGTACATTGGTTATGGTTGCAGATGAGTATGTTGTCCCAGTAGTCGAGCAATATCTTTCCCACTTCCTGATGCTCGATAGGTATTGTTTCCTGGTGGACATACGGTGGGACGCTGTCATCGTGTTGATGGTCCTGTCAGATAATCCCAGGCCCAGCAGTGGTCTTTTCATAATCTGCAACCCAGTAGGTTAATTCTGTCATGGCATGGATGACTTATGCCTGATACAGGGTGAGTCAATAGGTCTGGGCTACTGGGAAAGGTCATAGGAGTTTCGATGACCATGTCGAGGACCACTGGGAACCATGGCTGTGTAGGCCAGTCGGGTACTATCAAAATACCTGAAGCAGAGTCCATCTGTATTTTGCGTAGTACCCTACTGATGAGGCAGAAGGGGGAAAGCATAAAATAAATAGTTTCCCCAGTTCAGCGCGAATGCATCTATCGCTGCTGCCTCAGGGTCTGGTTCCCAAGCGACATACAATGGTACCTGGTGATTTAGTCTGAATGCAAAGAGATCGATATCTGGTGTGCCATATTGCTTTGTAATTTTAGCAAAAGCTCTGGGATTTAACATCCATTCGATGTTATCATTGAATTTGCGTGACCTGGTGTCTGCCACTGTATTTAGCTTACCTGGTAGGTAAGTTGCTGATAGCCAAATATGTCTATCGACACACCATTGCCAGATTTTGTTGACCAAATTGTTACATGATATCGATTTTATTCCGCCCATATGGTTAATATAGGCCACCACCGTGGTATTATCAATTTGTAAACGAACATGCAGATGGTGCATATTCGTGGAATATGCTTTTAAAACCATAAAACGCACCCAACATTTCCAAATAATTTATGCCCAGTGTTTGTAGTAAAGATGATTCTAGGTTAGTCCATCTACCACCAGTGCTGGATATGGTATTAGTTGCTCCCCAGCCTTGAGCACTGGCATCTGTTTGTATAGTTAATGTTGGGTTATTGATGATGATAGGGCTGGAACTATGCCAAATGTGCTCTATCCACCACTGTAACTCTGATATAGCTTCAATGGGTAATTTCATGGTTCGGTCAAAGTGACCTGTATGTCGTTTTAACGCCTGTACTTTTGCCCTTTGTAGGTTTTGATAGTGCAGGGGTCCAAATTGTGCAGCTGGAAATGCTGCTACCATTTTGCCAATTACTCTTGCCACTTGTCGGATGGTTGGTCGATTGCTAACCATTAAATTGTTACACGTCTGTGCCAATTCTGTTGCTTTATCTTTTGGCAACGTTACGGACATGTGGACTGAGTTAATTGTGAATCCCAGATAGTCCATAGTTGTGGATGGCGTCAACTTAGATTTATCTGGATGTATGACAAATCCCAGGGTTTCAAACAATTGTTTGGTAGCTAATACAGCTGATTTAGCCAACTCCATGGTTTTGCCTACTATTAGAATATCATCAAGATATGCCATGACAATATGTCTTTGTTTTCTTAATGTTGCCAAGGCTGGTTTTAATATCTTGGTAAATAGTCTTGGGGCTGATGTTAACCCATTAGGCAACGCTTTAAACTGCCATAGTTGCCCCATCCAGGTAAATTTCAGGTATCTGCGATGATCCTTTTGAATGGGTACTGTATAGTAGGCATCTTTTAAATCGATGCTTGCCATAAAGTATCCTTTGGAAATCAGTTGTTTGGCAGTTACAAATGTTTCCATTTTGAAATGTACATACTTAACAAAGGTATTTAGTGAGGTTAAGTCAATGATGTTGCGACATCCACCATCTTTTTTGTTTTTGGTAAATATATTTGAGACAAATTCCAAAGGTTCATGTTTGGATTTCTCAATGATACCCTTTGTAAGTAACCTCACCAGTTCTGCTTGACCCTCTAGTTTTTCTTTTGGGTAAAGACCCTTTGGGGTATGTGCTGAACTGGTGGCATGTTTTCTTGAATGAACTCTATTTTGTATCCACGAATACTGTTAAGTATATAACTATCATTCGTGACAGACCTCCATGCTTCAATGAACAGGAGTAATCTCCCCCCTGTTAGTACTGTTCCCCCACTTTTTATATGCTGGTAGGAACCAGACCCACCTACCTCCATAGTTATGGGAGTGTTCCTTTCTTCAGTTTCTTCATCCGTCGTTGTACTGCTGATGTACTGCTGATTGGGGGTACTGCCGTCTGGGTTGTGTGGGTCTGCTCATTCCGGGGCCTGCCCTCATGAGGCCAAATGCTTTGGACTCTTCCTCCAGGTCTTTCACTTGTTTTGACAAGTCCTTTCCGAATAACAGGATCTGTGGCTCTGAGGCCGGTGTTTTACACAGTCCTGCATATTTGGGATTGAGGGCAGGTCTTATTATCTCCTTGCGGAGGTTGTTGATCTCATATTGAGTGTTGCACAGCAGAGCCAGAGTGTCTTGTTGGTTGGTAGTCATATCCACCCCACCCACGGAACGAGCATAGGATGTTATCCCTGTCGTCAGGAGCTTGAGGATATGTTGTAATTTTAGTTCCTGGTTCCGGATACTCTGTCCAACATACCCCCAGATTTGGCTGTTAACGGCCGGTACATTGAGCGAACTGCAGTTCTCTGGAGGCGAGTAGAGTTCTAGTGCCTCATTGACTACCTGTTCTTGTAGGGGTTTGAGGGACAGGTGGTTAATGCTGGCCGCCAGTTTAGGCTGCAACGGCCGCCCTGCTCGTGGTGTAGCCACGTAGCGATTCACCACACCCAGCAGCTCTTCCTGGTCCTGTACCCCAAGCGTACTCCCGATATCTTCGGCCAATGACCCCTGTTCCTGACCAGCCCAGCTCTGGTCGCTAACGCTGCCCTCGGCTGAGGGGGAAGCGATGGCCAGTGCATTGTAAGGCACTGATGTGGGAGTGCCTGAATTCCCTTGGCGAGACTGCTCCAGCTCCCGAAGCAAGTCTCGCTGGAGCATTTGCTCCATGAGCCTTTCCATGCGGCTCAGGCGGCTACCTCTTCCGCTCTCAGGCGGAGCCTCCTCATCGGAGTGAGACATAACCGGCCGGTCAGTTTTTTTGTCTTGATTTACCTCCAGCTGTTGGTCAGGCTGCGTTAGCGGTACTGGGCTCGGCTCGGTCTCAATGAGTGTGGACCGCCGCATGTGCGGTCCAGGTGCCGCCTCTCGCCCCCCACTGATGGGACACTCCCGTTCTGTTGGAGTCGAACGGGGGGCGGTCTTTTTCCCTTGCCGTGCTTTGCTCATTTTTCCAGTTCACCTGGAATTCACAAAGCAGAGCAAAGCTTCGTAATTACGACCTCAGAGTAAGTACTTACCTGATGGTCCGCTTTTTAAACTTGTAGCGGGAGCGCCTGTACTCCCGTTCGTCGCTGTTGCACTGCGTGAACGCTAATGTCGCGCATGCGTGCTGGACGGGTTCTTCACGTAGACACTCACGTGACTCCGAAGTAAAATTCGTTTTGTGGTATGTTTATCGTTCAACATGTGTAGCACGGTGGCGCAGCGGTAGAGTTGCTGCCTGACAGCGTTTGCAGCGTCGGAGACACGGGTTCGATCGAGACTTCTGCTGCTGTCTGTACAGAGTTTGTATGTTCTCTACGTGGGTTTTCTCCGAGATCTTTGGTTTCCTCCCACACTCCAAAGACGTACAGGTTTGTAGTTTAATTGGCTTGGTATAAGTGTAAATTGTCCCTAGTGTGTGTAGGGTAGTGTTACTGCGCGGGGATCGCTGGCCGGTGCGGTTTCGGTGGGCCGAAGGGCCTATTTCCATGCTGTATCTCTAAACTAAATTAAATCTGAAATCATGGCCAGTTAGTTAGTTGGCCAGCTAGTTTCTATGAAGAGTAATGACTAATTCATGTTTTGGGTGCTAATGTTTTGGCAAACAGTTCCAAAAACATCAACCTCCTTGTTTCTGGAAGCCTGCTGATATTTCTGCTCTCTTCTCATCCCCGTCAAGCTTCAGGCTTGTAAGTGCTTCACCAAGTTGCATCTTAATTCCTGCAGTGGGGAATTGCTGGCAGAATGCGTCCTGTTTAATGGACATTCTTTAACTGCAACATGTGTGGAACGTTAACTGGTTTCTTGGCCTCTGAGGCTCGCTCCAGTAACAATGGTGGTACTTGGGTTCTCAGCCAAAATTTTAATGAGCCTCGCACTTCTGTTTGACAGGAGATAGAATCCACTCTGTATAGACCTTCAATTAATAACAGTCCCTTTGAAGTGCCATTATCTTTGCAAGTGTTTCTAATGGAAGTTCGGGAACCTGGTGTCACTACATTTTATTAAAGGTACACAAAAATGCTGGAGAAACTCAGCGGGTGCAGCAGCATCTATGGAGCGAAGGAAACAGGCAACGTTTCGGGCCGAAACCCTTCTTCAGACTGATAGGGGGTGGGGAGAAAGAAAGGAAAAAAGGCGGAGGAGGAGCCCGAGGGCTGGGGGAGGGGAGGAGACAACCAGAGGGCTGATGAAGGGGAGGGGACAGCAAGGGCTAGCAGAATTGGGAGAATTCAATGTTCAAGCCCCCAGGATGTAGACTGCCCAAGCGGAATATGAGGTGCATTTCCTCCAATTTCCGGTGTTGCTAGCTGTGGCCATGGAGGAGACCCAGGACAGTACATTTTAATTGTGTCTCCAAGGGGCGCAATGAAAGCTCACTGAATAATCAACTGCAAAATAATCATTTTTGAAGCAATTGTGACACTGATTAAGCTCCTGCACTGATTAAACTCAGCGGGGCAGACAAGAGTTGCCCCGATGAGGACAGTTTTATCCGAACACAAAAAGCTCTAGCACAACAAGGACTTGAATGGCACTCCATCCACTCGTTTAAACATTCAGCCAATTTGCATGCCAAGGCTCCGATGTATACTCAAGGATGCGCTGCAATATTCAGTTCACAATATATAGCAGTAATCTGAATGCGGGGAACCAAATGCAATATTTCCATGGACATAAAACTGGGAGGGAGTTGGATCATGAACTGTGAGGAGAAGGCAAAGAGGATTCCAGGTTACTTAGACAAGTTGGGTGAATAGCAAATATATATATATGCCAGATGAAGTATAATATCGATCTAGAGATTTGCAAAGATTGCAGGTTACATGGTACTGAGGTGGACAATCAGCCTTGATAGTATTTAATGGCAAAGAGGTTCAACGAGCCAAATGATCCACTTTAGACTTCAGAGATACAGTGCGGAAACAGGCCCCTTCGGCCCACCGAGTCCGCGCCAACCAGCGATCACCCTGTACACTAGCACTATCCTACACACTCTGGACAATTTACAGAAGCCAATTAACCTACAAACCTGTACTTCTTTGAAGTGTGGATGGAAAGCGGAACACCTGGAGAAAACTCATGCGGTCACAGGGAGAACGTACAAACTCTGTCCAGACAGCACCCGTAGTCAGGATAGAATTCAGGTCTCTGGCGCTGTAAGGCCGCAACTCTACCGCTGCTCCACCGTGACGCCCACTTCTCTGATTTTTCTATACTTTTTTCTTTGCTTCCAGTATCGTGTTATGGCTTTAGTGCCGGCTAGGATAGGTTGTTCCAGAACCTGGTGATGTTGGGACTTCAGGCTTCTGTAGCTCCTGCCTGGTGGTAGCAGCGAGTAGAGGGAATGGCCCTAATGGTGGGGATCCTTCATCTCACTATGTGTAGAATTATAGAAGATTTACAACATGGAAAGAAGCTGTTCATTTCAAAAAGAGCAAGGAAGTTTGTTTGTTTCTGTGTCCTGGTTTTTATTCGTCCCCAAACCATCATCACCAAAGTGTGATGTGTAGGAAGGAACTGCAGATGTTGATTTATACCGAAGATAGACAGAAAATGCTGGAGTAACTCAGCGGGACAGGCAGCATCTCTGGAGAAACAGAATAGTCTGTTACTCCAGTTTTCTTGTGTCTATATTCGGTTTAAACCAGTATCTGCAGTTCCTTCCTACACATTCAGCCCATCGTCTTTACCACCTCTCAGCGTTTACGTCAATCTCTTTCCACTGTTCTTTCACTGTTCTTTGCTCAGCAAATTATTTTCCCTGTCTCCTTTGACAGGCATGATTAATTGCTTCGAGTGAATTCCAGCTCTTAGTCACTGTTTGTATAGTAAAGAAAATGTTTTCTCACACGTTCCCCTTTTGACTGTCACTTTTAGTTAGTGTACAGTATGTCCCTCAGTCCCGAAGCCATCTGCTGATGGGAATAGCGTCCTTCGATTCACACTAAATAAACCTGTCACTTATCTAGTGTAGGAAGGAACTGCAGATGCTGGTTTAAACCGAAGACAGACACAAAATGCTGGCGTAACTCAGCGGGACAGGCGGCACCTCTGGAGAGAAGGAATTGGTGACGTTTCGGGTCGAGACCCTTCTTCAGATTGATGCTTCAGTCTGTTACTTATCTTGTTTGCCTCCATCTCATTTCCTCTTCCTTTAATGAGACAAACCGAACTTCTTCAGTCAAGCTGTGTAACTGGAATTCCTCATCAAGAGATCGTCCATGTTGGCTGCTCACAAGTGTTGTGTAGCAAAGAATGATTTCAGCTAAAACTGTGAAGATTGAAGATAATGTCTTCGCTCACTATCCCAAGCACTTGTTTCTTTTTTCCACTTCAGTCTTTATTGCTTTTATGCATGCACAAATAAAACACAAATATAACAACGAAACATACAACAATGCGGTGAAACGTACAACAGTGCAGCGGGGGGGGGGGTTCAGTTTACAATTAATGATGCAGTAGGGGTGAATCCTTCAGAGGGGTGAACCCTCGAAAAGCACCTGGACCTGATGGTATACCTGGTCGTGTTCTAAAAACCTGTGCGGACCAACTGGCTGGAGTTTTTACGGACATTTTCAACCTCTCACTTCTGAGGTCTGAGGTCCCCACCTGCTTCAAAAGGGCATCAATTATACCAGTGCCCAAGAAGAGTAAGGTGACGTGCCTCAATGACTATCGACCTGTGGCACTAACGCCTGTGGTGATGAAGTGCTTTGAGAGGTTGATCATGACGCAGATCAACTCCTACCTCGACAAAAACCTGGACCCACTGCAGTTCGCTTACCGCCACAACAGATCAACGGTGGATGCGATCTCGCTGGCCCTCCACTCCGCTCTGGACCACTTGGACAACAAAAACTCATATGTCAGGCTGTTATTCATCGATTAAAGCTCGGCATTTAATACAATCATCCCCTCCAAGCTGGTTACCAAACTCGCAGAACTGGGTCTCTGCGCATCCCTCTGCAATTGGATCCTCGACTTCCTCATTCTCAGACCACAGACTGTTCGTATTGGTGGAAATGTGTCAGACTCGATAACAATCAGCACGGGAGCACCTCAAGGCTGCGTGCTCAGCCCCTGCTGTACTCACTCTATACTCATGACTGCGTAGCCGGACATAGTGCGAACTCCATCATCAAGTTCGCTGACGACACCACTGTTGTGGGACGTATCACTGATGGGGATGAGTCAGAGTATAGAAGAGAGATCGAGCAACTGTCCATATGGTGCCAGCACAATAACCTGGCCCTCAACACCAGCAAAACCAAGGAACTGATTGTGGACTTTGGAAGGAGTAGGATGGGGACCCACAGTCCCGTTTATATCAACGGGTCGATGGTTGAAAGGGTCAAGAGCTTCAAATTCCTGGGCGTGCACATCTCTGAAGATCTTTCCTGGTCCGAGAACACTGATGCCATTATCGGCTCTGACCTCCCTTCCATCGAGGGGATCTATCACAGTCGCTGCCTCAAAAAGGCTGGCAGTATCATCAAGGACCCACACCATCCTGGCCACACACTCATCTCCCTACTACCTTCAGGTAGAAGGTACAGGAGCCTGAAGACTGCAACGACCAGGTTCAGGAACAGCTACTTCCCCACAGCCATCAGGCTATTAAACCTGGCTCGGACATAACACTGAACTTTATTAGCTAATACTGTTATTTGCACTTTATCAGTATATTGATTCATGTGTGTATATATTTATAGAATGCCTTGTAGTCAATGCCTACTATGTTCTGTTGTGCTGAAGCAAAGCAAGAATTTCATTGTCCTATCAGGGACACATGACAATAAACTCACTTGACTTGAGTATACAGTATGCAGTATACAGTAAACAAACACTTGTTTCGAAGGTAAAATTCCCAAGTAACTCTGTCTGGGAATGATTGCAACCCAAAACGTCGCCTGTCTATTCCCTTCAGAGGTTAGTTCAGTTTAGTTTAGTTTACAGGTACAGTATCGAAACAGGCCCTTTGGCCCACAGAGCCTACGCTGACCAGCAATCACCCGTACTATCCTGCACACTAGAGGCAATTTACAGAAGCCAAATAACCTACAAACCTGCATGCCTTTGGAAACTGGAGCACCCCGGAGTAAACCCACGCGGTCACAGGGAGAATGTAGTCAGGTTTGAACCCAGTTCTCTGGCGCCGTGAGGCAGGAACTCTACCGCTGCGCCACCATGACGCCCCCGCCTTTGTCTGCGTGAACCCATAATAATAATAACTTTATTTATAAAGCACTTTAGACAAATGCAGTTGCCATCTGTCGGATCTGACGTGTTTGCTAGTTTTTCTCCAATGGCTAAGCTTAAGTCTGGACTTTCTTTCCTGCCTGTTGTTGCTTTTTACCCACGCAGGGTCGATTGTGGGTCTCGACCCGAAACGTCACCCATTTCTCCTCTCCAGAGATGCTGCCTGTCCCACTGAGTACCTCCAGCGGTTTGTGACTATCTTCGGTGTAAACCAGCATCTGCAGTTCCTTCCTAAACAGGGACAATTATGTTGAGCACAAAAGTCTAACCACCAACCCCTCCCCAACCTTCCCGAGTACATAAGGAACGTTTCTGGGTGTGGCAGAGATTCACAAACAAGCTGCCTGTGAGTGTCTGAGCTTAGAACTCAGAATGTGGAGAACCTTTAAGGTAACACGTTTACGAGGATGTTGCCAGGACTCGAAGGCCTGAGCTATAGGGAGAGGTTGGGCAGGCTGGGACTCTATTCCTTGAAGCGCAGGAGGATGAGGGGTGATCTTATAGAGGTGTACAAAATTATGAGAGGAATAGATCCAGTTGATGCAAAGAGTCTCTTGGGAATCGAGAACCAGAAGACATAGGTTTAAGGTAAGAGGAGAAAGATCCGATAGGAATCTGAGGGGTAACTTCGTCACACACGTGGGTGTATGGAACGAGCTGTCGGAGGAGGTAGTTGAGGCTGGGACTATCGCTATGTTCAAGAAGCATTTAGACAGGTACATGGATAGGAGAGGTTTGGAGGGATATGGGCCAAACGCAGGCAGGTGGGACTACTGTAGCTGGGTCATGTTGGCCGGTGTGGGTATGTTGGGGTGCAGGGCCTGTTACCACTCTGTGCCTCTATGACATGGTTTGGTTTTGCCCACTGCCTCAGTTGCAGATTAGAGAGCAGCACTCGGATCAAGGTGCTTTCTGATCCGTACAAATCAAAAACACACCAGCACCCCTCACCTTGGACTCAGGAGCTCGTGAATTCGAGAGACTCAAGTACATAATCTACGCTGACATCTTCGTTCAGCCATGAAAGAATGCCGGAGGTTCAAAACTCATTATTATTTGCTCAGTTCGTCACTGGGGAAATCCAATTAAGAGCACGTTTGAATGTCTGGTTATCATAGCGATGTGCACTGTACATTGTACAGGATGCACAGTATATTTCCTTCTCTTCAATATGTGTATGGGCGGCCCACAGACACAGCTGGTGGAGCTGCTGCCTCACTGTGCCGTAGTCCCAGGTTCAATCCACCCCTCGGGTGCTGTCTGCGTGGGGTTTGTCCGTTCTCTCTGTGTCCGCTTGGGGTTCATCCAAATACTCCTGTTTCCACTTATGGTCCCGACAACATGCAAGTTTGTAGGTTAATTGGCCTTGGTAAACTGCCTGATATGTATGGGGTGTTTAAAAAAGAACTGCAGATGCTGCTAAAATCGAAGATAGACACAAAATGCTGGAGTAAATCAGTGTTACTCCAGCATTTTGTGTCTACCTTCGATATGTATGGGGGATGGATAAGAAAATGGAATAACATAGAACGAGTGTGAATGGGCGTCCGATGGTCGGCGTGGACTCAGTGGGCTGAAGGGCCTGTTTCCATGCTGTATTTATCAATGATTCAATGAATTACACTCACGTGAGCTGGTCCTGTACCTCAACTACTTTCTTACCCAATTGCACAAGTTCCTCACTTCCCAGTTATCTATCAGTCTTATAGATGTAGAGGATTACAAACTATAGCTATGCACTGAGTAAAGAACTATCTCCTCCTCAGTCCTAAGTGACCGAACCTTGACCTCGTAACCAGGTTTCCGACCAGTCTTACTGTCTCCGACTGCATTTTATCTCTGTTTGCTTTGTTGTTACCTTCTCCCAGCTAACAACGATCTATTCTACATTTGTCCTTGATCCCCATCCCCGTTGTCCTGTTTTCGCACCTCACACTTCCTTACCTATGTATCTCTCTCTCCCCTGACATCAGTCTGAAGGAGGGTCTCGACCCGAAACGTCACCCATTCCTTCCCTCCAGAAATGCCGCCTGACCCGCTGATGTTACTCCAGCATTTTGTGTCAATTTTGGGTTTAAACCAGCATCTGCAGTTCTTTCCTGCACATTCCCTGATTCCATCCTATGCAAACAGCCTTGCAGTGTCCACCCTGTGGATCTCATTCATTCAGCGGCTCAGTGCTCTGACTCTGTGCGTTTGCCTTTCAGGGTACATTCCCAGTTACCTGGAGAAGGATGAGCCCTGCGTGGTCTGTGGTGACAAAGCGACCGGATACCATTACCGCTGCATCACATGCGAAGGCTGTAAGGTGAGAATACGGGAGAGTGGTTTATAACAGGGCACAGGATGAGTATTTTCTTCAAAGGCTTATATTTCTTCTTACACCCAGCCGCAGAGTTTTAGGCGTATCCTCGCCAGTGTTAGCTTTGTTTAGTTTAGAGATACAGCGCGGAAACAGCCCCTTCATCCCACTGAGTCTGCGCCGACCAGCGATCCCCGCACACTTACACTGCCCTACACACGCCGGGGACAATTTACACAAACACCAAGCCAATTAACCTACAAACCTGCACGTCTTTGGAGTGCGGGAGGAAACCGGAGATCTCGGAGAAAACCCACGCTGTCACGGGGAGAGCGTGCAAACTCCGTATAGACAGCACCCGTAGTCGGGTTCGAACCCGGGTCTCCGGCGCTGGAAGCGCTGAAAGGCAACAACGCTACCACTGCGCCACCATGCCGCCCGGTTACGCGCGCCAGGGTAACATTTACTCACACTAGTGTTGGCTCATACAGAGGATACAGTCCCTTGCTGTGCAGATTGGAGTGTAAAGAATGTGAGTGCCCTTCACCCAGGCAACTGTTGGAAGACACAGGGATGTCACAGTTATCTTAACATTGATTTGTCCTTTATACTCGTTCGTGGGTATCTGAGCAATGTTGGGAAGGCTGGTTTAGTTTAGTTTAGTGAGAGCACGGAAGCAGGCCCTTCGGCCCACCAAGGCCACGCTGACCAGCGATCCCCGTGTACCAGCCCTATCCTACACACAGCATAAACTTACATTTATACCAAGGCAATTAATCTACAAACCTGTACGTCTTTGGAGTGTGGGAGGAAACCAAAGATCTCGGAGAAAACCCATGTGGTCACAGGGAGAACATACAAACTCCGTACATACAGCACCCGTAGTCAGGATAGAACCTGGATATCTGACAGTGTAAGACAGCAACTCTACTGCTGCGCCACCGTGCCGTCCCTCCTGTATTGTACTGCCCAGTCCTTATCAATCTGTGTGGCTTGCTGGGTTACTTCAAGGACCTTTGGTAAATCAGGAACATTGAAGTGGGTCGAATTTAAACCTCAGACTTTAACTAATCACTCCAAGCTTCTGGATTACTCGTCGGGTAACTAAGATAGACACAAAATGCTGGATTAACTCAGCAGGACAGGCAGCATCTCTGGAGAGAAAGAATGGGTGACGTTTTGGGTCAAGACCCTTCTTCAGACTGATGTCAGGAGATATAGAGATAAGGGTGTGTAAGGTGTGAAAATAAGACAAAGGGAATGGAGATCAAGGAACATGTAGAATAGATCATTGTTAGCTGGGAGATTCTCAGAGATCTCGCAATAAGCTGGTGAACCTTGGGCGATTGAACACCTGAACCGAGACACATTGACCTGATGTTGATGCTTCCATTGGAGTGAGCTGATCACTTGCTAGAGTTTCTTTTCTGTGCGTGAATCTCATCTCTTCTACGGCATGGTGTTTCCTTCTGAAGCAAATTTCCCATTGATGGAGGTCAGGCACCACTGAGATCAATTGTGTCCTGTTCTCCACACTGATGGGAACCATGTCTTTTCATTAAAGATGTGCCTCTAATATATCCCTGTCAATGTAACGTTTTCTTTAACCAGCATATGCACATCGGTCATCACTGAGCGGGGAGTACCAGACATAAAAGGAGAGTCTAGTGTTCACACCCTGCAGAAATAATGTCTCATCTCCTCCCCAATGCTGCGGACGTTTGCTTTGACAAGAATGCAATTTGTGTGTGATTGTTGTCCTATGGTATGGCACCTTACTTATCGCATGTAGCGAGGTACAGGGAAATGCGTTTTTGTGCACAAATTGATTCTTTGATTTGATTTTACTTTATTAATCCCCTTATTCAGGGGAAATTCAGATGTCCTTGCAGCACACTAATAAAATACAACATAGCATTAAAGAAGTTTAACATTAAAGCATAAAAACATCCCCCACAATGGTTCCCACTGTGGGGGAAGGCACAAAGTCCAGTCCCCATCCCCATGTCCACCCATAGTCGGGCCTATTGAGGCCTCCACAGTCGCCGCTACAGAGGCTTGATGTTCCTGGCCGTTCTCGCCGGGTGATGGTACTCCCGGCGAGAATGAATTTCACTAGATAAAAAATCAGTACAAGTATCACTATACATCTAGAAGATAGACACAACATGCTGGAGTAACTCAGCGGGGCAGGCCGCATCTCTGGAAAGAAGGAACCAGCGTCTGCAGTTCTTTCCTTCACTATACATATATGTCTCCAAGTGCTTATCTATAGTGATACTTGCACTGAGCTGTATACAAAAATGAATTTCACTAGATAAACAATTCAGATACAGTACAAGTGTAAAGCAGTAGTACATGGAGAAAGAATACAGAGTCGCCAGTTTGGCACCAGTTTCAAGTCCTGCTGTTGTAAGTGCAAGGTTCTTGATCTGACCATGGAGGGCCATTGTCCATGGTGAGCAGAAAGAACATAAAGGATTTTCCTGGAGACATTATAGTTAGACCTCTCTAGCACACTCTGCAGCCGGTGATTTTTAAATACATGGTATTGATTTTGTTTAGTTTAGAGATGCAGCATGGACATAGGCCATTCAGTCCATCAAGTCCTCACTGACCATTGATCCACCCAGTCACAACTAGTTCTATGTTATCCCACTTTCCCATCCACTCCCTTCACACCACGGGCAATTTACAGAGGCCAATTAACAAACTCTGTGCCGACGGCACCTGTAGTCAGGATGGAACCCGTGTCTCTGGCGAGTCTGCACCTTCAGCGGTCCTCGCACATTAACACTACCATTCACACACTAGGGACAATTTACACTTATACCAAGTCAATTAACCTACAAACCTGTACGTCTTTTGTGTGTGTGTGTGTGTGAGCAAACCGAAGATCTCGAAGAAAGCCCTCGTGGTAATGGGGAGAACGTACAAACTCTGTACAGATAGCACCCATAGTCGGGATCGAACACGGGTCTCTGACGCTGTAAGGCAGCAACTCTACCGCTGCGCCACCATGCTGCCTTAAGTGATGAATGAATGTTAAAATCTGAGAAAGTTGCTCAACAGAAAACATTGACCACCAATAGTTAACTTTTAACGCAAATGTTGCTTTGAAGTGTGGTCAAGGGTGGTTGTCTACTATCTCTCTCCTCCTTGGACCCAGAACCCTTAAAACATTCACCAAACAAAAATAATCGAGCCATTCAATCTTACTCTCATTTATTTTGTGATTAACTTGGCAGATAGAACATTGGCTACACTGTAACAAAGTGTTATGTAATAACATTGGAGACATCAAACTAAAAGCAGTAGCACAAATTACTGGCATAAATGAATAGTAACGCTTCGGGTTGCAGCGAAATATAATTTAAGGCACAAATTCAATTATCTTTAATGATAAATCTTCACAATGACATCCCAGGGAATTGACAACTTCATGTTAATTGCTGATTAATTCCTGCAGATAATCTCAAATGATAGCTTACCATTTTGCACATTATAAGTCAAACAAGTTGAGTCATTAAAATGGAGAAAAAAAATTAAGTTAACGCTATCTCCAAAATCAATTAGGGGAATTTGACGTTGTTATTGAACTAAAGGAGCAACTCATGGCCTGTATTACGCCTCCAGTGAAAATACACAGCTAGATCCACTAAGATGACGGATTGTACACATCGAAACTGCATTGAAACATATGTGAATCTGAGGTGTGTAGGAAGGAACTGCAGATGCTGGTTTAAACCGAGGATAGACACAAAAAGCTGGAGTAACTCAGCAGGTTAGGCAGTATCTCTGGAGAAAAGGAATAGGTGATGTTTCGGTTTGAGACCTTTCTTCAGACTGAGGTGGTTGACAAGGTAGACATCTCCCTTGGTGGAAGAGCCTAGAAATAGGAGTCCTTGTTTCAGTTAAAAGGGAGGTGGAACAGTGGTGCAATGGTAGAGTTGCTGCCTTACAGCGCCAGAGACCCGGGTTCCATCCTGACCAAGGTGCTTTCTATACCGAGTTTCGATGATCTCCCTGTGACTGTGTGGGTTTTCCCCGGATGCTCCGGTTTCCTCCCACACTCCAAAGAGGTGCAGGTTTATGGGTTAATTAGCTTCTGGTCAATTTTCCACCTTTGCAATGTTCATATGCTCCAGGATATCACTGACACCTCAGTTGAAGTCACTGGCTTCCAGAGTAACAGATGAGAAATATTCATTTAAGACATTGGCCATATCCTATGGCTACACTGTTCATAAAGTGGATGTACTATCTGCCTAACTTCACTTTTACACTTAATACACCTATCAAACCTTTCAGGATTCTCCTTTTATCTGCCAGGGAGAACACACAGCCCTTTTTCTTTCTCCTCGTTTCATTTTAAGTGTACTATGACATGCCCCAAATTCCTCAAGGAAGCTGCTTGATCTCAGCTACCAATACCTGATATGTGCCTCCTTTTTTCCTAACAAGACCCTTAAATTCCCTCCTTGACCAAAGTTCTCTAATCACTCTTCTCCTATTTTTTAGGGCTTCTTCAGGAGGACAATCCAGAAAAACCTGCACCCTGCCTATTCCTGCAAGTACGACGGCTGCTGTGTGGTGGACAAGATCACCAGAAACCAATGCCAGCTCTGCCGATTCAAGAAATGCACCGCGGTTGGCATGGCGATGGACCGTAAGCGCCGCTCTTTATTACATTGCTGCCTTTTCGTGTTGCTGAAGCCTCGAGGAAGGTGTTGACGATCAAAGATAGACACAAAATGTTGGTAATTGGTTGGCGGTGCGACTCACGTTGCAGCGGCCTCTGCAGTCCGTCTGTCTTTTTTATTTTTTTGGTTTCGTTTGAGTTTTGTATAGTGTTTTATTTTAAACTGGGTATGTGTGGGGGGGTCGGGGGGCGGGGGGGGTGTGGGGGTGGGGAAACTTTTAAAATCTTTTCCCTGCACGGGAGACCCGACCTTTCTCTGTCGGGTCTCCGTTGTCGTTGGGGCCTAGCACCGTGGAGCGGCCTCCAAACGGAACGACCTGGGGCTCCAGTCGCGGAGCCTGCGGACTACTCACCATCGCGGAGCTGGCCGAGTTCGGAGCGGGAGGAGCTGTGGTGGCGCGCTGCTGCTGCCCGACCCGGAGGCTTCAGCCGCAGGTCTGGTGGATGGTGACATCGGGAGCTCGCGGGTCCATGGTGGGAGACCGCTTTTCGGGGCTCCCGCAACGGCAGCTACTCCCGCCCGAGTTGCGGGGTTGAGGATGACCTGGAGCGGGGTCTGGCATCGCCCGGCGCGGCATTGGTGGCCGTGGGACTTGCTGGCGCTACCGGGGGCTACAACATCAAGACCCGGAGCGTGGCCTTGCATCGCACGGCGCGGCTTTAATGGCCGCGGGACATATCTGCAATCGCCCGCCGGGGGCTTTGACTTTGACATCGGGAGGAGAATGTGGAGTGCAGGGGAGAGATAAGACTTTGCCTTCCATCACAGTGAGGAGGAGATTCACTGTGATGGATGTTTGTGTAAATTGTGTTGTGTCTTGGTTCTTTTTACTTGTTTGTATGACTGCAGAAACAGAATTTCGTTTGAACTTAGGTTCAAATGACAACAATAAATATCTATCTATCTAAAATGCTGGAATAATCAGTGCACCTGAAAGAGAGGTAGAGGGCGTCACAGTGGCAGTTTTGTGGCACAGTGGCATAGCGGCAGAATTACTGCCTTACAGCACCAGAGACCCAGGTTCGATCCTGACTACCCATGCTGTCTACACAGAGTTTGTACGTTCTCCCTGTGACCGCGTGGGTTTCTCCTGTGTGCTCCGGTTTCCTCCTACACTCCAAAGACATACAGGTCTCTAGGTTAATTGGCTTTGGTAAAATTGTAAATTGTCCCCAGTGTGTAGGATGGTGCAAGGGTGCGGGGATCGCTGGTCGGCGCGGACTCGGTGGGCCAAAGGGTCTGTTCCGCACTGTATCTCTAAAGTCTAAAGTCAAAAGTGTTTAATTGTCATATCTACCATAAGAGCATGACACAGGAGCAGAATAAGGCCATTCTGCCCATCATGTCTGTTCCACCATGCGATCATTACTGATCTATCTTTCCCTCTCATCCCCATTCTCCTGCCTTCTCCCCATAACCTTTGACGCCGTTACCAATCAACATACAGGGAGATAGAACAATAACATTTGTTCTTGTTGTAGCTTTTACAGGCACATTAACACAACAACAAAACAAATAAATATACAATAATCAGTGATATTAGATACATGAGACCATAACAGTGCAAGCTGAAATATGTGCCATTACACTTGTAACAAAGTCCATGTGAAAGCTACAACCAATACAATAGCACCATCCTACACACACTGGGGACAAACTCCGTACAGACAGCACCCGCAGTCAGGAGCAAAACCAGGTCTGTGGCGCTGTAAGGCAGCAACTCTGCCACTGCGCCACTGTGCTGCCCTTGTGGCGTTGAAGAGAGACTTTTGTTTCGGGGCATGGGTGGCAGAGTATTCTAATATTTTAGCTGCCAGTATTTTTATTTTTGCACTGTGACCATCTGTCTAAATTACAAGCTTTTTCCTGGCAGGACCATGTTCTCATCCAACATCTGTGTTGGATTTAGTCAGAGACCAAGAATTGTCAGCACAGCAGGCTTGCAAGGTTCCCACTTCAGTGGCCAGTTACTTTGCTACAACTGTGCAGGGCAATAGGGAGCGCACCTGGAGTGTAAGCGAATTCGGTATTCCGAAAAAACGCAAGGAATCATGGGGTTTGTCAAAGGTCACTCACGATAAAGAAAAAGCTGGCTGTATAATCTGTGTATAAATTCTTATCTTTATTCATAATTTATGTGTAAAAATATATTTAATTTGAGGAAGGGGGGTGCCAGGTAGCGGGAGAGCGGGGTGTAACAGCGAGAGAGAGGGGGAAGTTGCGAGTGGGAGACAGGGGGAGACTGGACCGGCGGAGAGATATTCTCGGCAGCTGTACTGCTGCGTGTGTACAGACCTGCGTTTCATCCGCAGTCAGGATCGATCCCGGGTCTCCGGTGCTGCAAGCGCTGTTGAATTGCTACTGGATCGTCCCCGTCCTCTTCCGAGTGTCCCATCCCTGTCCGGAGGTGGCCGGAGAAGTCCGTTGTGACCCTGGACTGACGGGCCCGGGTTCGATCCTGACTACGGGTGCTATCCGTACGGAGATTGTACGTTCTCCCCGTGACCCGCGTGGGTTTTCCCTAGTAGCTCCGGTTTCCTCCCACACTCCAAAGACATACAGGTTTGTAGGTTAATTGGCTTTGGTAAGAATTGTAAATTATCCCTAGTGTGTGCAGAATATGCGGGGAATCGCTGGCCGGTGCGGACTTGGTGATCCGGAGGTCCTGTTTCCGCCCTGTATTTTCTAAACTAAACCAAACTAAGCTAAAAAAGACTCCCTTGGCATTTCTGTACCCCTTCATGCATGAAATAACGCTTGAAATCGGAATTGGTCCCTGGGCTAGCTGTTGCTTGGCAGATGTGAACGTGGCAGTTAGCTGCAGAAAACAAGCAATGCAACGACTGAGGTATTCCCTGCCTGCAGTGCCTCAGCTCAATAATATCCCAGTGCCTTCATCCAACAACAGACCACACCATGCCAGCAACACTCCAGTCACTGTGGTAAAGCAAAGAGTCAGGGAGGAGGATTTAAGAGCAAGGCAAGGCCATGATTAATTTAAGGAAATTATTAATTTCCTTCAAACTTCACCTCTCGTCATTTGATGGGGCAGTTAACACATTGCACTTGATCTTGAGTCACGCATGGGCCAGACCACTTAAGAGCTGCAAGCATTTACTAAGCAGATGGGTTTTAAAAAACAGTCCAATAATTTCACAGCCATTATTATTGATACTAGTTTATTTTTAAATTCCAGATTTATTTAATTAACTGAATTTAAATGCCGTTCTGTAGGGCATGGACCTAGTTTGATTTCCAATTCAGTTTTATTTGTCATATGTGGGTTAACACAGGGTCAACGGTACAATGAAATGTGTTTGACAAGACAACGGGTCACCTCAGCAATAATATTACAAGGATAAAATAAGACCCAGGCTTCTGAAACACAGGTCGGTAAGCCAGTGCTTCTTAAACAATTTCAGTGTCATTCACCCTTGAGTCTTTATCGCAAAATTCCATTCACCCTCGATTAAATTTTCTTATGTTTGTTGGTAATTTTCATCTTATTCTCCCTTGTGTATAATTTTATATATAATAATTTATTTTGTCACATGAGCAAAAAACATACATTAACTAATTTCTTTTAAGTGTTTATTTTATTCAACTTTTTGAACATCCTAAAAATATGTCAAGAAACCATAGGTAGAGAGAAAAAAACATCAAATTTCCAGCTCCACTGCAATTAAAACCAATAAGAGCTTCCTAACCACTTTAATGGCAATGCCTTTTTTAAGTATAGAAACAAATATATAAATATCTGAATAAATTAAGTCATTCACCCTTCATTCATGCCTCTTCTTCTTCTTCTTGCGTGTGGCCTGCACAGCCTAAAGGTGTAGGACAACTTGTTCTATTTGATCTTATTTGACTGTGCACGCCAGGTTGATTGCATTCGTCGAAACAGGGCGGACCACGTGAAGGTTGCAATCTCCCCCCCCCCCCCCCCATTCACCCCTCTTGTTTCATTCACCCCAAAATAATTTCAGTCTCTCTTGGGTGAACCATTCACCAGTTTAAGAAGCACTGCATTAAGCTGCTGAATGACAAACAATAGTGGACCCAGCACTGATCCCTGCTGCACACAGTTGGTCACGAGCCTCCAATCTGAATAACAGCCCCCCACGATCACTCCCTGACTCCTCCTACCAAGCCAATGTTGTATCCAGTTGGCCAGCTCTCCCTAGATCCCACGGGATCTAATCTTCCAGACTAGTCTGTTATGCTGGATCCTGGCGCCTATCCCAGGTGACTATTTGCATGCTAGCCACAGAAGCAGATCTACAATCACACGTTACAATCGCTCCACACTCTTAAACTCCGTCAGCAACATTTCTTACTGGCTTTACTTTGCACTAAATGTAATTCCTTTCTCATGCATCGATGGCTCGATTGTAATCATCTATTGTCTTTCCACTGGCTGGTTAGCACGCGACAAATGCTTTTCACAACCTCGGCACACGTGACAATAAACTAAACTGAACTGTCAAAGGCCTTACTAAAGTCCACTTAGACACCATCTACAGCTCTGCCCTCGCCAATCCTTTTTGTCACATCTTCAAGAAACAATAACATTTGTGAGACATGATTTCCCATGCACAAAGCCACGCTAACTATCTCCAATCAGTCTGTGCTTTCCAAGTGAAATAATGATCCTTCCTGTATGACAAATCAAATTCCTCATATGTTGCAAAACATACTTGGCTAATAAAGTATGATTATGATTATGATTATTCAGTGCGTCTGTTTGTAGATTTGAAGTTCTGCGTGCCATTATTACTCCTGTTATATTACTTTCTTCTTTTAACTAACACCGGTACTCCCTGCCCAAGGGGGAAGGGAGTCTCCATATTGGGGTCAGTCACTACCTCAAAATGTCTGTCCTCTGAAGTCCCAAAGGGCAAGTTTAGGTTCCCAAATTCAACTGTAATACAATAGCTGGTAATCTGAGGCATAGATAGGGTAGACAATCAGAATCTTTTTTCCCAGGGTAGAAATGGCAAAGACTAAAGGACATAGCTTTAAGTTGAGAGGGGCAAAGTTTAAAGGGGATGTGGGGGCAAGTTTTTTTTCACAGAGTTTGGTGCCTGGAACGCGCTGCCAGGGGTAATAGTGGAGGCAGATATGATAGTGGCGTTTAAGAGGCCTTGAGATAGGCACCGGCATATGCAGGAAATAGAGGGATATGGATCATGTGCAGGCAGAAGAAATTAGTTTGAAACTAGTCTGAAGAAGGGTCTCGACCCGAAACGTCATCCATTCCTTCTCTCCAGAGATGCTGCCTGACCCGCTGAGTTACTCCAGCTTTTTGTGTCTATCTTCGGTTTAAACCGGCATCTGCAGTTCCTTCCTACAGAAGTTAGTTTATATTGGTCTCACTTTTGCCACAGTCATTGTGGGCTGAAGGGCCTGTTCCTGCGCTGCAATGTTCCCATGTGTAACTACCTCACTCCTTCTCCGACAACATTTGGTGTCTAGGTTAAGATCAAGGATTGGATTATTGAACTATTAAGCTGAAACACTTAGTAAAACCAACTATTGTTGAGCCATGCAGTGCAGCTTAGTTTAGAGATACGGAGGGGAAACAGCCCACTGAGTCCACGCCGATCAGCGATCCACGCACACTAACACTATCCTACACACACTGGGAACAACGTACATTTATACCAAGCTGATTAACTTACAAGCCTGCACGTTTGGGGATTGGGTGGAAACCAGAGCTCCCGGAGAAAACCCACGCAGGTCATGGGGTAAGAACGTACAAACTCTGTACAGACAGCACCTGTAGTCAGGATGGAACCTGGGTCTCTGGCGCTGTAAGGCAACTGTACCTGTGCCGCCCACCTGCACTCGCCTCCCTGGATCTGCCAGGTTGCTGTACAGGGAGCTAACCACAAGTCAGGGTGGCACAGTGGTGCAACGATAGAGTTGCTGCCTTACAGCACCAGACACCTAGGTTCAATCCCGACTACGGGTGCTGTCTGTGTGGAGTTTGTATGTTCTCCCCCTGACCTGCGTTGGTCTTCTCCGGGATCTCTGGTTTCCTCCAAAGACGTCCAGGTTTGTAGGTTAATTGGCTTGGTATAAACGTACATTGTGTGTGTAGGATAGTGTTAATGTGCGGGGATCGCCGGTCGTCGCGGACTCGGTGGGCCGAACGGCCTGTTTTTAAACTAAACTAAACTAAAGTAGGCGTCTTCCTTCCTCACCAGTGGTGTTGGATGAGGGCAAGCGCATCGCCAAGAGGAAGCTGATCGAAGATAACCGGGAGAAGCGGAGGCGAGATGAGGTGGTGAAGACCATGCAGACCAGGCCCGAGCCCAACAGCGAGGAATGGGAGTTGATCCGGGTTGCCACGGAAGCCCACATGACAACCAACGCACAAGGCAGCCACTGGAAGCAGAAACGGAAATTTCTGGTAAGGATAAATATTCACCGTGTACCATTATTACACAGAGCGCTGTTCCTATGCCTGGACTTCTCAGATGTCCTGACCCATCCAGTAAAATTCCTTTAATCCCACACATTTAGGACTTTGTGGTGATGCACTAGCAGATTTTCCAGACTCTCGGGTGTTATTGATCACGTATTTAATTTAATGTATTTTAATGTATGGAATTCCCTGCCACAGAGGGCAGTGGAGGCCAAATCACTGGATGGGTTTAGGAGAGAGTTAGATAGAGCTCTAGGGGCTAGTGGAATCAAGGGATATGGGGAGAAGGCAGGCACGGGTTATTGATTGGGGACGATCAGCCATGATCACCATGAATGGCGGTGCTGGCTTGAAGGGCCGAATGGCCTCCTCCTGCACCTATTTTCTATGTTTCTATGTTTCTAATTTATTAGCAGACAGGTACTATTGCAACGTTTAAGAAACATTTAGACAGGTACATGGATGGGACAGGTTTAGAGGGATATGGGCCAAATGCAGGCAGGTGGGACGAGTGTAGATGGGGCATGATGGCCGGTGTGGGCAAGTTGGGCCGAAGGGCCTGTTTCCACACTGTAAGACGCTATGACTCCAAGTCATATGGCCTGAATTGAGCACAGCTCTCCTGTCAGTGTTTAAGCTGGCCCCTTGTTTTTCATCTACGTTATTTTGTTTTTAAGTTTCTCGGCATCACAAGGTACAGGAACAGCTGTGAGGGAACACACCTACTGATGTGATGTGAAATCGATTCATTTATGCTCAAGCAGCAGATACTGAGATCCAAAAGCAGGAAAGAGTTGTTCACCGTAACAATAGGACGAGTGATTATACGTCAAGGTTTCCCGTTCATTCCAGAGTCCAAAGTCTGCTTGGATAGAGAGGATGTTTCCACTAGTGGGGGAGTCTAGGACGACAGGTCAAGTACTCAGAATATAAGGACGTTCCTTTAGGTAGGAGATGAGGAGGAATTTATTTAGTCAGAGGGTGGTGAATCTGTGGAATTCTTTGCCAGGAGAAGGCTGTGGTGGCCAAATCAATGGATATTTTTAAAGCAGCGATAGATGGATTCTTGATTAGTACGGGTGTCAGAGGTTATGGGGCGATGGCAGGAGAATGGGATTAGGAGGGAGAGATAGATCAGCCATGATTGAATGGCAGAGTGGACTTGATGGGCCGAATGGCCTAATTCTGTTCCTATCAGTTATGAACTTATGAATGCCCCAATACAAGTCTCTTTCTCCAACACCACAAGCGCGGCACGGTGGTGCAGCGGTAGAGTTGCTGCCTTCCAGCGCCAGAGACCCAGTTCGATCTTGACTACGGACACTATCTGTACAGAGTTTTACGTTCTCCCCGTGATCTGCGTGGGTTTTCTCCGGGTGCTCCGGTTTCCTCTCACATTCCAACGACGTACAGGTTTGTAGGTTATTTGGCTACAGTAAAATTGTAAATAGTGCAGGATAGTGCCAGTGTACTTGTTGCAGCTTGTTGTAGATTTATGGGGAAAAGGCAGGTGAATGGGGTTGAGAGGGAGAGACAGATCAGCCATGATTGAATGGCGAGGTTGACTTGATGGGCTGAACGGCCTAATTCTGCTCCTATCACATGAACTTATGTGGATTTTTGCAAGGAATTGACCATTGCTTTGCTGAACCCGATCCAGTAATGTGAGGACTCCAGCTCAATCATAATGTTATTGTCGATTTGAAACAGATAAGGGCTGTAATAAATGTAAGTAATAAACAGGGTTGCCAGGGAAGCTGACTGCTGCTAAATTACCACGCAAATCATCACTCGCTGGCACAGGCTTGATTTCCTGGTTGTTAATTATGGTTGGAGGGGAATTAGGTGGTCATTTAGTCTCCTGGCCCTGGATTAAAACACAGACCAGAATCGGCTGATGGAGTGGATTTCCTTCTCGGGCCATGTCAGGGGGAATATTCAGTTCAAAGTGGCAGCGGGGAGGAAACAAGGACAGAGGCCTGTTTCACACAGAACGGACGATACAGATGTAGCAGCCTGGCTCCCTTCTGACCATTGTAACACATTGTCCACATACGCCTCCCTCCCCCTCCCCACCCCAGCCCCCCATCCTTCTTCTCTTATCCCTCCCTGTACGTCTCTGGAGTGTGGGAGGAAACCGAAGATCTCGGAGAAAACCCAGGCAGGTTACAGAGAGAATAATAATAATAATAATCATTTTATTTACTGGCGCCTTTCTAAAACCCAAGGACACCTTACAATGCATAGAATCACAACAAAACAAAAAACACATAATCGGAATAAATTAAATAAGAAAACACCACAGTACACAAATCAAGGACAGAATTCAATTTCAAAAGCACCAAAAGAAAATAAGAAACACAATTTGATGAGAGAGCAGCGGCGACCAATTCGCGCCAGCGTCCACTCTCCCCTCCGACCGCCATCTTGTACACGGACTGACAGGCACAGGCACAGGCACAGCACACAAAATCATCCCCCCACAATGACCACCACTGTGGGGGAAGGCACAATGTCTAGTCCCCAACCCAGTTCTCCCCAGAGTCAGGCCCATCGAGGCCGCCACAGTTGCCTCTACGGAGGCCCGATGTTCCTGGCCGTCGGGAGAGTCCTCGCAGCGGCTGGAACGGCCGGTTTCCCAGCGGAGTCGATGGCACCTGAAGCCGACAGGGCCGCGCTGATTTGGAGCCACGAGGCTCCCGATGTTGGAGTCGGCGCCGCCGCCCGCAGCTGGTCGCCCCGCAGTCCCGCAGCCCGGAGGTGTTGAAGTCGGCGGTCCAGCTCACCGGAGCTCCAGCACGTCGATCCAGTGCAGCGACCCAGGCAAGGCATCGCCCGCTACGCTCCCCGATAGCGCTCCAGCGCTGTGCCGCCACCGAAGCTGAAGGTGCTGGGCGGTCCCCGTCAGGAAACGGCGCTCCAGGCCCGCAGGTAGGCCACGAGGACGGGTCGACGAGGCAGCCTGGAGAAAAAGCTGCCTCACCGACCAGGTAGGGACCTAGAAGTAGTTTCCCCCTTACCCCCCCACATTAAAAGTCAAAATCCCCCAAACAAACGAAGAAATAAAAAACACTAAAACTAAAAAAACAGTGAATTTGACGGACGGCTGCTGTTTAGCAGCCATTCCTCCAAGATGGCGGCTCCCACTTGTACAAACTCCGTACAGAAGCGCCCGCAGTCAGAATCAAACTTGGGTGTCTGGCGCTGTACGGTGGCAACTCTACCGCTGTACCACCCTGACTTTACAAACTCCGGACAGACAGCACCCGGCAGTCAGGATCGAACCCGTGTCTCTGGCGCTGTAAGGCGGCAACTCTACTGCTGCGCCACCGTGCTGTGTCGGGAGATAGTGCCACCAAGTGAACTAAACTGGGTGACAGTGTCGTGGGGAGAGATTGCCGGGGAGTGAATTGAACAAAGACAGAGTGAAACACAATGAATTTGTACACTTGGTGCTGAAGCTGAATTTGGCTCATTGCATGAATAGAGACACAGCTGGTCAGTCAGCAAGGATAAACTTTGCAGAATTTAGTTTAGTTTAGAGATACAGCGCAAAAACAGTCCCTTCGGCCCACCGAGTCTGCACCAACCAGCGATCCCCGCACGCTAACACTATCCTACACGCCCTAGGGACAATTAAAACAAATGTTTATACCGTGCCAATTATCCTACAAATCTGCACGTGTTTGGAGTGTGGGAGGAAACCGAATATCATGGAGGAAACCCACGCAGGTTTCGAGGGAGAACGTACAGACTCTGCACAGACAAGCACCCGTAGTCAGGATCGAACCGGGGTCTCTGGCGCTGTAACCGCCCCAAAGATTACATTAAAATAGACATTACTAATCATTGTAGTTCTTCATCCTTTGAATCCCTCCAGACTTACTTGAATGTATGTACTTGAATGTACTCGTATGTATTTCAGCATTGGGAGATCATTGGCAAGGTGACAATTTATTGCCCATCCCTAATTGGCCTTGTGGAGGTTTCGGTGAGCCACTTTCTTGGACCGCTGCAGTCCTCATGGTGGTCTGAGTGTTGGATGGGGAATTTCAGGATTTAGGCTCAGTGAAGATAGACACAAAGCGCTGGAGTAACTCAGCGGGTCAGGCAGCATCTCTGGAGAAAAAGGATGGGTGACGTTTCGGGTCGGGAACCTTCCTCAGACCGAAAATAGAGGGGAGGGAACTGGAGGTAAGAAAAGGCCAGAACAAAGTAGGGTCGGCAACAGATGACCAAGGAAGGGTGGAGCCCATAATAGCCCATTGTTGGCTGGGGAAGAGATGATAACGAAGAGTGCGATCAGTGGAACTAGCAGGAAGACTAGGGTGGGGGACCCACTGACTCGCTGACTTTATTTCCTAATTATCCAATGATAATTTCTTTAGTCAGAGGGTGGTGAATCCTTTGCCGCAGATGGCTGTGGAGGTCAAGTCAATGGATATTATTAAGGCAGAGATAGGTAGATTCTTGATTGATACGGGTGTCAGGGGTTATGGGGAGGAGGCAGGAGAATGGGGTTGAGAGGGAAAGATAGATCCGCCATGATAGAATGGCGGAGTTGATGGGCCGAATGGCCTAATTCTGCTCCAATCATTATGACCTGCTCCAATCATTATGACCTGATGATCCCTGATCAAACCCGGACACAATGATCCCGACTCCCATCGTGTTTTCCTATAGTTTGATTCGTACAATGCCTCTCACGGGTCCCCTTCTGTTCCCACAGCCAGAAGACATTGGCCAGTCTCCCATGATGACCACAGCGGAAGGAGATAAAGTCGACCTGGAAGCCTTCAGCCAGTTCACCAGGATTATCACCCCAGCCATTACCAGAGTTGTGGATTTTGCCAAAAAACTGCCAATGTTCTCAGAGGTATTTGATGGTGAAAGTTGACTTAACTTTGCTTTCTTTTAATAGGTTTAAGCCCTGTCCCACGGTACGAGTTCATTCCAAGAGCTCTCCCGAGTTTAAAAAAAATCTAACTCGTGGTAAGCACGGAGAATGAACGTAGCGGGTACGTCGGAGCTCGGGGACGTCTCTTAGCGGCTTGTAACGCTAACAGCAGGTACTCCGGAAGACTCGCTAATGGCAGGTAAGCACGGGAAGACTCATGAAGATTTTTCAACATGATGAAAAATGTCCACGAGAGCCCCGAGTACCGACGAGTGGCCATTACCGTAAATCTCCGAATTCGAATCAGGGCAAACTCGGGAGAACTCTTGGAATGAACTCGTACCGTGGGACAGGGGTTTTAACCTGTTCAATGAATGAATGAATGAATGTTTGATTGTCACATGTGACCAGTCACAGTGAAATTCTTTGCTTGCTTTACCCAAGGTATGCAAATAGTCGCCACATAAAGGGCACTTACAAGTTACTAAGATACAAAGTATCCCGCGCCAGGTCCACCTTTGTTCTTCCCCCTCCCTCACGGTGGTCCTCCCACGCAGGGTCCTCCATTGTTCATTGTTCTTCCCCCTCCCCCACACCGGGTCGGTGGGCGCCATCATGGAGTGCCGCACCGAACTCTCCACCAACGCTGCCAGGTCCTCCCCTAAGGCCTCCGTGGCGCCGACCCAGACCCCAGCTGCGGACTCCGTCGACCCCAAGTATTCTCAGGTCATGGCCAATGGTGTAAAAACAAAATTTGGCAGTGAACAGGTTAATGATGGGGAGACATGTACGTGGCCACACAACCTTTTGAGTAATTGATTGAAAGATATAGCATGGGAACAGGCACAACGACCACTAAGTCCACGGCGATCATCGATTGGTCTAGTTTAGTATTGTTTAATTTCATTTTTTTTTTTTTAATTAGGAAAAAAACGAAACGAAACTAGACTAGCCTAGTTAAACTAGACTGGATTAACCTAAACTAGACTGATCCTATGTTATTCCACTTCACATCTACTCCCGAAACACTAGTGGCAATTTACAAAGAAGATAGGCACAGAATGCTGGGGTTACTCAGCGGCAGAGGCAGTATCTCTGGAGGGAAGCAATGGGTGACGATTCAGGTTGAGACCCTTCTTTAGGCTGAGAGTCAGGGGAGAGGAGATATGGAAGGGTACAAAGGTGTGAAAAACAGCAGATCAAAGAAGACGATGGTCAAGGAAATGTACAATTTACAGGCCAATTAACCTACAAACTCGTACAACTTTTTGATGTGGGAGGAAACCGGAGCACCAGAAGGAATCCCAGACAGTCAGAGGGAGAACGTGCAAACTCCGCACAGACAGCACCCAAGGCCAGGATCGAACCTCGGTCTCTGGCACTGTCAGGTTAGCGGTACCAACCAAAGCTCTGAATTGCATGAAAGTAAAGGGCCTGTCCCACTTGGGCGACCTAATCCACGAGTTCTGGCGAGTCTCATCTCGACTCATACTCGCAGCATGGTCGACACGAGGTCATAGGAGGTCTTCGTAACTCTCCTTCATGCTCGAGAGTGGTCTCCGCGTCCTCGAGGCCTCAGCTAGGTCGTGGTGTTTTTTTCAATGTTAAAAAATGCCCGCGAGTAAAAAAAGGTCGTCATGGAAAAAATCAATACTTTTTTTACTCGTAGGTTTAGTCGTAGTAGGTCGTAGTAGGTCGGCATGTTAGTCGTAGGTAATCGAGGGTAGTCGAAGGTAGTCATAGATAGTCTTCATCATAGTCGAAGGGAGGTCGAAGGGAGGTCGAAGGAGGTCGTCTTCACTCTCCACTATTCGGTGTCCAATTTTCCTGAAGTTAGTTGTAGCTAGTCGTAGCTAGTCTTGAACATAGTCGAAGGAGGTCTTCAACATAGTCGAAGGAGGTCTTCAACATGTCATTTTTTCCAAACTCTTCTAGGTCGCCCAAGTGGGACAGCCCCTTTAGCACTCAGCAGCACGTAGCTGAATTTTCAGGGATATACAACAGGGCAAGATCACCCTGGTCAATTGCAAGCAATATTTTTAAAAGGGTACTTGGACGTGTAGGCAGATCATTACTAGAACAATTCCATGTTGCCGGGATGTAAAGGAATGCAGCACGTTCTGTGTTCAGGGGAGTGTGTTTGTTATATTCCGAGCAAGGCGGGGATGTGACAATGTGAACCTGGCATTCCAGCACAAGGGACCTCTCACCTGCCCTCTTGCTGAATGTGCTACCTATAGCTGCCTACAGCTTGTTCCGTTTACTCCTTGTGTAGCTGCCTTGTGAGGACCAGATCATCCTTCTGAAGGGCTGCTGTATGGAGATAATGTCTTTGAGAGCTGCTGTCCGATACGACGCGGAGAGCGAGACGCTGACGCTAAACGGGGAGATGGCCGTCAAGAGAGAACAGCTGAAGAACGGGGGGCTCGGTGTCGTCTCTGATGCCATATTTGAGCTGGGCAAATCCTTATCGGCCTTCAGTCTGGACGACACAGAGGTGGCTCTGCTGCAGGCCGTTTTATTGATGTCCTCAGGTAAAATTCCTCGTCCCAGGTGGATTAACATTCATTTCCTTCCCTTGAAGCGGCTCCAGTGAGCTATCGCTGCACTAAAACCAACCTTGTTTTGACTGCCAATGTCAAAGAGTAACAGGAGAACAATTGTCTCTCCACATGTCTTCTCCTTTGCTTGAAGGTCAGGTTTGTGGCTTGGTGAGAAAGAGAAACAGGCGGAGATAGAGGCACAAGAGACTGCAGATGTTGTCATCTTCAGCAAAACACCAAGAGCTGGATACCTGCTGAGTTCCTCCAGCACTTTAGTACTAAGCAAGAGGAGATGTTAGCCCCTTTTAAATCTGCCACCACATTTCATGAGAGCTTAAGAAATAGGAGTAAAAGAGAAACAACTGCCACCCATTCCTCAGTGCCATTGTATAGCACGATCCCCATATCCCTTGATCCCCATAATGCCCAGAAACACACCAATCTCTGGTTTGAATGTACACAATGGCTAAGTTACCATTGCCTTCCAGGGCTGGAAATTGCACTGGAAGACATGAAATGCTGGAGTAACTCAGTGGGCCAGGCACCATCCCTGGAGAGCATGGCTAGGGCAGCACAGTGGTGCCGCGGTAGAGTTGCTGCCTTACAGCTCCTGAGGCCCATGTTGGATCCTGACTACGGGCGCTGTCTGTACGGGCTTTGTACCTTCTCCCTGTGACCACGTGGGTTTGCTCCGGGCGCTCCGGTTTCCTCCCACACTCCAAAGACGTACAGGTTTGCAGGTTAATTGCCTGTTTCCGCGCTGTATCTCTAAAGTCTATAAGTAACGATGACGTTTCCTGTCTTCATGGCATCGTGACAGATACCGAAACTTAACCATTTCCTGCCCGATCCCTAGAGCCCTCTATTTGTGTGTTAGAAAACAATTAGTTTCTGTGTGTGAAGAATAGCAACAAAGCAGCTACTGGCTCTCTGGGGATATTAAGATATTAAGTGAATCAAGGGAATTGAGATTAGTGCAGCAATGTGGCAGTGAGGTATGAGAGAGGCAGTAATCTTCCTGAATGATGGAGCAGGCACAAAGAGCCGGGCTGTTCTCATGAACCGCAGGTCTAGACTTTCCAAGGTCACACCGCCATGACCTGGGATGCTGGTTTTCATGTAGCTGTTGAAAGACTTATCCAAGGCCTATAGAAACAGCCAGGATAGACACAAAATGCTGGAGTAACTCAGCGGGTCAGGCAGCATCTCTGGAGAGAAGTTACAGCTTTCGCGTTGAGTCCCTTCTTCAGACTGAGAGTCAGGGGAGAGGGAAACTAGAGGTATGAAAAGGTACAGTACAAATCAGAGAGGGGACCGATGACTCAGGAGAGTGGAGCCCACAATGGTTCATTGTTGGCTGTGGAAAGAGGTGATAACGAAGGGATACGAACAGTGAAACTAGCAGGATGACTAGGGTGTGGGAGGGGCAGAGAGAGAGGGAATGCAGAGGTTACTTGAAATTAGAGAAGTTAATATTCATACCGCTGGGTTGTAAGCTGCCCAAGCGAAATATGAGGTGCTGTTCCTCCAATTTGCATGTGGCCTCATTCTGACAGTGGAGGAGGCCCAGGGCAGAAAGGTCAATGTGGGGGATGGGAGGGGGAGTTAAAGTGTTCGACAACCATGAGATCGTGGTAGGTCAAGGTGGGA
>JAXLNO010004572.1:0-26018 GCA_038087875.1 Malacoraja senta | reverse complement strand
TCCTGTAAAGGATTATTAAAGGTATATCAATCAAAGCCCCTAAACCCAGGTATACCCATATTTGGGATATCAGTGTGGTCCTGACATACCTCAGGGAATGGCCACCAGCCAGATCCCTCAGCCTCGAGCAATCTACACTAAAGACGCTCATGTTGATGGCACTCGTATCCGCTCAGAGGGTCCAGTCACTACACAAGTTAAGGCTGGACAACATGGTGACCACCCCAGATCAGATCACATTCATCATACAGGGTCTGGTGAAGCAAAGCAGGCCAGGAACAGCTAATCCACTGGTGGTATTCCGGGCCTACCCACAAGAGCCACGGTTGTGTGTCGTGACCCATCTACAACATTACATAGACACAACCCACAATATCAGAGGGAGTGAAAAATCCTTATGGGTCAGCCACAAGAAACCTCATGGCCGGGTAACGAGCCAAACCATTTCAAGATGGCTCAAACAGGTACTGAAGGCTGCCGGAATAGATACGAATACATTTAAATCTCATTCCACTAGGGCAGCATCTACATCAACGGCCGACAGAATGGACATACTCTGAATACAGCAGGATGGTCGAGAGAAACGACATTCAGAACTTTTTATAATAAGCCTTTGATGAAACCTGATTTATTTGCAGAGAAAATATTACAAGCTGCAAATATTTAATTTAAGCCCGGGGGAGCTATTTAATTTTGTTATTGTTAATAAATACCTTTTTTGTTTCTTGACAAACAGATTCATTGGTTGATTACGATAACACTTCCTCCCTCAAGAACTTCGGCAGTGAGTGAAATAAAACTGTTACACGGTTTGAAATCACAGAGCTTTGAAATCTTCACGTAGTCACTCACGTGACTCCGAAGTAAAATAGTAAGATTAAACGAGAACTTACCAGTTTGAAGTTTGATCTGTATTTTATGAGGAGTTACGATGAGGGATTACGTGCCCTCCGCTCCCACCCTCATTATATGGATCAAACTAATAAATTGATGTCTCCTTTTCTTTACTATGTTTACTTCAAATACCTGTGTCTATCGGTGATTCCACACCGCTGCTTGGAAGTATGCCACGCCTGCGCACTGAGCGGGTTCTTCACGTAATCCCTCATCGTAACTCCTCATAAAATACAGATCAAACTTCAAACTGGTAACTTCTCGTTTAATCTTACTATTCTTCTGTATTTACTCCATCGTATTTACCGAGGAGAAAGACAGTAGGACGGAGGAACTTGGGTCAGTCAATGGAAGTATCTTGAGAGCAGTCAGTGTTACCGTTGAATAAATACTGAAGGTACTATCTCCAGGGCCTGATCAGATATATCTGAGGACATTGTGGGAAACTAGAGAGGAACTAGAGGTGACATTTATGAGTCATCCTTAAATATAGGAGAGGTGCTGGAAGTCTGGAGGGTGGCAAATGTTGTGCCCCTATACAAGAAGGGCTGTAGGGAAAATGCTGAGACCTATAGGCCGGTGAGCTCAACATCTGTAGTTGGAAAGTTACTAGAAAGTATTCTGAGGGATAGGTTATACAGACATTTGGACGGGCAAGGGCTGTTTATGAATAGTCAGCAAGGTTTTGTACGTGGGAGGTTGTGTCTCACAAATCTGATAGAGATTTTTGAAGAAGTGACCAAAAAGGTCGATGAGGGCAGAACTGTAGATGTTGCATACATGGATTTGAGTAAGGCATACCACAAGTTCCACATGGTAGGTTGCTCTGGAAAGTTAGATCGCATTGTATCTAAGTATCGATAGCTAAATGGATAACAAATTGGCTTCATGGGAGGAAGCAGAGGGAGACGGTGAAAGGTTGCTTCTTGGACTGGAGGCCTGTGACTAGTGGTGTGCCTCAGGGTTCAGTGCTGGGCTCGTTACTGTTTGTCATCTACATCAATGATTTGGATTAGAACATACAGGACAAGATTAGCAAGTTTGCTGATAATACAAAAGAGGGTGGTTTTGCAGGCAGTGAAGAAGATCGTGAAAGATTGCGGCAGGATCTGGATCGATTGGCCAGGTGGGCTGAGGAATAGTTGATATTAAGGTCTGATGCTTGTCTGTGGGGCTATGGTCCAAGGATAAGTAGGAGGAGGTGTTTGAGAGTTGTCACCTGGCCTTAGCCTGTTAGAGGTCAGCGCGCCAGACTACCACGGCACTTCCCTTGTCGGCAGGTTTGATCACCCAGCCGGGGTTGCTGCAGAGTGAGCGGAGGGCTGTACGTTCAAGGGGGGAGAGGTTAGAGTAAGTCAGGGGAGTGGAAAGGTTGAGGCGGTTGATGTCCTGTCGCAGTTGGAAACAAAAAGGTGTAAAGTGGGTAGAGGGCCATCTGGGGAAGTCCAAGAGGAGGGGGACTGTGGAGACGGGAGAAGGGGTCACCACTGGGTGGTGAGGACTCCTTCCCACTGAAAAAGACACGGAGGCGGATGCAACAGAAGAAAATCTCTACGTCGTGGCGGCCCAGAACTTGTTGAGGTGGGGCAGAGGGGAACCAAGGTGAGGCCTCTGCTGAGGACAGACAATTCCGTATCAGAAAGGGGGAGGTTGGGCCGGATGGTGAAGACACGACAAGGGTAGGGATTGGGGTTGGAGGAGGGCAGGTGAGTAGATGGAGGCCGAGATGATGTCTGGTGGGGGGATGATGGGTGTTCAGAGAGGAGGGGGGAATGAGGACTATTGTATGGGTGGGGAGCAGCAGGGGCCACCTGGTTAAAGGGGGAAGAGGAAGACCCAGTGGAACCCCCACTGCGGTTCCCTGCAGAGGGGGGAGCAGTAGGACCCTCTACAGTCAGACTACGTGGTGTTGGAGTCTGCATCATGAAGACTGTGGGCCCGGTGCTGAGCCTGGGACTCGGGTATGGTGTCGGTTGCGGCCCACTGGTGGTAGATATAGCCCTTTCTGTTCCATATTCACCACCCCTCTTCTCAAATGGCCCGCATATTGCCTGATGTTAGACTCGGTAGAGGCAGGAAACATGTTCCCGATGTTGTGGAGTCCAGAACCAGGTGCCACAGTTTAAGAATAAGGGGTAAGCCATTTAGCACGGAAACGAGGAAACACTTTTTCTCACAGAGAGTTGTGAGTTGTGGAATTCTCTGCCTCAGACGGGCGGTTGAGGCCAATTCTCTGGATACTTTCAAGAGAGAGTTAGATAGAGCTCTTAACGATTGCGGAGTCAGGGGATATGGGGAGAAGGCAGGAACGGGGTACTGATTGGGGATGATCAGCCATGATCACCTTGAATGGCGGTGCTGCCTCAAAGGGCCGAATGGCCTACTCCTGCACCTATTGTCTATTGTCCATTAGACAATAGACAAGAGACAATTGTCTGATTCCCCTACTCCCCTAAAAGGGCTGTCCCACGGGCAGGCGATTCCATGCGGCAAGCGCGACCTAACCGGAAGAGAGGGCCGCGCGGGGGCCGAGTGATCACCATACGGCCTGTCCCACAAGCATGCGAATGCATGCAGCGAGCATGACCTAACCGGAAGCGGGGGGTGCGCGGACGTCCAGTTCGAGTAAAGTCGGTTGGAAGCTCGAGCCTGATGCCATTTTAACTCATTGAAACGGATGTTGCAGGCTGCTATTCGATCATCATCTCCATTAAAACGGGTGTTGCAGGCTGCTATTCCATCATCATCACAATGGAAGAATGGCGTCGAGGTGGCAGCGGTGTGGCAGGCCTTTGCCGCGCGGGATTTTTGAACACTCAGTTTTTCGGAGCCCCGCGCGGTGTCGAGACCAAATCCATACGGCTCCGGCGATCTATGTGGGACCTGCCCCGCGACCTCCGCGCGGTCCCCGCACGGCCCCCGCTTCCGGTTAGGCCGCGCTTGCCGCATGGAATCGCCTGCCCGTCGGACAGCCCCTTTACTCCCCCCTATTGTCTTATTCCTCTCTGAACTTCCTGTCCTATTTCTTCTTCTAGAGACCGGTATCCTCTCCTACGCTTTCCTTACCTTTAACTTTATCCACACTTTTCCAAAATAAACATTTACGAGTCGTCTTTCAATCCAGGAGTGGTGCCAGAAGACTGGAGGGTGGCAAATGTCGTGCCCCTATACAAAAAGGGTTGCAGGGAGAATGCTGAGAACTATAGGCCGGTGAGCTTAATATCTGTAGTTGGAAAGTTACTGGATAGTATTCTGCGGGATAGGATATACAGGCATTTAGACGGACAAGGGCTGATAAGGGATAGTCAGCATGGTTTTGTACGTGGAAAGTCGTGTCTCACAAATCTGATTGATTTTTTTGAAGACGTGACCAAAACGATCGATAAGGGCAGAGCTGTAGATGTTGTGTACATGGATTTCAGGAAGGCGTTTGACAAGGTTCCGCATGGTAGGCTGCTCTGGAAGGTTAGATCACATGGGACCCAAGAAGAGGTTGCTGAATGGAAGGAAAGTTGGCTCCATTGGAAGGAAGCAGAGGGAAATGGTGGAAGGTTGCTTCTCGGACTGGAGGCCTGTGACTGGTGGTGTGCCTCCAGGTTCGGTGCTGGGCCTGTTACTGTTTATCATCTATATCAATGATTTTGATGAGAACATGCATGGCAAGATTAGCAAGTTTGCTGATAATACAAAAGTGGGTGGTTTTGCTGATCGTGAAGATGGTTGTGAAAAATTGCAGCAAGGTCTTGATCGATTCACCAGGTGGTCTTAGGAATGGTTTAGTTTAGTTTAGAAATACAGTGCGGAAACAGGCCCTTCGGCCCACCGAGTCCGCAGAGACCTGCAATCACCGCACACTCACACTATCCTACACACACTAGGGACGATTTTTACTTATCCCAAGCCAATTAACCTATGAACCTGAGCATCTTGAGTGTGGGAGGAAACCGAAGATCTCGGATAAAACCCTCGTGGTCATGGGGAGAACGTACCAACTCCATACAGAAAGCACCCGTTGTTGGAATCTGGAGTTAAAATTTACATTAAAATAGTAAATATTTATTTTCGTGGTCATGGGGAGAACGTACCAACTCCATACAGAAAGCACCCGTTGTTGGAATCTGGAGTTAAAATTTACATTAAAATAGTAAATATTTATTTTCGGTAATGAAAACATTTCAATTGGGAGAGAAGTACTGTACATGGGTTAAATTGTTATACTCTTAATCTTTCTAGAGGTTGTAGACAAGGATCTTCACTATCCCCACTATTATTTGCTCTTGCAATTGAACCATTAGCAGAAAGCGTTAGAAACCATCCAGGAATACGTGGATACAACACTAGAGATACAAGGAATAAAATTTCCTTATATGCAGATGATGTATTAATATATATTACAAAGTTAGAAACTAGTATTCCAAATCTATTAAATCTAATAACACAATTTGGTCAGTTCTCAGGATATAGGATTAATTGGAATAAAAGTGAAATCATGCCAATAACAAAATTCAACTTAAATACAATACAACAATCCCCTTTTAAAATAGTTAAAGATAAACTTAAATATTTAGGAATCTATGTAACTAAGACATATACCTCTTTATTTAAACAAAATTTTCCATCCTTACTCAATAAATTACACAAACATATTCAGTACTGGAAAACACTTCCTATTTCAATGCTTGGTAGAATTAATGCTATAAAAATGATTTTCTTACCGCAACTACTATATTTATTTCAATTAATTCCGATATATATTCCAAAAAACGTTTTCAAAAAAGTCGACTCCATTGTTACAAGCTTTATTTGGGATTATAAGAATCATAGAATAAGTAAAAAACATTTATGTAAGTCAAAGAGCAACGGAGGTTTGGCCTTGCCAAATTTCTTATTTTATTTTTGGGCAGTCCATATTAAAAACATGAATTTCTGGCTGGAAGAAATGCACCAACAACCAGAATGGTTAAGGATGGAAAAGGAAGACTGTTTACCTTTTGAAATAGGTTCGATTATATTTGCTACCACAAAATTGCATAAAAAAACCTATAAGGAGAACCCTATAATACATAGTGGAATACAAATTTGGAAACAATTAAAAAAGGCTTTAAAACTGAATAATATACCACTATGTCTTCCCATTGTAAATAATCCTCTATTCAAGTTATCCATATTGGATTGAGGTTTTATACAATGGAAAAATTATGGAATTAAAAGGATTGGACATCTTTATAGGGAAGGCATCTTTCTGTCATTTCAAGAGTTACAACAGAATCATGGACTACACTCAAATAACTTTTTCAGATATTTACAAATTAGAGATTATGTTAAATCCAATACACAAGATTATAGGACTAGGGAACCAGAAATTCTTGATGAATGTTTGAATAAGCATCCTAACAATGAAAAATTAATAGCTTATATTTATAACATTCTCCTAAATAACGAGGTACCACCGATGGAACTATATAGACATAAATGGGAAAATGAGTTAGGTTATCCTATTACGAAAGATATTTGGGACGAAAGTTTACAACATATACATCAATGTTCGTTAAATGCCAGACATGCTTTAATACAATTTAAAGTCTTACACAGATTACATTACTCCAAAATAAAACTAAATAGAATTTTCCCACATATCTCTCCTATATGTGATAAATGCCTGCATCTAGAGGCCAATGTAACACATACCTTTGCAAATTGTATAAAAATTAAAAATTACTGGACTGATATTTTTCAAATGTTGTAAACTTTCGTCCCAAATATCTTTCGTAATAGGATAACCTAACTCATTTTCCCATTTATGTCTATATAGTTCCATCGGTGGTTCCTCATTATTTAAGAGAATGTTATAAATATAAGCTATTAATTTTTCAGTGTTAGGATGCTTATTCAAACATTCATCAAGAATTTCTGGTTCCCTAGTCCTATAAACTTGTGTATTGGATTTAACATAATCTCTAATTTGTAAATATCTGAAAAAGTTATTTGAGTGTAGTCCATGATTCTGTTGTAACTCTTGAAATGACAGAAAGATGCCTTCCCTATAAAGATGTCCAATCCTTTTAATTCCATAATTTTTCCATTGTATAAAACCTCTATCCAATATGGATGGCTTGAATAGAGGATTATTTACAATGGAAAGACATAGTGGTATATTATTCAGTTTTAAAGCCTTTTTTAATTGTTTCCAAATTCGTATTCCACTATGTATTATAAGGTTTTCCTTATAGGTTTTTTTATGCAATTTTGTGGTAGCAAATATAATCGAACCTATTTCAAAAGGTAAACAGTCTTCCTTTTCCATCCTTAACCATTCTGGTTGTTGGTCCATTTCTTCCAGCCAGAAATTCATGTTTTTAATATGGACTGCCCAAAAATAAAATAAGAAATTTAGCAAGGCCAAACCTCCGTTGCTCTTTGTCTTACATAAATGTTTTTTACTTATTCTATGATTCTTATAATCCCAAATAAAGCTTGTAACAATGGAGTCGACTTTTTTGAAAAAGTTTTTTGGAATATATATCGGAATTAATTGAAATAAATATAGTAGTTGCGGTAAGAAAATCATTTTTATAGCATTAATTCTACCAAGCATTGAAATAGGAAGTGTTTTCCAGTACTGAATATGTTTGTGTAATTTATTAAGTAAGGATGGAAAATTTTGTTTAAATAAAGAGGTATATGTCTTAGTTACATAGATTCCTAAATATTTAAGTTTATCTTTAACTATTTTAAAAGGGGATTGTTGTATTGTATTTAAGTTGAATTTTGTTATTGGCATAATTTCACTTTTATTCCAATTAATCCTATATCCTGAGAACTGACCAAATTGTGTTATTAGATTTAATAGATTTGGAATACTAGTTTCTAACTTTGTAATATATATTAATACATCATCTGCATATAAGGAAATTTTATTCCTTGTATCTCTAGTGTTGTATCCATGTATTCCTGGGTGGTTTCTAACGCTTTCTGCTAATGGTTCAATTGCAAGAGCAAATAATAGTGGGGATAGTGAACATCCTTGTCTACAACCTCTAGAAAGATTAAATTTGGCTGATAACATTTGATTTGTTAATATTCTAGCTGTTGGATTAGAGTATAACAATTTAACCCATGTGCAGTACTTCTCTCCCAATTGAAATTTTTTCATTACCGAAAATAAATATGTCCATTCTACCTGGTCAAATGCCTTTTCAGCATCTACCGAAATAATTGCTAGATCTGCATTTGGAATTCTATTTGTATATATAATATTGAATAGTCTTCTCAAATTATAAAATGAGTAACGTTTTGGAATAAAACCTGTTTGGTCCGGGTGTATTAATTTGTTAATCACTAAGCTCAATCTATGAGATAGGATTTTGGTTAATATTTTCTGATCAGTATTTAAGAGAGCTATTGCTCTATATGAACCTGGGTCTTCAGGGTCCTTATCCGGTTTTGGTATAAGTATGATTGTAGATTCATTTAGAGTTTCTGGAAGTTTCTGTTGAGTATATGCTTGTTTGTAAAGTCTCTGTAGACGTGGAGAAATCAGATCGTAATTTTTTTAATAAAATTCAGAGCTTAGACCATCAGGACCTGCGGCCTTTCCATTTTTTAAAGATCTAATTGAATCCTCGATGTCTTTTACCATAATTTCTACATCTAGTGATTCTCTCTCTTTCTGATCTAGACCTGTAAGATTACATTTCTGTAGAAATGTTTCCATTCCTACTGGTTGTTCTGTTGTTTTAGATGAATACAATTTTTGATAATAATATAAAAATCTATCATTAATATCTTTAGGTAGTGTTAATGTTTCTCCCTTATCTGATCTAATTTTGTAAATTGTTTTTTCCCCGTCCTGTTTACGAAGTTAACGCGCTATATAGTTTTTGTGGTTTATCTCCAAATTCAAAATGTAATTGTTTTGTACGTTGATATAGTTTTATTACTTGGTCTGAGTATATCTTGTTTAACTTATATTTCAGTACTGCAATTTTATTGTGTTTTACCATAGATGGTGCTATTGCATTTTCTATGTCTAATTGCCTTATTTCCATTTCCAAAGACTGTTGTTTGGCCCTATTCTCTTTGTTAATAAATGATTGGGAGGAGATTAATGCTCCTCACACAAATGCTTTAAATGTTTCCCAAAGAAGGGAGGCGGAGATTCCAGGGCTGTCATTAGCCTCGAAAAACATATTAATCTGTTTTACGAGGTATTCATTACATACTTTTCTTTCAAGATTTGGGGGTTAAGTCTCAATTGTGTCTTTATCTCGGTCATTCCTTTTAGTTTAATCATAAATGTAAGTGGAGCATGGTCTGATATTATAATATTATGATATTGCGAATTATAGGTAAATGGGATAAGTTTAGAGTCTACTAAGAAATAGTCTATCCTTGAGTAAGTTTTATGCATGGGTGAGTAGAATGAGTATTCTCGACCTGATGGGTTTTCAATTCTCCAAACATCCTTAATGTTTGTAGTATTAATATATGAATTTAGGAATTCACTTGACTGAGATTTTAATTTTCTTTGACGATGATCTATCCAAGTAAGCATCCAGTGTACAATTTAAGTCTCCACCGATAATTAAATTATGTTGTGTACATTCCAGGATAATGTTAAGTATTCTCTTAAAGAACAGGGGGCTATCAAAATTTGGTCCATATACATTAAGGAGAGTCACTTTTTTTGAGTATAACTCCCCTACTAATACAATATATCAGCCTTCAATATCTTCTGTCATTGATATATGTTTAAAGGGTATACCTTTACGAATTAATATTGCAACCCCTCTAGATTTATGTGAAAATGAAGAATGATATGTTTTAGCAATCCATTTGGCTTTCAATCTATGTTGTGCTTCCTTTTTAAGATGTGTTTCCTGGAGAAATATTACATCTGCTTTAAGTGATTTTAAATAGGCTAATACTTTACCTCTCTTGATTGGTTCATTAATTCCCTTAACATTCCAGCTACAAAATTTAATTCCTTCACCCCCAATTTTCATATTGACGTCTTGCATCTTGTGATTAAAGTGGTCTATGTTGGAGCAGCTGGATCAGCGCACTAAACCCTACCTTATACTTGAACCTCACGTAGATGAATTCTAAGTCTCGTCGGTTTTTCATCCGGACGTATCTCCCTAAATAAAACATATAATTCCATTCCAAATACAAAATATAATATAACATAAGATAGAAAAGGTAATAAAATGGTGTATTAGTAACGTGTAAAAAATAGAAAAAGAAGAAAACTACAACTATGATTAGTGCAGTTAGTGATAGCCACCCTAGTGTGGCTAAACATCTAAAGACTTCCGTAGCTTTTGTTAAAAAAAAAAGTATTACTAGCTCCGTACTTTCCTTAAAAGAAAAGTTTCAATTACAATGAAAACAATTTATGGGGGGGAGGGAAACAATAGTTTTATTCCATAATTGAAGTATTTGTTAGTCTCCAATTCAAATGTTAGTATCATATAGCAAGCTAAAAATATTTTTCCTCCTTTTTTTCTTAATTAAAAAAAAAAAGGAGGAAGACACTGTTAAAGAGTAATCAAAAAACATTATTAAAGAGTAATCAAAAAAACATTGTTAAAGAGTAATCAAAATCCAAAATATCCAAATATCCAAAATAGCAAGGAAAAAACTTCCTATATTTTATTAATTAATTATTTGGATCACACTTTACTTATATTTCATACTTTTAATCAATTCTGAGTTGGTCCAGTTAACAACAATTAGTATTGATTAGTATTCGTGATTAGAGTTAATTGTTAGAAATTAGTACTAAAATATAAATTTATGTATCAGTAGCGAGATAATTGCCCAATTCTTCCCGCAGATCTTGGACAAAATCTGCAAGAAGAATGGGGACAGTTCTTAAAAATTATAGGTTAAAGTTCCATCTCTTCTCTGCAGGATAACAGTTTCCACTGTCTTCAGGTGAATGTTGGGTGTAGAATATTATTCAATCTTCGGTCTTATTCACAATGCTCTGGGCAAATTCAAGTGCCTCTGTATGCTTGACGAAGAAATGTTCCTTCTTCTCATAGGTCACTCTTAATGTTGCGGGATATAACAGTCCATATCTCAGATTGTTTATATTCTTAAGTATTCTTCTTGTTTCTGTAAACAGCGCTCTCTTCTCGGCGACTTCCACAGGATAATCTCTAAATATGCTTATCTTGTCGCCTTCAAATGCGAGGTTTCTGCTTTGAACAATTATCTTCATCATATCATCCAAAACATGGTCATATTGCACCTTCACTATCAGTTGTCTTGGGGGGGCGCCCACCCCTGGGCGACGTCTTGATACTCTGTGCGCTCGGGCAATTAACGGTGCTTGATCCAGATTCAAGACTTTTTTCAGCAGATCTGCAGCAAATTCGCGAGGGTCACGATTCCCCTCTCTGCCTTCCTGGACGCCTACGATTCCTAAATTCTGACGTCTCTGTCGTCCCACCAAGTCAATACATTTTTCAGTTATTTGATGTAATAACTTCGATAGGCGTTTATTCTCGGCAATAAGTTTTTTTGTTGTTTCGGTGCTTGTCTCAGCAATTTCCTCCAATTCCTTTACAGCCTCGTGGTGTTGATTTAAAGTCTGGAGGATCGGCTCCAACTTAGCATCAAATCTGGATTCCATCGAATTCAGTTCATCATATACTTCTTCAGTATTTTGATGCATATTTTCTTCCATGGTTAATTTCCAGTCTTCCAGAACTTCATGCACAGAAGCTGTAACCTCATCTTTAATTTGTTCTTTAATTTCATCTTTTAAAGATTTCAGCTCCTGTTTAAGATTTTTAAATTCTATCATTATTTTAGAGATTTCCTGTGTCAGGAAGGTTCTTAATTCTTCCACATCTGTTTTTTTCTTCCTTGAGATATCTTCTTGGGATGCTGTTTAAACTGAGCCCGAGGCTTCAGTTGGGCCTGCCTCTTTTCCCTTACCGATTTTTCTCGTCTTGGGGGGGGTGTGTTGAATCGACATGCTGCCGGTGTCGCGTGCCTGATGACGTCACGGACCTGTTGCAAACACTCGGTGACGTTTTCTAGAGGTAGGTCCCGTCTTTTTCCCCCGTTTTCAACGTTTTTTTCCCGGAGCTAGTCGGCGCCACCGGAAGTCTCTTTTTCAAATAATTTCTGAAGTTGTTAATACCAAATTGGCTCCAGACTCAAAATTAATAATACTTGGGATATCAGAACAAAGTTTAACACTCCCAACAAGCCAAAGAAACTTCCTTGACTACAGTATAATAACTGGGAAAAATTTAATATTAAAATTCTGGAAAGGCCCTACAACCCCCACAATTAAAATGTGGTTGTGGAAATGTCGGAGACCCTACATCTAGAAAGAATTAGACTTGTCTTAATGGACAAGCAAGAACTTTTTGTTAAAATATGGGCTCCATTCATTGCCTATTTGAAGGGATAGAGTGGCCCAGCGCGAAAGCCCGACTGAAGCTTGAACTCAGGATTAGATGTAATTATATTTCATAACCTACGAACTTATCTCCTATGACGTATTATAAGTAATTCATTCCACCTCTTTTTCTTTTTTGATATTGTAATTCTTCTTTCTCTCTATTTTTCTTTTTCTATCTATATAAAAAAAAACACTAGAAGCAGAATTAACTGACAATTGACAAATTTAATAATGTATGAGTGATTGATGTATATGAAAAGTTTTTTCTTCTCCTATTATAATATGTTACTCTACATTATAATATGTTTGCTTCTAATAAAAAGTTATATCATAAAATAGTAAAAGTAATGCTGTGGTTGTTATGGGAGATTTCAACATGCAGGTAGACTGGGAAAATCTAGTGACCATAATCTACAATTGGAGAGGGAGAAGAGTAGATCGGAGGTGTCAATGTTGCAGTTGAATAAAGGGAGTTGAATAAATGGAGCCATGAGGGAGGAGCTGGCCAAGGTTGACTGGAAAGATACACTAGCAGGGATGACAGTGGAACAAAAATGGCAGGTTACTGCAAAAATGGCCTTCTGTATTATTCTAGGAATAATACAGAAGGTGCAGGATCAGTTCATTATTCGGAGGAAGAAAGATTCCAAGGGGAGAAAAGGGCGAACATGGCTGACAAGGGATGTCAGGGACAGTATAAAAATTAAAGCGAAGAAGTACAACATAGCAAAGATGAGCGGGAAGCAAGAGGATTGGGTAATGTTTAAAGAACAACAGAAGATAACCAAAAAGACAATAGGGGGAGAAAAGATGAGGTACGAAGGTAAGCTAGCCAAGAATATAAAGCAGGATAGTAAAAGCTTCTTCAGGTAAGTGAAGAGGAAAAAATTAGTGAAGACCAAAGTTGGACCCTTGAAGACCGAAAAAGGTGAATTTATTAAGGGGAACAAGGAAATGGCAAATGAGTTGAACAGCTACTTTGGATCTGTCTTCACTAAGGAGGACACAAACAATCTTTCTGATATAGTAGTGGCCAGAGGGTCTGGGGTGACAGAGGAACTGAAGGAAATCCACATTAGGCAGGAAATGGTGTTGGACAGACTGATGGGACTGAAGGCTAATGAATCCCCAGGGCCTGATGGTCTGCATCCCAGGGTACTTAAGGAAGTGGCTCCAGAAATCGTGGATGCATTGGTGATAATTTTCCAATATTCTATATACTCAGGATCAGTTCATGTTGATTGGAGGGTAGCTAATGTTATCCCACTTTTTAAGAAAGGCGGGAGAGAGAAAACAGGGAATTATAGACCAGTTAGCCGGACATCGGTGGTGGGGAGGATGCTGGAGTCAATTATAAAAGATGAGGTAGCCGAACATTTGGATAGCAGTCACAGGATCGGTCCAAGTCAGCATGGATTTAAGAAGGGAAATCATGCTTGACTAATCTTCTGGAATTTTTTGAAGGTGTGACTAGGAAAATGGACAAGGGAGAGCCAGTGGATGTAGTGTACCTGGACTTTCAGAAAGCATTTGATAAGGTCCCACATAGGAGATTAGTGGGCAAAATTAGGGCACATGGTATTGGGGGTAGAGTGCTGACATGGATAGAAAAGTGGTTGGCAGACAGGAAACAAAGAGTAGGGATTAACGGGTCCCTTTGAGAATGGCAGGCAGTGACTAGTGAGGTAGCGCAAAGCTCGGTGCTGGGACCGCAGCTATTTACAATATACATCAATGATTTGGATGAAGGGATTCAAAGTAACATTAGCAAATTTGCAGATGACACAAAGCTGGGTGGCAGTGTGAACTGTGCTGAGGATGCTATGAGAATGCAGGGTGACTTGGACAGGTTGGGGGAGTGGGCAGATGCATGGCAGATGAAGTTTAATGCGGATAAATGTGAGGTTATCCACTTTGGTAGCAAAAACAGGAAGGCAGATTACTATCTAAATGGCGTCAAGTTGGGAAAAGGGGAAGTACACTCAGATCTGGGGCTCCTTGTACATCAGTCTATGAAAGTAAGCATGCAGGTACAGCAGGCAGTGAAGAAAGCGAATGGTATGTTGGCCTTTATAACAAGAGGAATCAAATATAGGAGCAAAGAGGTCCTTCTGCAGTTGTACAGAGCCCTAGTGACAGATAGATAGATAGATAGATTCCTTTATTGTCATTCAGACCTTTCGGTCTGAACGAAATTATGTTGCCTGCAGTCATACACAGAACCAATAATAACAAAACATACAATAAACACAAATTAAACATCCACCACAGTGAGTTCACCAAGCACATCCTCACTGTGATGGAGGCAAAGTCTTAGTCTCCGTCTCTTCCCTACTTGTTCTCCCTCTGCGCTGAGGCGATCGATCCAGGCCGAAGATGCCGCCCTCCAGTCCAGCGGACCTCCATGTTGATGTCGTCGCCACCGAAAGCTGGAACACCGTCTCCGCTCTGAGACGGCCCGCCACATCATCAGCTCCGGGCCGCCGCCCCAGCTCCAGGCCGCTACCCCAGCTCCGGGTCCCGCAGTCTCCGCTCCAGGCCGCTGCCCCAGCTCTGGGTCCCGCAGTCTCCGCTCCAGGCCGCTGCCCCAGCTCAGGGTCCCGCAGTCTCCGCTCCAGGCCGCTGCCCCAGCTCTGCGTCCCGCAGTCTCCGCTCCGGACCCCGCTGTATCAGCTCCAGGCCGCCGCCGAAAGCCAGAACGCCGCACCAGCAAGTCGGGCCACCGCTGCCTCAGCCCCGAAGATGGCCAGCCTCTCGTTGGTAAGTCCTGCTGGCTCTGCCTCCGTAGCCTCGGGGTCGGTCGCAGGCTGGAGGCTGCCAGCTCCGCCATTAGGCCTCAGCGCAGACGGAAGCAGAGAAGGGGGATACGACACAAAAAAGTCGCATTCCCCCGAAGGAAGAGACAGAGAACATGTTTCACCCCCCCTAACACAACCCAACAAACTAAAACTTAACCAAAACAAGACAAAAAAAACAACAGAAAAAAGTAAAAGACAGACGGACTGCAGGCGAGCCGCAGCTGTTAACAGCGCCGCCACTTCCGGATGTGAGACCACAACTGGAGTATTGTGTGCAGTTTTGGTCCCGTAATTTGACGAAGGACATTCTTGCTATTGAGGGAGTGCAGCGTAGGTTTACAAGGTTAATTCCCGGGATGCCGGTCTGTCATATGCTGAGAGAATGGAGCAGCTGGGCTTGTACACTCTGGAGTTTAGAAGGATGAGAGGATTTTCATTGAAACATATAAGATTGTTAAGGGCTTGGACACACTAGAGGCAGGAAACATGTTCCCGATGTTAGGAGAGACCAGACCAGGGGCCACAGATTAAGAATAAGGAGTAAACCATTTAGAACGGAGACGTGGAAACACTTTTTCTCACAGAGAGTGATGAGTCTGTGGAATTCTCTGCCTCAGAGGGTGGTGGAGGCAGGTTCTCTGGATGCTTTCAAGGGAGAGCTAGATAGGACTAGGATTAAAAATAGCGGAGTCAGGGGATATGGGGAGAAGGCAGGAACGGGGTACTGATTGGGGATGATCAGCCATGATCATATTGAATGGCGGTGCTGGCTCGAAGGGCCGAATGGCCTTCTCCTGCACCTATTGTCTATTGTCTATTGAACCCGGGTCCCTGGCGCTGCAAGCTCTGTAAATCAGCAACTCTACCACTGCGCCACCGTGCCGCCCCGTTGATGGAATTTAATACAGAGAAATGTGAGGTGTTGCATTTTGGGACGTCTAACATGGGCAGGACCTATTCAGTGAATGGTAGGGCTCTGGGGGGTGCTGAGAAATCTAGAAGTGCAGGTGCATGGTTCCTTGAAGGTGGAGTCACAGGTAGATAGGGTAGTCAAAAAGGCTTTTGGCACTTTGGCCTTCACCAGTCAGACTATTGAGTATAGAAGTTGGGAGATCATGTTGCAACTGTATAAGATGTTGGTGAGGCCACATTTAGAGTATTGTGTTCAGTTCTTGACACAATATTATAGGAAAGATGTTGTCAAACAGGAAAAGATACAGAGAAGATTTACGAGGATGTTGCCAGGACTAGAGGGTTTGAGCTAGAGGGTTAAGTGGGTTGGGACTCTATTCCTTGGAGCTCAGGAGGTTGAGGGGTGATCTTACAGGTACATAAAATCACGAGAAGAATAGATTGGGTAGATGTACAAAGTCTCTTGCCCAGAGTAGGTGAATCGAGGACCAGAGGACATTGGTTTAAGGTGAAAGGAAAACATTTAACAGGAATCAGAGGGGTACCTTTTTCACACAAAGGGTGGTGGGGGTATGGAACAAGCTGCCAGTGGAGGTAGTTGACGCAGGGACTATCCCAATGTTTAAAAAACAGTTAGACAGGTATATGGATAGGATAAGTTTCAGGGATATGAGACAAATGCAGGCAGGTGGGACTAGTGTAGCTGGGACATGTTAGCCATTGTGGGCAGTTTGGGCTGAAGGGCCTGTTTCCACACTGTATCACACTATGTACCACACTGTACCACTATTTAGTTTAAAGCCCTAACTACAGCCTTAGTTATGCATTTTGCCGGGATCCTGGTCCCAGCAGCGTTCAGGTGGAGTCCATCCCATCGGAACAGCTCACTCCTTTCCCAATATTGATGCCAATGTCCCACAAATTCAACCCCACTTCTCCCACACCAATATTTGTGTGATGTGCTTAACTTTCTAATATCATCCACCCTATGCCAATCTGCTCGTGGCTCAGGTAGCAATCCAGAGATTATTACCTGTGAGGAATGGGTTAATAGGTATAGTTGATTTAGACAAGAACCCATTGTCTAGTAGGGAGTATAGTAGGGAGTATAGAACGGAGAATAAGGGGAGTAAAGGACAAGTACAAATGGTGACTTTTCAAGGATGAGAACAGAGAAGATAGCAACAGCCCAGCATAGAACTAGGGTAAAGGTCAGAAGAAACACTCAGTGCGCATGGGCAATGAACTTACATGAATATGTACACACACCCACTATGACAAGATGTCTCATTTAAATGCACATGCGATGCATGATATGGGAGGTGTCTTTGACGTCGGGTGGACGTTCCAGGACGTTCTCGTGGGAATGTGGGCTTTATGTTATGATTGGAAGAAGCACAATGGGGAGGGATGAGGGTATGACAATGATACCCATTAAATGTATAAAGATGGAAGTCATCCCGATCCTCGGTGTGTCTTGACAGGGGAGACACCCAACTCTGCAGACTTGCTAATAAATAAACTTGTTTCTCTACATTCTCTACGCATCGTGAGTGTTCTTTCACAACTTGCGCCTGACAGCTTGGGGGCGCGTCCTCGGGATCCCCACTCCGGCCAGCTGGCGACAGTATACGGAAGAAGGGACGGTGCACCCCGTTGATTTCAACGGTCCCAGACCCCTAGATTGTCGTCAGCGGTTTGAGCGAGTGATATCCAGGACGAGAGATTAGAGAAACAAGTGGGAGTTCCGATCCGGAGGAAGATCGGGGGGAAATTCGCGAAGGAGCCAAATCGAGTGATTCTTGTGCACAAGACCCGGGTAAGAAAACTGACAATTAAGTACTACTCGGGCGATTAAATAAGACCTTGTGGATACCGCCCTGAAGAATTCAGGGGTCTGTACGGGCAAGGCAGAAAAGGCGGGAAAATAGATCTGGGGTAAACAGATCGTGGGTAAACAGATCGGGGGGGAAATTACGATCGGGAGGATGGGCAATGAAAACGGAAAGCCCACCAGGGAGGGGAAGGGCGGTAAGCCCGACCCCAGCATTCTGCCTGATAGTCCGTTGGGGCGAATGCTGAGCCTCTGGGGGCAGAGAAATACCCAGGGATTGGAGGACAAAAATGATTGAGCTTCTGGGGGCAGATAAATACCCAGGGAATTGGAAGACAAAAATGATTTGATTCTGTTATATTGAGTTTTAATACATGTAAAAGATGTTGCATTTATTGAAGTAAGAATGGAACGAATGTGATTTGTGTGTAAAAACCGGTTTGGAATGAAAGAGGAAGTTTATATATGTGATAATTGTAAGAGTAAGTAAGTAAGTTTTATTAAAATCAAAAATGTTCACTGTAGGTAGGTGTATGTTCCTTTAAATAAATCAGGTCATGGTGAAAGACGACGAACAGCTGTAAGATAACGATTAATGTTTGTATCCTCGTAAGAAGGGGAAGTTGTGAAACCAGCTTTTGGTTTTTCTGATGTTCTTTTAGATTTCTAGTCAGTAAAGATAATTTGGAAAATTGTTACTAGTGCTAGGAATTGGACATTTAAAATAGTGGTGAATATGGATTGAAATAATTGGAAATAAGTTAATTGGTAAACATTCAAGTTTAGAAAGAAAGGAGAGAGAGGCAGTTAGAAGATAACAGAAGTAGAAAAACGACAGGCGTGAAAGTAATAAAGCAGGAGGAGTCAGTGGAAGATTTTTGCAAGGAGGCTAGAATATTTGAGAAGCAAGAAATTGAGTTTAGAATTAGAAAGAAGGCATACCAGAAAGGATTAAAGTTGGAAGCATTGGGATAAAGTGATGAGACTGCTTTAAAGAGAAAAGAGAAGGACAGACACGGATTATCCCTTGGGGCACCCATAAACTGAAAGGGCTAAAAAAATACCTCACCCTATATCCCTGCTGGGGGAGGAAATGGATTAGGGCTTTGGAGGAGGAGAACGTGGGACGATTATTGATCATGGAAGATTTGAAGGCACTGTTGGTAAAAGTGATAGGAACCACTAAAGTGACAGAACTGAAGATGGATGGTATAAACTGATGCGAACAATGTAACAAGCAATGGCATACTGTTTGACAGTCAGGCAGAGGGTATGGCAGACCCTCAGACAATGTTACCCACTTAAGAGGAACCCCAAGGAACAAGGGGAGATACAGAAGGAAAGGCAAATAGCCTATCTGGAAAACCAGCTGAAAAGGTGGAGAGTTGATTGATGAACATTATATTATGAACAGGCAGAGGGCATGGCAGGCCCTCAGACAATGTAATCCAGCAGCCTATCTGGAAAACCAGCTGAAAAGGTGGGGAGTTGATTGATGAACATTATATTATGAACTACTGTGGTGGATGTCATTCTTCTTAAAGTCAAGCAGATTCAGCGAACAGTTGGTCTCTGCGGTCGAGAAATATCGCAAAGATAGGAAAAAGACTTGCAAACCAGCAGGAGCAGTTGTTGTCAATAAACAATGGACCTAAGTGAGTCCTATGACGGAACCAAGCAGGGCCAGAGAATTACATGCCAATAATGAATGTCTTTGGGGTACGTTTCCTCAAAAAGTCCTATCAGGAGTGAAATTAATCTGGATATAAGCCCTAACAGGACTGGGGTCCCCAAGAGAGAAAGGGATTTAAAGGAGGATTTGTTGATATTGTTCCATAAGTAACAAGCGATGTAAGAGAGAGAGAGATTAAAAAAAATAAAAAAAAACTTCAGAATGTAGGACAGAGTATGATAACCTCGGGAAAAGGCAGGATATAGTTCAGACTAGATTAGGTATAAGCCCTGTAGTGTCGTTTATGATGAATAAGGTAATTAAGAGGTTTGGTAGACCTACAGAAATCAGCTTTGACAACGGATTGTTTTCATTTAGGGAGTAGCTAAGGTGGCGATAGAGACCCTTAGAGTAAAATACACATTTGGGTATGTAACACCTGCAGTCACAGGCATGGTGGAAAGAATAAATGGAACATTGAAGGTTAATATAAATAAGATTTGTTTAATATACAAGTCTATTTATGAACAGGAAAAGTAAAAGCTGTTGGAGGTGGACCAGGAGGAAGGACCCTTTAAACCTGAAGACAAGGTGTATGTATGAGTTTTCTAAACTACCGACCGATGTTCAGGTAGAAGGTTGATATACCTGGTACCAATTCAATAATTACATGAGGGCTGTCCCGCATGTATGAATAGATAATAGCCCTGAGGTAAGTGAACAGGAGGACAAGAGATGTGAGAAAAGAGTAGAGTTTGAACAAGAACGTTGTTTGACGTCAGTGGTGGGCAAAATAATGGAAAGCATACTTAAGACAATATATAAGAATAGGGTAGGATTAGGAAGAATTAGCATGGATTTGTGATTGTGATGTTTGACTAATCTTGAATTTTTTAAAAAGGTTATTAGGGAAATTGATGAGGGTAAAGTGATGGATGTTGACTAGATGAACTTCAGTAAGGCCTTTGACAAGGTTCAATAAGGAAATAAGGTTGGTTAAGAAGGGTTAGTAAGGAATAGCAAGATGGATTAAAAAGTGGCTGTGTGGGAGATGTCAGAGAGCAATGGTGGATGGATGTTTGTCAGGTTGGAGGTAAGTGACCAGAGGGGTACCTCGGGGATGTGTGTTGGGTCCACTGTTGTTTGTCATGTGAATCAATAATCTGGATGTTGGTGTGGTAAAATAGATTAATAAGTATGTAGATGATACTAAGATAGGTGGTGTTGTGAATAATGAAGTAGATTTTAAAAAGTGTACAGAGAGATTTAGGTCATTTGGAAGAATGGGTTGAAACATGACAGATGGGTTTAATGTTGATAAGTATGAGATGATACATCTTGGCAGGACAAATCAAAATTGAATGTACATGGTAAATGATTGTGAATTGAGGAATGAAGTTGAATAGAGGGATCTAGGAATAACTGTGCATGGTTCCCTGAAGGTGGAATTTCATGAAGATAGGATGGTAAAGAAAGATTTTGGTGTGTTGGCCTTTATAAATCAGAGCATTGTGTATAGAAGTTGGGTTGTAATGTTAAATTGTACAAGGTATTGGTGAGGTCAATTGTGGAGTATGGTGTATAATTTTGGTACACATAATTATAGGAAAAGGTCAACAAAATAGAGAGAGTACAGAGGAGATCAATTAGAATGTTGACTGGGTTTCAGCAACTAAGACACAGAGAAAGGTTGAACAAGTTAGGTCTTTATTATTTAGGAACGATAGAAGGGGTCCCAACAAATACAAGGGAATGATGTATTCCTAAGGAACTATTTACTGGCAGTATCTCGTTCTATTACAGAATTAAGAACCAAGGGGCTGCTGGCACAGAGTCCCCATCTCGACTTCCAATCCATTCTGTGAAAGCGGGGGACTGGGATCTTGTAACATCATGGAAGGAAGAGAAGCTGCAACCTAAGTGGACTGGACCCTACCTGGTGTTACTAATCACCGAGACAGCAGTACGAACAAAAGAAAAAGGGTGGACACACGCAAGCCGATTTAAGGGTCCTGTGGAGGCCCCACCAAACAATATCAGCCCGTGGATTGTGCGCAAAGGAGAGGAACCATTGACTTTAATATTTAACAAGAACCCGCGGGAAAAATGAAGATTTCGTGTTGATGGGTCGTGTGTTGGGTGGTTACCCAACTATGTAAGCATACAGAGTGTTCAAATGCAGGAAAGTGGAAGGATGTGCAGATAGAACAGGGAGAATGAGCCTAAGGATTTGAAGATAATGATAGTAGCAGGAGAAACAGAATTAAGGCAATTATATGAGGAGGGAATACCTACAGGAGGGAAGGGAGCCAACACCTGGCTTGCCTGGATGATGTACACGGCCAGGAGTATGCAACACACCAATTGCTACGCCTGTGCCGGAGCTAAGCCTCAGCTGGTTCCAGAACCATTTCCCTTGAATTGGGATAGGACACCTGGGGCTATGCCATGTATACTACAGCTATTCACGAATCCCATCCTACCAAAGGATGCGACCTGCCAGAGTTATCATTACCTATTCCTGGCTAGCAACAACAATACAAAGGGCTGAAGGACAGACCCACGACCTCCTCCATTTAGAACTCCCCTTGGGGAGGAGGGATTTGAGTGCTATACCAGATATAACCCAGATGGACAGGAAATGGGGAAGGTGCTGAACTGCAATCAGACGTATAACATAACGGCTGAGGAACAGGGGCCACTGTTCAAAAGCTCCTGGCTGAGAAAGCAGATAGTCAGTAGAGCCGATGTCTGGTGGTGGTGCGGGGAGAATACCCTGTGGCCCCGGTTACCAGGGTCATGGACGGGAACCTGTACCCTCACACAACTGATGATGCCCTTCACCATAGCAGTAGAACATATTGTAGAACTCAATGAAGGAAGCCGACGACAGAAGAGAGGGGTGAGAGGATCATTCGACACACACATATATATAGATGCGATAGGGGTGCCAAGAGGGGTACCCGATGAATTCAAAGCCAGAAACCAGATAGCTGCGGGCTTTGAGTCCATACTCTTCTGGTGGTCCACACTTAATAAAAATGTGGACTGGATCAACTACCTATACTACAATCAACAACGCTTTATAAATTACACTCGAGATGCAGTTGAAGGATTAGCGGAACAACTGACAGATACCAGCCTAATGGCGTGGCAAAATCGCATGGCCTTAGACATGCTACTGGCTGAGAAGGGAGGGGTGTGTGTAATGTTTGGGGAACAATGTTGCACCTTCATCCCCAACAACACTGCTCCTGATGGGTCAGTGTCGAGAGCCCTAGCAGGTCTCACCTCCCTGTCTATCGAATTTAAAACACAGTATGACCAGCGAGAGGAAGATAAGGAGGCGAAGATTCTGCTGCTAGCATTAGAGAACGGGCAGATAGTCTAAATCAAAGGTTGCGTAGCAAAAGAAAAAGTGTGGATTGTGAGGAATGGGTTAATAGGTATAGTTGATTTAGACAAGAACCCATTGTCTAGTAGGGAGTATAGTAGGGAGTATAGAACGGAGAATAAGGGGAGTAAAGGACAAGTACAAATGGTGACTTTTCAAGGATGAGAACAGAGAAGATAGCAACAGCCCAGCATAGAACTAGGGTAAAGGTCAGAAGAAACACTCAGTGCGCATGGGCAATGAACTTACATGAATATGTACACACACCCACTATGACAAGATGTCTCATTTAAATGCACATGCGATGCATGATATGGGAGGTGTCTTTGACGTCGGGTGGACGTTCCAGGACGTTCTCGTGGGAATGTGGGCTTTATGTTATGATTGGAAGAAGCACAATGGGGAGGGATGAGGGTGTGACAATGATACCCATTAAATGTATAAAGATGGAAGTCATCCCGATCCTCGGTGTGTCTTGACAGGGGAGACACCCAACTCTGCAGACTTGCTAATAAATAAACTTGTTTCTCTACATTCTCTACGCATCGTGAGTGTTCTTTCACAACTTGCGCCTGACATTACCTTTTTGGATGCGCTTTTTAATTTAGTTCCTATCTGCTCAAATTCCCTCTGCAGAACCTCTTTCTGTGATTTACCTATTTTGTTGGTACCAACTTAGACTGTGACAACTAGATGTTCCCCTATAATTACCTCTGTAGGTCAGACGAGATGTCCCAAACACAGGCACCCAACACTATCTTTGGGACTCTTGTTCCTTGCAACAGAGAATTGTGTCAATTCCCCTGACTATACAGTCTCAGATTACAACGACGTGTCTCTTCTGCCCCCCTCTTGAATGGCTCCCTTTGCCTGGTCCAGCAGGGTACTGACTTCCCCACCAGATAAGGGACCGACAGGACTCACTGCCTCAAAAAGACAGCCAGCATCATCAGAGCCCCAAATCACCCTGGCCACACTCTCATTTCAATCCTGCCATCAGGGAGAGGTTTGGAGCGTGAAAATGGTGGCGTCCAGATTCAGGAGCGGATTCTTTACAACCATCAGGGTATTAAACACTGCAACTGTCAAACAAGCTCAGAACTACCTGGACTTGGAGGCATTGATTTTGTCTTTACACTGTTGTTAAATAGACAATTAAATATATATATATATATATATATATATCCAGGTATATAGTTCCATAAATATCCATGTATACACTCATGAGGAGGAGCCGCCATCTTGGAGGAACGGCTGCTAAACAGCAGCCGTCCGTCAAATTCACTTTTTGTTTAGTTTTAGCTTTTTTTATTTCTTTGTTTGTTTGGGGGGTTTTGACTTTGAATGTGCGGGGGTAAGGGGGTAACTATTTCTGGGTCCCTACCTGGTCGGTGAGGCAGCTTTTTCTCCAGGCTGCCTCGTCGACCCGTCCTCGTGGCCTACCAGCGGGCATGGAGCACCATTTCCTGACGGGGACCGCCCAGCACCTTCAGCTTCGGTGGCGGCACAGCGCTGGAGCGCTATCGTGGAGCGTAGCGGGCGATGCCTTGCCTGGGTCGCCGCGCTGGATCGACGCGGTGGAGCTCCGGTGAGCTGGACCGCCGACATCAACACCTCCGGGCTGCCGGACAGCGGAGCGACCAGCTGCGGGCGGCGGCGCCGACTCCAACATCGGGAGCATCGTGGCTCCAAATCGGCGCGGCCCTGTCTGCTTCGGGCTGCGGGGCTGCGGGGCTGCGGGACTGCGGAGCGACCAGCTGTGGGCGGCGACGCCGACTCCAGCATCGGGAGCATCGTGGCTCCAAATCGGCGCGGCCCTGTCGGCTTCGGGCTGCGGGGCTGCGGGACTGCGGAGCGACCAGCTGTGGGCGGCGGCGCCGACTCCAACATCGGGAGCATCGTGGCTCCAAATCGGCGCGGCCCTGTCGGCTTCAGGTGCCATCGACTCCGTCGGGAAACCGGCCATTCCAGCCGCTGTGAGGACTCTCCCGACGGCCAGGAAAATCGGGCCTCCATAGAGGCAACTGTGGTGGCCTCGATGGGCCTGACTCTGGGGAGAACTGGGTTGGGGACTGGACATTGTGCCTTCCCCCACAGTGGTGGTCATTGTGGGGGGACGATTTCTGTGTGCTGTGCCTGTTAGTCTGTGTGCAAGATGGCGGTCGGAGGGGAGAGTGGACGCTGGCGCGAATTGGTCGCCGCTGCTCTCTCCTCAAATTGTGTTTCTTATTTTCTTTTTGTGCTTTTGAAATTGAATTCTGTCCTTGATTTGTGTACTGTGGTGTTTATATATTTAATTTATTCCGATAATGTGTTTTGTATTTTTGTGATTCTATGCCTTGTAAGGTGTCCTTGGGTTTTAGAAAGGCGCCAGTAAATAAAATGATTATTATTATTATTATATACATTTACATATCTGTTGTGCTGCTGTAAGTAAGAATTTCATTTTTCTGGACATTGACAATAAAACACTCTTGACTTGACCAGCTGCGGATATGGTCATGAGTAACCACACTGGGGTCCACCAGCTCCCACATCACGCAGCTACAGCACACCCACGTGATCCTGCATCCATACTTTATCCCCAATGGCTCCTCTTTAAACTCCCCGCTGCCGCTGCCGCTGCTGTTGCTCCACTGGGCTTGAACCTGACTCGCCCGCTAGTTCAGCACTCCTTTCCTCAGCTCTTCTCGCCTCAGCCTCTCGAGCCTCAGCCTCAGTTCTGCACTTGGCCTCAACACGGCACTTAGCCTCGGTTAGGAAGGGTTTAGAGGGCTTGGGGCCAAATGCAGGGGGAAGAGACTAGCCAAGTATGCCAACTTGTATGACATAGACAATGTGGACAGAAGGGCCAGTTTTGGTGCTGGATGACCCTAGTTAGTTGGCAGGGATATATACAGGACCCACATTCCCACTCATACATTTGCCCATCACCATTACAGCTCCTGCCCAATGTTGCCCGTCACTGCGGTTGTTAGAGGAAGCTCACCGACTCGGAACAATGAGCTCTTCATTCCAGAGACACAGAATAGGTGTTGGGTTGCTTGTTTTACATGTTTATCCAAAACATACATCAACTACACTGCCAT
>JAXLNO010004571.1:0-32810 GCA_038087875.1 Malacoraja senta | reverse complement strand
GACTAAATTTATACTTTCCATTTATTCTATCTTTCTCTCGTTTCTACCTATTCAGCTTCCCACTAAAAGCTATGCTATTTTCATTTACTCGTTCCACATTTTAAGCCCACTTTGTGTAAAGACATTACTGCTGAACTACAGTAGTTACTGAATATATTGGTGGCTATCTAGTTTTAATCTCCTGTTGTCATACAACAACTTGTATTCATATTATGTGCTTAATACAACAAAACAGCCCAAGATACTTCGCAGCAGATGTTTTCAATATTTTTTAAAGCAAGGATAATGTTTTATTATTAATGTTTAATGTTTTATGTGTCATTCGTAACTGTCTGTATGTCATGTTGTCACTTGCGGGTGAAGCACCAAGGCAAATTCCTTGTATGTGAATACTTGGCCAATAAACCTATTCATTCATTCATCAGCTGTCTCTAAAATCGATCAAAGAAGTACCATTTACTCAAAACGGAATAACATATCTTTACTCAGTCTCTTTATCTCAGTCTGAAGAAGGGTCTCGACCTGAAATGTTACCCATTTCTTCTCTCCTGAGATGCTGCCTGACCCGCAGAGTTACTCCAGCATTTTGTGTCTCCCTTCGGTGTTAACCAGCATCTGCAGTTCCTTCCTACACAACATTTCTTTACTGGTTCTTTTACTAATATTTGATGTGGGAGAGTGTCAAAGGTGGCTTTTTTTTATGGAGAAAAGAGCAATATCGGAGCAAAGAGGATGAGGAAAGTAGGGGCCTCGAGCTGAAGGTGCAGCTGCTAAAGAAGGAGCAATAACATTTGTAGTGCTCCCACTGAGGGAAGAAATGGAGGAGTGGGGATAATGCGATGCATTTCCTGCAAGTTATTCGGCTAATGATGGATAAGGAAAGATTGAAAAACAGGGATGATAAAGTTACATAAAGCAGAATACTGAAAGAACTCAGCAAGTCAAGTGAAAGGCAGAAAGTGTATGACAATGTTTTGGGTCAAGATTCTGCATCAGTACAGGTGCTAAAGGTGCTGTTTAAACTGTAAGTCAGTAAGTTCCAGGGCAGTGGGTAAATGGGGCCATGATGCATTATATCAGCAGTACAACTGAAAATGTTCTCAAATGTATGGATGGTAGAATTGGGAAGCCAGTCAGGTATGCAATGGTGTAGTGAAATGTGGATGAGGGCTTACCCTGGTCACTGGCAAGTTTTTTTTTTTTGCACCATTGGCCATGACCTGAGTATACTTGGGGGTGGCACTGAACAGGTTAAGCAGCAAAGAAGCTTAAAAAACAGGGGGCAGGATTGGGCATTGTTGTAGAAATGGAAGAATCTAGGTAGAAAACATAGAAACATAGAAAAATAGGTGCAGGATTAGGCCATTCGGCCCTTCGAGCCAGCACCGCCATTCAATATGATCATGGCTGATCATCTAAAATCAGAACCCCGTTCCTGCTTTTTCCCCATATCCCTTGATTCCTTTAGCCGTAAGAACTAAATCTAACTTCCTCTTGAAAACATCCAGTGAATTGACCTCCACTGCCTTCTGTGGCAGAGAATTCCACAGATTCACAACTCTCTGGGTGAAAAGTTTTTCCTCATCTCAGTCCTAAATGGCCTACTGCTTATTCTTAAACTGTCACCCCTGGTTCTGGACTCGCCCAACATTGGGAACATTTTTCCTGCTTCTAGCCTGTCCAATCCCTTAAGAATTTTGTATGATTTTATAAGTTTTCCCCTCATCCTTCTGAATTCCAGTGATACAAGCCCAGTCGACCCATTCTTTCATCATATGTCAGTCACGCCATCCCGGGAATTAACCTGGTGAACCTACGCTGCACTCCCTCAATAGCAATAATGTCCTTCCTCAAATTAGGAGACCAAAATTGCACACAATACTCCAGGTGCGGTCTCACCAGGGCCCTGTACAACTACAGTAGGACCTCCTTGCTCCTAGACTCAAATCCTCTCGTAATGAAGGCCAACATGCCATTAGCTTTAAGGTACACAAAAATGCTGGAGAAACTCAGCGGGTGCAGCAGCATCTATGGAGCGAAGGAAATAGGCAACGTTTCGGGCTGAAACCCTTCTTCAGACTCACAAAATGCCATTAGCTTTATTCACTGCCTGCTGTACCTGTCAGCCGATGTAGATCAGCTGACATCTAGAGCAGATGTCAGCTGATCTACATCGGTGAGACCATGCGGAGGCTTGGCGATCGTTTCGCCGAACACCTCCGGTCGGTCCGCAATAACCAACCTGACCTCCCGGTGGCTCAGCACTTCAACTCCCCCTCCCATTCCGTATCTGACCTCTCTGTCCTGGGTCTCCTCCATGGCCACAGCGAGCAACACCGGAAATTGGAGGAAATGCACCTCATATTCCGCTTGGGCAGTCTACATCCTGGGGGCTTGAACATTGAATTCTCCCAATTCTGCTAGCCCTTGCTGTCCCCTCCCCTTCATCAGCCCTCTGGTTGTCTGCTCCCCTCCCCCAGCCCTCGGGCTCCTCCTCCGCCTTTTTTCCTTTCTTCTCCCCATCCCCTATCAGTCTGAAGAAGGGTTTCGGCCCGAAACGTTGCCTGTTTCCTTCGCTCCATAGATGCTGCTGCACCCGGTGAGTTTCTCCAGCATTTTTGTGTACCTTCATCTCCTTTGATGTCTTGTTTTCACACTTTCCCCTTCCTTAACTCTGTGTCTCCCTCTCCCCCGACTCAGTCTGAAGAAGGGTCTGGACCCGAAACGTTACCCATCCTTCTCTCCAGAGATGCTGCCTGTCCCACTGAGTTACTCCACCATTTTGTGTCTTTCTTCGATGATAGGACAAGATTGGTTTGTAATGTTGTAACAGATATTTCTCTATTAGTCAAGTAAAATATCTTTCTGTTTCAAAATATAATCTGAACAAAACTTGATCATACTATTTTTATTCTGTGTTTCAGAGAGTATTTCAGAGTGCGAAGAAGCCCTGTTTAACTTTGTCGATCGACAAAGCAGGCAAACGAAAATGTTGCAACTTGGAAAAGCATTAACCATCTTGACTCAAGATGATGTGGTACAAATAAAGAATGGCAAGCAACAGACTAGGCCGCTACGTAACGTCAGGACAATGAAGTGGGATGTGAGCATTTCAGCTGTAGTCTTGGTGAAAGCTCTGAGAGAAATTAAGCTAAAGAAAATTGCAAAAAAAGTGATTAATAAGTTCCTCAAAAAATGAAATGATAGACATGGACAGGGTGTGGTGAGGCAAAAATTTACAGTATGGTAGCAGATGGGAAATAGAGAATGAATGTTCAAAAACCTCGATATCTTTCAAAGTCTTCCTTGTTTTACCTTCCCCAAAACCTTTGCAAACAATTGTGTTTAAGAAGGAACTGCAGATGCTGGAAAATCTCAGGTACACAAAAATGCTGGAGAAACTCAGCGGGTGCAGCAGCATCTATGGAGCGAAGGAAATAGGCAACGTTTCGGGCCGAAACCCTTCTTCAGACAATTTGCAAACTTTGCAAACAATATTTCCTCACTTTGGTTCATACTTCATTTCTGAAGAATGGTAAAGTTTCAAACATTCAATAAATGTCTCTATACTATGCCATGGGATTATGAGTTCGCTGTTTTGTAAAGCAAGCAGGCAAGGTAAACAAGTTCAAGTTCAAGTGAGTTCATTGTCATGTGTCCCTGATAGGACAATGAAATTCTTGCTTTGCTTCAGCACACAGAACATAGTAGGCATTGACTACAAAACAGATCAGTGTGTCCATATACCATTATATAAATATATACACACATGAATAAATAGACTGATAAAGTGCAAATAACAGATAATGGGTTATTAATGATCAGAGTTTTGTCTGAGTCAGGTTTAATAGCCTGATGGCTGTGGGGAAGTAGCTATTCTTGAACCTGGTTGTTGCAGTCTTCAGGCTCCTGTACCTTCTACCTGAAGGTAGTAGGGAGATGAGTGTGTGGCCAGGATGGTGTGGGTCCTTGATGATACTGCCAGCCTTTTTGAGACAGCGACTGCGATAAATCCCCTCGATGGAAGGGAGGTCAGAGCCGATGATGGACTGGGCAGTGTTTACTACTCTTTGTAGTCTTTTCCTCTCCAGGGCGCTCAAGTTGCCGAACCAAGCCACGATGCAACCGGTCAGCATGCTCTCTACTGTGCACCTGTAGAAGTTAGAGAGAATCCTCCTTGACAAACCAACTCTCCGTAATCTTCTCAGGAAGTAGAGGCGCTGATGTGCTTTCTTGATAATTGCATATTTACCCTCTTTATTCAATCATAGCGGACAATCAGTAATAACGGACATCATCACCGCTGGTTCGTTAATAACGAGGGTTTACTTTAAATATAAAATTAATTCTTCTCAATCTAAAATAATAGAATGGCAGTAAAAAGATTCAGTTATAAAAAAAACACTAAATGGACCATATTTTAAAAAATACCACATAAAATTGAAAGAGAGATCTAAAAAAGAACTAATGTCGAACTCCCACAACTTCAGGATCCCCAGACAACTTGCTGCCAAATCTTTACAGTGTACTTACTGCTATAATGCAAGAAACACAGCCATCAATTTATGCCCAGCAATGAGATAATAATCAAGCAATCTGTTTTAGTGCTACATAGCTGTACATCCCACGGCCATTACATACTGTTTCTTCCAATCTTAGCTCTGAGCTAGTTTGCTGCTGTTCTGAGCAAACTGCCCATTTATAGAAATTATCTATTTGTTCATTTTGCACAACTATTTGAATGTAAGGATATGATCGTGGAGAAAGCTTGAGTCAAGCCTCATCTTCAATGTGACCCTGCTGAGATTTTCAATCTTAAATGGACCAAAGGAGATGTAAAATTAAGGCAGAGTAATAAACAACAAATATTAGAGTGATACAGTGTGTAAACAGGCCCTTCGGCCCAACTTGCCTTCACCAATCATCATGTCTCAGCTACACTAGTTCCACCTTCCCATGTTTGGCCCGTATCCCTCCATACCTGCCCTATCCATGTACCTGTCTGTTTCTTAAATGTTGGGATAGTCCCTGTCTCAACTACCTCCTCCGGCAGTTCGTTTCTATACACCCACCACCATTTGTTTGTGAAAAGGTTACCCCTCGGGTTCCTATTAAATCTTTTCCCCTTCACCTTAAACCTATATTGTTGGTAGTGTTCTCAACACTTCTGCATTCTACAATGCCAGTGCAGGAATAGTTTGGTCATCCACCCATTTAGCCAAGGAGGGATGAATAGTATGGAGAGGCATTGGTGAAGATAGGTGGGGTTGTAGGAGTGGTGTGAATACTGAGAATATCAGATGTGGCTGCTATATCCTAAATAATAGGTCGTTGAAGTACTAGGATTGAAAATTGCCAGACAATCACTACTGATGCTTTGTTTAGTTTAGTTATACAGTGCAAAACAGGCCCTTTGGCCCACCGTATCTGCACCAACCAGCGATCCCCACACATTAACACCACCCTACACACACTCGGAACAATTATACATTTATACCAAGCCAATTAACCTGCAAACCTGTACGTCTTTGGATACAAACATACCATGTGGCTGATATGCTGCAGTCCCGATTGTTATCCTTGGGCTGTCTGCCTGAGCAACTGGGAGCCTAACGTCTACTCAATAAAAACCTAATGTCAGATTTGTACAGAAACCAAGTTTTAAGAATCAAATGAATATTAGCGAATACTTTACATTGCCTGAAATTGATCTGGACATTTGCCTTATTGCTATTTATATGGTCACTTTATTTCAGACCAGATCAATGCTTTACAATAATGGTCTTCAAATTTGATGAAAATCTATTGTGTAACATTCTTCTATTCAACCCTTGATAAATGTAACTTTCTATATCCTAACTGTAGCAATGTTACAACATTTTGAGAATTTAAAAATCAAGTCTGTAATTTATCCCATCAGATAAAGCATAAAAAGAAGTTTAATTTGACACCTAATTCACTTTCATATCTTCAGTATTAAAAAAGTTATGGCCATTTTCATACTTGGAAATTAGCATCTTGTTCCTGATTGCTTTTCCATTGACTTAACACAAAAGCTGTGATCGAGGACAGTCAAAAGCCCATAACTTTCTTAGAAATTAAGAGAACTGAAAGAAATTTTCAGTTATTATAGATTGAAGCATTCTGATACAAATATGAAACAATCTTACTTAGATGACATGAAATTAAAGCATATAATTAGTTAGTTACCTAATTGTAGCTAATTACAAAATTCAATTACTAGATCTAAACATCTATCAATTTCTTAAGACTAGATTAACATTTTTAAATAGCCTAAGTGTCCAAATAACATTCACACAAGAATTCACAATATAACATAATTTTTAAATCTCATTGTCATGGATTTATAGGCCAAATGGAAGGAATTTAATGTTTAATACCTGTAAATTAATGGGCATTTAAATCATCGCGAGTGGGTTTTTCTGGAACGCGATCATTTGGAACGTTGATTTGCGGTGAATTAATCCCTGTATCGGCATGAAAAATACTGCCGTTAGTTCGGGGGAAATAATCACTGTTTCGCTTTTAAAAATGTGAATTAAAGGCCTCTTAAGAAGCACTTTTATACATAAAATAAACTGGTTTCATTTTACCTGTCCCGTGCGTGAAATCCGTCCCCGTTGTCGGCGTTGACGGCTTTCGAAGCTGATTTTAAAATAATTTCAGCGCTGAACTTGTCGATCGAATAAAAATAAAAAATGCACAAAACACCCGTCGGAACGATTTTTCAGCAAAAGTTTGCACTCCAACGAAATATAATTCAGGACAAGGTAGGAGAAACCCGCGTTTTAACCCCGCTCCCTCCCATCAAAGGCGCCAAAATCGCGCACACGGCCAGTGGCAGAATTGCAGCGCTGCTGAAGGTAAGTATTGTAACATACCTACTAACTGATACTGTTTAAAAGTAAGACTGTAAAAAATAAAGTTGCTCTGTCCAATAGAATTGGACATTATTCTATTCGGTGGTTTCCTGGACTGAACAGCCAATTGTACTGTAGTGATATTTTAGCCCTCTGCTTAAGTTAATTAAATGATCTTCATTGAAAAACTGTTCTTTACTGCTCTGAGTTATTTGTTAAAAGAATAGACAATTCCACCTATGTCAGTGGACAATCTGCAACTTCTGCTGCAGATTATGTTTCAAACACAAAGTACTGGAGGAACTCATCAGGTCAGGCAGAGGGTAAATATGTACAGCATTGAGAGACAGTCACTAAACATACTACAGTCACTAAACACACTACATAATAAATAATAAAGGACACGAAACACACAATACCTTGGGACAGCACACTGGCGCTCCTGTAGAGTTGCTACCTTACAGCGCCAGAGACCCGAGTTCGATCCTGTCCTCGGATGCTCGTTGTGGCAGTGTGGGTTTCCTCCAACTGCTTGGGTTTTCTCCGCATTGCGGAATCGTGCGGGTTTGTGGTTTGGTTGGTTTGTGTGGGTCGCTGGTTGAGCCTCTGCCTTGTGGTGCCATGGACCCGTCTTGGATCCTGGCTCCGGGTGCTCCCTGTGGCCGGGTGGGTTTCCTCCGGGCACTCCGGTTCTATCCTCCACACTGTGAGTTGTCCCTAGTGTGTGGGGTGGAGCTGGTGCATTGGGGTGCCCGGGGGAGGGGTCGGGCCCGGCTCTCTGATGCAGGGGGCAGCTCTGCCGGCGGTCCCACGGGGGGTTTGCCGGGATGGGGTGAGTTGCAGGTCTACACCTCTTTGCGGGAGGGGTAGTGCCCGGTGGAAACCCACGCAGTCACGATGTCTTTGTGTTTACAATGTAGGCAGAAAGATATAACCACTGCCACAGTTCTATCCTACACACTGTGAATAGTCCCTAGCATGTCAGTGTGTAGTGTGTTAGTGTACTATATCTCCAGAGATGCTGCCTGAGGTATTCACAAGTGCAGAAGGCAGCATCAATGAGGACGTAGATGTACATGAGAAAGAAGTGGAGAATGGTACCAGGATGGTTTCAAACAAGGACCTATATGGCCAGTGACAAGACTAGAGTTACCAGGGCACATGCAAGTGCCGAAGGCCACACATTTGTTTTCGAGGAAGTGAAATTGATTCCTCTATAACCCCTTCCTGTGTCCTGGAGGGACCACTCTCTCAGTGGCTCCCTGGTTCAGTTATCCCCACACTCAACATTCAAGAGAGTCGAGAGTGTTTTATTCTCATATGTCCCGAAACGGAACAATGAAATTCTTACTTGCAGCAGCAGCAGCACAACAGGCTTGTAAACACAGCACTCAATAGGTAACATAACAAAAATAATTCAATTCATTTTTAAAAACAACATCGTGCAAAAACAAACCAAAGCACTAAGTCCCTCGTGCAATCCAGGCAGTTCCGAGTTGATTTGGAATTTGTACGTTCCATAGCCTGGTGGTCGAGGGGAAGTAGCTGTTCCTGAACCTGGGTGTTACAGTTTTGAATGAATGAATGAATGAATGAATGAATGAATAAGTTTATTGGCCACGTATTCACATACAAGGAATTTGCCTTGGTGCTCCGCCCGCAAGTGACAACATGACATACAGTGACAGTTAGGAATGACACATTAAACATTAAGCATTAATAACAAAACATTATCGATTAAACATGCGAATTAAATAAAATACCAGAGCATAAGGAGGCTACAGATTCTTGGTTCCTCTAGACTCCTATTCCCGATGACAGGAATGAAATGAGAGCGTGGGCAGGGTGGTCCTTGATAATGTTGGCTGCCTTTTTGAGACAGCGCCTCTTTTAGATCCCTTCGATGGTGGGGAGGTCAGTGCTCGTGATGGACTGGGCAGTGTTCACCACTTTTTGTAATCTCCTATGTTGCTGGGCATTCAAGTTTCTGGAACCAGGTTGTGATGCAACCAGTCAATGTGCTCACTGCTGTACACCTGTAGATTTTCAAGAGAGTATTCGTCCACATACCAAATCTCCTCAATCTTCTAAGGAAGTTGAGGTGTTGATGTGCTAACTTTATAATTGCATCAAGATGCTTGGTCCAGGACAGATCTTCAGTGATATCCATCCATCCATATCTGCCCTCCTGGTACTTTCCCCTGCAACCATAGGATTTGCAAAACCCATCCTTACTATCTCCCTCACCATCATCCAGAGACCCAAAGAGCAAGAGCTGTTTGGGTCTCTGGATGACGGTGAGGGAGATAGTAAGGATGGGTTTTGCAAATCCTATGGATATCCTTCCTCATCTGAATCCACCTATAGCCGGCAAGTCCCAGCCTCCACCCTGCTCCTCATCTCTTTACACTACCAACTTACCACTATACTATCAGTCCTGTTACTGATACAACAACTACTGTATCTATTTAGTTTAGTTTAGAAATACAGTGACCCTCACACATTAACACTATCCTACACACACTAGGGACAATTTTATATTTATACCAAGCCAATTAACCTACAAACCTGTACGTCTTTGGAGTGTGGGAGGAAACCGGAGATCTCGTGGAAAACCCACGCAGACACGGGGAGAACGTACAAACACCGTACAGACAGCACCCGTAGTCGGGATCAAACCCGGGTCTCTGGCGCTGGAAGCGCTGTAAGGCAGCAACTCTACCGCTGCGCCACCGTGCCACCCGTATTTGCCTCCGCAGACGCTGCTTGCGTTGAGTTTCTCCAGCAGTTTGTTTTTTGCTCCAGATTATAGCATCAGCCGTCTCTTCTGTCTACAGTCTACTGAGTGAATGATCTGTGAGATAAATATAGGAAGTAGAACAATCGTAGATGGAAATTGTATGTAAACCGCTCAATAAAAGCAGAACATTTGGGGAGATCATTAATTATGAAATAAGGAGAGTTTATTACGAGTGATACAATATTCATGGGACATTTTATTGTTCATATATACTTTGCAAATCGTATTACCAAAAGTGATTTGTAAGAAGCATTCAAACATGCATTGAGAATAGCTTTCAGATACATTATATATAAGGATTCAGCTAATGTTCTTTTATGCCTAGCGTGGTGTAATGACACAGGTTTAATCTCATAGCAGATTTAATCTCAGCAATCTCATAGTGGGGGAAAAGTGGCCCCAAAGTATTTGAAATTTTTATTCAATTTGAGAGGGATACGATTCAATCAGAAAATTGAACTTAAATTAAATTAGTGACATTGTTATGAGGGACAATTTGTTTAAGATGTATTCGCTGTTATATGCTGTAAGTATTTTGATAAAAAGGACATAGAAAAGGACATTACTAAGAAAGGAAACACATTGAGAAAAGTGATCCATTCAGAGGCAACTGAAAGTTAAGGATAGAAGTTAATAATGACCTCTATAATGAGCTGAAAGCTTGACGGAGAGCTTTAAAACCTTCAATAGATGACAGAAAAATAGAAAATTAGAAGATAGAATATGGAAGAAAAGAGCAAAAAGCTTCCAAAGTCAGGAGTTTTACAATTTTGTGGAGAAAGGAGGAAACAAATGAAGGGTCCACATTTTATAAAGAGAATGAATTAATGGCAGAGGCATTAAACAAAGACTTTTATACCTGTTTAGTTTAGTTTAGTTTAGAATTACGGCGCGGAAACAGGCCCTTTGGCCCACCGAGTCCGCACCGACCAATGATCCCCGCATATTAACACTATCCTACACACACTAGGGACAATTTTTACATTTACCAAGCCTACTAACCTACAAACCTGTATGTCTTTCTAATTGCCCCCTTGAGTTGTGTGGTAGTCAGGAGTTTATAGTGGACATCAGTTGATAGTCTGTACCCTGTGATGGGGGAACAGAGTGAAAGGGGAGTGAGGCGTCAGAGATAGTCCAAGTGAATTTGAGGGCAGGGTGGATGTTATGGGTGAAATTAGTGAAACCAAAGAGTCCTGAACTGGTGCAGGAGGCAGCCCCGATGCTGTCATTGATGTAGTGGAGCAAGAGTTGGGGGTTGGTGGCCGGTGTATGTTTGGAACAAGGACTGTTCAACGTACCCAATAAAAAGGCAGGCATAGCTGGGGACCCTGTGGGTTCCCATGGCTACACCGTTAACTTCAGGAGAGTGAGGTGAATCATAAGAGGTTCTGCAGAGGCAGAGGATATGTTCTGCCAGGCAAAGGAGAGTGTTCGCAGAGAGGAACTGAGGGTCTCAGTTTATGGACGAACCGGAGGTCCACGAGGCCTTACTTGTGGAGAATGAAGATGTAAAAGGACTGGACGTCCATGGTAAAGATGAGGAGGTGTCAGAGAGTTGGTGGCTGGCCTCAGCACGTTACAGTCCAGCCTGCAAGACTACAACAGTCTTTGGGCACCATATCTGAGGAAGGATGTGCTGGCTCTGGAGAGGGTCCAGAGGAGGTTGACAAGAATGATGCCAGGAATGAGTGGGTTAACATATGATGAGCGTTTTTGACAGCACTGGAGTTTAGAAGGATGAGAGGGAACCTCATTGACTCGTACCGAATAGTGAAATGCCTGGATAGAGTGGATGTGGAGAGAATGTTTCCACTAGTGGGAGAGTCTAGAACTAGAGGTCATATCCTCAGAATTAAAGGACGTTTCTTTAGGAAGATGAGGAGGAATTTCTTTGGTCAGAGAGTGGTGAATCTGTGGAATTCTTTGCCACAGAAGGCTGTGGAGGCCAAGTCAATGGATATTTTGAAGGCAAAGATAGATAGATTCTTGATTAGTACAAGTGTCAGGGGTTATGGGTAGAAGGCAGGAGAATGGGTTCAGGAGGGAGAGATACATCAGCCATGATTGAATGGCGGCGTATACTTGTTGGCCCGATTCTGCTCCTATCACTTATGACCTTACGAACAGCACCTCCCTTGTCGGCGGGTTTGTTGACGATATTAGGATTGTTACTGAGTGAGGGGAGGGCTGTGCGTGCAGAAGGGGTGAGATTGGAATGGGTAAGGGGAGTGGAGAAGTCAAAACGGGTAATGTTGTGCCGGCAATTGGAGAATAAAAGATCCAGAGAGGGTAGAAGGCTGGCAGGTGGAGTCCACGAAGAGGAGAAGCGTTGGAGGCAGGGGGAGAAGGGTTCGTCACAGGGAGGTGAGGACTCCTTGCCAGTGAAATGGGCCTGGAGGTGGCAGTGACAGAAGAAGAGCTCAACATCATGGTGGGCTCAGCACATGTGGAGCTGTGGGTGTAAGGTACAAAGGGAAGGTCTCTGCTGAGGGCTGTTGGTTCCGCATGAGAGAGGGGCAGGTCGGGGGTGGATGTTGAAAACCCAACAGGGGGGGTTAGGGCTGGGATCAGACCCAGGCTCTCAAGATGGGTACAATGCCCCAACCTAATTTCCTGTGCCTTACCTGGATGTGCACCCATTTCTCTTTTTCCCCTTCTCCCCCATCCCTCGACAACTAGATTTCTTCCTCCGGCATCACATTTGACACCTCTTCTCTTCTAACTCCTTATTTCACTTTTTTTTTCCTTTTCGTCTCTGGCCTTTGTCCAACCATCACCCCCCCCCCCCCCCCCCCCGCCCCATCACCTGTATCCACCTATCACTTGCCAGACTGTCTGCCCCCACCTCTCATTCCCCTCTCTCTCTATGTTTATAGCAGCCTACAGTCAGTCTGAAGAAGGGTCCTGGCCTGAATCATCTCCTATCCATGTACTCCAGAGATGCTGCTTGGTCAGAGGACATGTTCTGCTAGGTAAATGGGAGTGTCCATGAGGCCTTCCTGGTGGAGGATGAAGGTGTAAAGGGACTGGACTGGAGTGGTCCATGGTAAAGATGAGGAGGTGTCAGAGCGCTGAATTGCTCCAGAACGTTGTCTCTTTGATAAACCAGCATCTGTAGTTCCTTGTGTCGAAGGGTACATTCAAGTTCAAGTTCACGTTTATTGTCACATGCACCAATTAAGGTACAGCGATATTTGAGTTACCATGCAGCCATACAAGTAAAAATAACACCATACACAATAGAATTTAACATTTACATCCCCCACAGTGGAATCAGCATTCTTCACTGTGATGGAAGTTCAGTCATCTTCCTCCTTTGTTCACCCTTAGTGGTCGGGCCCTTGAACCCTCCGCAGTCGCCGCTACAGATATTCAGGCAGTTAATGGCAGTTATGTAGTTAATGGCAGTTATGTAGTTAATGGCAGTTATGTAGTTAATGGCAGTTATGTAGTTGTACACAAGGATTTTTGGGGTCCAAGTGTATAGCTTCCTGAAAGTGGCAACGTCAATAAAGTGGTAAATAAGGTTTACACGATAGAGCGATAGAGTCGATAGTGTGGTTAAAATAAGGTTAAATCTGGTAAGTGTGTATTCACCTGTTGATGGATTGAGCATTATTCACCTGTTCAACGTTCAGCGTTCACCTGTCGGTGCATTGTTACCTGTCAATGTTGCAGCTTTATAAAGCCTTTGGAGTATCTCGTGCTGTTCGAGTTGCCCCGTTACAGGAAGGAAGTGGAGGCTTTAGAGAGGGTGCAGAAGGGGTTTACACGAACACAGCCTGGATTAGAGGGTTTTATTTATAAGGAGAGGTTAGACTAACTTGGATTGTTTTCCATGGAGCTTTGGAGGTTGAGGGATGAGCTGGTAGATGTATATTACATTTTGTGAGGCATTGAAAGGACACAGGCACAACTTTTTTTGTAGGGTGGAAATGTCCAACATTAGAAGGCAGAACTAGAAGGTGAGAGGGGGAAATTTGAAGGAGATGTTCGGGGCAAGAGTATTACACAGAGAGTGGTGGGTGCCTGGAATGCGCTGCCAGTGGTATCACCATTGTAGACACGGTGGTGGCATTTAGAATAGAATAGAATAGAATAGAATAGAATGCCTTTTATTGTCATTCAAACAGCTTGGTTTGAACGAAATTGCATTTTCTACAGTCTTACATTACAAAAAAAAAACGGACCCACACTTAACACAATTTACACAAACATCCATCACAGTGAATCTCCAACACCTCCTCACTGTGATGGGAGGCAAAGTCTTATCTCTTCCCTTTTTTTCTTCTCCCGCGGTCCAGCAGTCCAACTGCAGCGTCGAGGCGAACTGGGGCTCCCGATGTTAAAGCCCCCGGCGGGCGATGGTAAGTCCATGGCCGTATAAGCCACGCTGGGCAATGTTAGGCCCCGCTCCGTATCCTTTAAACCCCGCGATTCCAGGGAGAAGTTGCCGTTGCGGGAGCTCCGAGAAGCGGTCTCCCACCAGCGACCTGCGAGCTCCCGATGTTCCTGTCCACCACATTTAAGAGCTTTTTGGATAAGCACATGGATATGCAGGAAATAGAGGAATATGGATCACGTGCAGGCAGATAAGATTAGTTTAACTTGGCTTCATGTTTGGTACAGACACTGTGGACCAAGGGGCCTGTTCCTGTGCTGTACTGTTCTATATTCTATGTTTTAACCTGAAACTTTCATTCTTTCTGTCGGTGCTGCCTGATCTGTTGAGTGATTCCTGTATTTTCTATTTGTATTTCGTTCTTATTAGTTGATTTTGGTATTTTTCTTACAACTGATACCAAGCTAATTGATCAATATTTCCCTTGTTATTCTCATTCTTACCTGTCTTTAGTTGAATTCTGCTGGGATATTTCTGGAAAGTATGGACATCTACCTTTATATATGTTTACCACTGGGTGGCGCCGTCAGCGATGGCAGCCTCGCCAACGGTCGGTCTGGATTTTCGTCTTTTTTGTTATTTTTAGTGCGTTTTTAAAAGTATGTGTTCTCTGGTTTGTTTTATGTCGGGAGTGGGGGGGGGGGGTTGCTCCGATCGCCCGGCGCGGGGAGCTGCCCTACCACCGATGCAGGAGCTTGATCGCCCCGTCAACAGAAGGTTCAAGGACCCCAACTGCGGGAGGACAAAGAAGGGAAGAGATTTAACTTTTTTTTCGCCTTCCATCAAAGTGAGGAATGTGGAGGAGAACTGTGGTGGATGTTTATGTTAAAATGTATTTTGTATGTTTTGTTGCTTTTTATCGGTATGACTATGTCAAATCAAATTCCTCGTATGTTGCAAAACACACTTGGCTAATGAAGTATGATTATGATTATGATTATCTCTGCAGCCTTCTATTTCAGAGGCCCAAAATGTTAATAAAGAGGTTCTAGAAATTTGTTGGACATTTTTTTGTCACCACAATTTCAACAGTAAGATCTTTTTATTAACCACTAGACCAAGTAGGACCCGTTGGGCCCCGTCCCCCAATGCGCAGGGGGGGGCAGGGGTGTGTGGCATCACACGGGAGGGCTGGTCCCCGAATGCAATATTCCACCACTCACCCATAGCCCTCACCTGAGCAGGCGCGGCTGAGGGGTTCCCCTTGTGACAGGAACCCCCCCCCCCACACTAAATGTTACTATTTGACGCACAGACCATGTGGGAGCTCGGACGCAGAGACCATGTGGGTGTCAGCGGGCTTAAAGAATTGCTTACGTTAGTGTGGGTTTACATGTCGCCTATTACATAAGGCAGGGAGTGCCTGCACTTTTAGTTCTTCATTGTTCTCAGACCTGCGTGTTACAACTTTATCGTCTCGCTTTATTCTGTCTTCGACCATTAAAATATGTACAGTCTATGGTTAATGCCCCAACCCTATGTTCTTTCTCTTTGGGCTCGAGGTCCTGTTCCTGTGCTGTACAGTTCTATGTTTCATGTTCATATTCAATGTTCATGTTCTATGTGTTGGAAGAATCTGCAAATGCTGGTTTAAGCCGAAGATAGAGACAAAAAGCTGGAGGAACTCAGTGGGTCAGGCAGCACCTCTGGAGAAAAGGAATAGGTGACATTTCGGGTCCAGCATCTGCAGTTCTTTCTTAAACATTTTGTACCACACTAAAGAATCATTTGTAAGATTGAAGAATAGTGCTAAGGCAGAAAACAGTGTGTAGGAAGAACTGTCTGTAGATCAGCAAATTGGTAATAGTCAGCTTTTGAATTGTATTGAATTGAATTGAATACTTTATTGTCAGATATGACAAGTCACTGAAATTCTTTGCTTGCATACTAAGGTATGCAAATACTCATCACATAAAGGCCGGCGACAAAGTTACAAAGTATCCCGCGCCAGGTCCCCCTTTGTTCTCCCCTCCCCTCACTGGGGTTTCCCCACACCGGCTCCTCTATTGTTCTTCCCCCAGGGGACATTATAACATCAATAGCTATTTATAATAGACAATAGACAATAGGTGTAGGAGTAGGCCATTCGGCCCTTCGAGCCAGCACCGCCATTCAATGTGATCATGGCTGATCATCCCCAATCAGTACCCCGTTCCTGCCTTCTCCCCATATCCCCTGATTCCACTATCTTTAAGAGCCCTATCTAGCTCTCTCTTGAAAGCATCCAGAGAACCTGCCTCCACCGCCTTCTGAGGCAGAGAATTCCACAGACTCACCACTCTCTGTGTGAAAAGGTGTTTCCTCGTCTCCGTTCTAAATGGCTTACTCCTTATTCTTAAACTGTGGCCCCTGGTTCTGGACTCCCCCAACATCAGGAACATGTTTCCTGCCTCTAGCGTGTCCAAGCCCTTAACAATCTTATATGTTTCAATAAGATCCCCCCTCATCCTTCTAAATTCCAGAGTTTACAAGCCCAGCTGCTCCATTCTCTCAGCATATGACAGTCCCGCCATCCCGGGAATTAACCTTGTAAACCTATGCTGCACTCCCTCAATAGCAAGAATGTCCTTCCTCAAATTAGGGGACCAAAACTGCACACAATACTCCAGGTGTGGTCTCACTAGGTCTGACATTAATCACCTGAAAGAAAAGGCGAAGCATTATACTCACATTTGCTGAAAGTTCAGATTCAATGGAGGAAGGAGCTGTGAGGTTGACACTGGATGGATACAAGAGAGAAGTAGTTTGGTTAAGTTAGTGGGTCAGTGGTGGCAAATGGGATGTAATTTGGAAACATTTAAGGTTATTCACTATGAGCTAAAACACATATTTTTAACTTGTATCTAACAAATGCAAATTGGAGGAGCAGCATCTCATATTTTGCTTGGGCAGCTTACAACCCAGCAGTATGAACATTGATTTCTCTAACTGCAAGTAACCCTTGCTTTCCCTCTCTCTCTGTCCCTCTCCCGTCCTAGTTCTCCGACCAGTTCTACTGTCCTGATCAAATAGTACATGGTTGTATGTCACGTTGTCATCTTCCCCACAGCTAAAAATGAACTCTGAAGAAGGGTCTCGACCTGAAAACTTGCCTATTTCCTTCGCTCCTGTGTTTCTCCAGCATTTTTGTCATCCTTCGATTTTCCAGCATCTGCAGTTCCTTCTTAACCATTCTACATTTCCTTTATCATCGTCTGCTTTGATCTGTCGTTTCCACACCATACCCTTCCATATCCCTAGACTTCCTCTCCCCTGACTTTCAGTCTGAAGAAGGGTCTCGATCCGAAACGTCACCCATTCCTTCTCTCTAGAGATGCTGCCTGTCCCACTGAGTTACTCCAGCATTTTGTGCCTATCTTCTAAAAAATACACGTTGGTTTGCAAGAGGATCTTGATTCATTAATCATGGAAGATTAGCACAATGTTATCACAATCAAGTTACAAAGCAAATAGTATGTTGACCTTCACTGGAAGGGAGTGGAGTACAAGAGTAATGAAAGCTTGGTGAGATTTAGCAAGATGCAACTGGTGTCTTGTTTGCACTTTTGACTGTTTCAAAAGACAAATGTATTTGCTTTGGAGGTGGATGAGTCTAGTTTCAATATATTGATTCCCGGAATAAGGAAGATGCTGTTCGGAGAAATTAAGCAAGATTAATTTCCACACACCGGAGATCAGAAAATTTAGATTTGACAATAGACAATAGACAACAGACAATAGGTGCAGGAGTAGGCCATTTGGCCTTTCGAGCCAGCACCGCCATTCAATGTGATCATGGCTGATCATCCCCAATCAGTACCCCGTTCCTGCCTTCTCACCATATCCCCTGACTCCGCTATTTTTAAGAGCCCTATCTAGCTCTCTCTTGAAAGCATCCAGAGAACCTGCCTCCACCGCCCTCTGAGGCAGAGAATTCCACAGACTCACCACTCTCTGTGAGAAAAAGTGTTTCCTCGTCTCTGTTCTAAATGACTTACTCCTTATTCTTAAACTGTGGCCCCTGGTTCTGGAATGATTGATTGATTGAATTGAAATTATTGAAATGATATAAGATTCTGAAGGCGTCTAGCAGACGAGAGACACAAAAAACGGGAGTAACTCAGCGGGACAGGCAGCATCTCTGTAGAGAAGGGATGGGTGATGTTTAGGGTCGAGACCCTTCTTCGGACAGAGTAGAGGTTGAGCCCTAACCCTCTTTTGTTAAGGTAGCACAGCAGTTAGTGCTGCTGCCTCATGGCTGCAGGGACATAGGTTTGATTCCAGCCTCAGCTACTAACTGTGTGGAGTTTGCATGCTTTCCCCATTACTGTAGGTGTCTCCTTCTGGTGCTTGGATTTATTTCCACATCCCAGCAGATGAGCTGAGAAGTTAATTTCCTCTTGCCCTCTAGTTAAGGGCCAAATGATTCAAAGGGGATAGACACAAAATGCTGGAGTAACTCAGCAAGACAGGCAGCATCTCTGGAGAGAAGGAATAGGTGACGTTTCGGGTCGAGACCCTTCTTCAGTGAAAAAGGGTATCGACCTTTATCACCCGCGACATGTCACCAGGGTGCATCGTGTCATTGTTTCCGGGGATCGCCACGAGGTGGCTTCTGTCATGATGCCCGGGATGGGACTGATATGATTACTTTTCTGGCAGCCTGCATTGACCCGATGGGCTGAAAGGCCTCCCTTCTCTGCCACAGTAAGTATGTACCTGGAAAGTAGGCATGATCACGGGATAAAGAGCCAAATAAGTAAAACCGGATGAACCGGATGTGTCCAATAACTGAAAACCAAGTAATGCAGAACACAAAGTACATAACTTAGACATCACAGTCAACATGCCAGGACAAGCAGAATGATGCAAACCATCCTTACTCAGGCTTTTAAATGCTTCTACTATGTTTAATAATGATGACACATTCACCTAAAAAGACTTCAGCATCTGGATGACATTTGAAATGAGAATTGTGTGGTGTGTTTACTACAAAATGTCATTGCTCATGTGTCCCGAAGCATCGTACACCACAGCACAGTTCTGGCATGAATAACATGCTCCTTCCTCAGCTTGCTCTGACATTGGGGATGAGATGCAAGAAAACATGTGGACTGCAGGTTTGAGTGCAGGTCAGGTCAGGGGGCCCCTCAGAATTAAGGGTTGGGACAGCATTCAGTGTGATGAGAGGGTTCATAGGACATAGTGCAGTACAGCATAGGAATGGGCCCTTCGGCCCACAATGTTTGTGCTGATCATGATGCCAAGATAAACTGATCTCATCTGATATGATTCCACTATACTCTGCACTTGTCCCCAGGCCCCATCAGAGGCGGGGGCAACGAGTGCCATTTGGCATGGGCCTCATGCCTGTCTGCTTCAAAGGGATCTTGATTTGGGGGCCTCTAAAATCGAGGGGCATCTGCTTGATCTTGGTTTGGGGGCCTCTAAAATTGAAATTGGCCTGGGCCTCAGTTCATCTCTGAGAGGGCCTGCTTCCCGCTGCCAAAAAGCCCCTGTCCCACTTGGACGACCTACGCCGACCTTTTTTTACTCGTGGACATTTTTTAGCAGGTTGAAAAACCGCCGCGACCTACTTGAGGCCACGAGGACGCGGAGACCACTCACGAACATGAGGAAGAGTTTATGAAGACCTCCCACGACCTCGTGGCGACCATACTGCGAGTATGAGTCAAGGGCAAACACGGCAGAGGTCGTGAATCAGGTCGTGAAAGTGGGACAGGGACTTTAACGTCACTATCATATCTGCCTCCACCACCACACCTGGCTGTGTGTTCCAGGCCCCTACAGTCTTCTGTGTAAAAAAACCTGCCCCGCACATCTCCATTAAACTTTCACCCTCTCACGTTATAGCTAAGCCCTTTAACGTTGGACAGTGCCACCCTTAGCAAAAGGTTATGTCAGTCTATCCTATCTATGCCAATTTGAAATTTATCACGTATCCCCTCAACCTCTGACGTTATAGAGAATACAATCCAAGTCTATTCAACCACACCCCGTAGCTGAAACCCTCAAATACAGGTATAATTCCAGTAAACCTCCTCAGCAGCCTCTCCAAAGTTTCCATATCTGTCCTGCTCATGATACTCTAAATATGGCCGCACTAATGTCCTGCTGGGCTGCTTCGTGACTTCATGGTTCCCGATGTACAAGGACCCCCAGATCCCGTTGTACTTCCCCTTTTCCCAACTTGACGCCATTTAGATAGTAATCTGCCTTCCTGTTTTTGCTACCAAAGTGGATAACCTCACATTTATCCGCATTAAACCTCATCTGCCATGCATCTGCCCACTCCCCCAACCTGTCCAAGTCACCCTGCATTCTCATTGCATCCTCCCCACAGTTCACACTGCCACCCAGCTTTGTGTCATCTGAAAATGTGCTAATATTACTTTGAATCCCTTCATCCAAATCATTGATGTATATTGTAAATAGCTGCGGTCCCAGCACCGAGCCTTGCAGTACCCCACTAGTCACTGCCTGCCATTCTGAAAGGGACCCGTTAATCCCTACTCTTTGTTTCCTGTCTGCCAACCACTTCTCTATCCATGTCAGCACTCTACCCCCAATAACATGTGCCCTAATTTTGCCCACTAATCTCCTATGTGGGATCTTATCAAATGCTTTCTGAAAGTCCAGGTACACTACATCCACTGGCTCTCCCTTGTCCATTTTCCTAGTTACATCTTCAAAAAATTCCAGAAGATTAGTCAAGCATGATTTCCCCTTCGTAAATCCATGCTGACTCGGACCGATCCTGTTATTGCTATCCAAATGTTCGGCTATCTCATCTTTTATAATTGACTCCAGCATCTTCCCCACCACCGATGTCAGGCTAACTGGTCTATAATTCCCCGTTTTCTCTCTCCCGCCTTCCTTAATAAGTGGGATAACATTAGCCCACGTTTCCAGAACCTAATTACTAACATTTTGGACCACTAAAATAAAAGGCTGCTGAGATATTGAATACATTAATGGTAATCCAAGAATGTCTCGATGTTCCAGAAATACCCCAGCAGAATTCCGCTCCTCAAGACGGGAAGGAGGGGGAATAACAAGGGAAACATAGACCAATAGACAAACATAGACAAATAGAAAATACAGGAACAAATAGAAAATACAGGAAACACTCTACCGACCAGGCAGCACCTACAGAAAGAATTAAAGTTTCAGGTTAAATAGAACATTACAGTACAGGAACAGGCCCTTTGGTCCACAATGTCCAAACATGATGCCAAGTTTAACTAATCTTATCTGCCTGCACGTGATCTATATTCTTTTATTCATGCATATCCATGTGCCTATCTCCATGTTGCTGAATATCCCACGGTCTAGGCATAAGCTCAGGGGCGACTGCGCCTTTGCGGTTGCAGCCCCTAGACTGTGGAACAGCATCCCTCTTCCCATCAGAACTGCCCCCTCCATCGACTCTTTTAAGTCAAGACTAAAAACGTATCTATACTCCCAAGCCTTTCCTGACGTCCTCCGAGTGAGGGCTACATGTATATATGTATGTAGTTTGTTTTGTTTATGCTATTCTTATAACAAATGTCAAGCACTTTGGCCAACGAGAGTTGTTTTTTAAATGTGCTATATAAATAAATGTGACTTGACTTGACTTGACTGACTATCTAAATGCCCCTTAAATGCAACTATCGTATCTGACTCCACCACCACCCCTGGCAACACGTTCCCGGCACCCACCACTCACCATGTTAAAAACGTGCCCTGCACATCTCCTTGAAACTTTGCTCTTAACACTTTAAATCTATGCCCTCTTTGACATTTCCACCCTGGGTGAAAGGTTCTATCCACGACTCTCGTCATTTTCTAAACTTCTGTCACGTTCTGGCTCTCCACAGGAAACAATCCAAGTTTGTTCAGCCGCTCCTTATAACTAATACTCTTTATTCTAGGCAGCATTCTGGTAAACTTCTTCTACACCCTCTCCAAATCTTGCATGCCCTTCCTGTAATGGGGTGATCAGAACTGCACCCAATACTTTAAATGCAGCCCGACCAAAGACAGATGAAGCTGCCTGTTCTACTCAATTCCCCAAGCCTATGAAGGCAAGCATACCATCTACCTTCTTTACCGCTTTTTCTACTTAGAAACATAGAAACATAGAAAATAGGTGCAGGAGTAGGCCATTCGGCCCTTCGAGCCTGCACCGCCATTCAATATGATCATGGCTGATCATCCAACTCAGTATCCTGTACCTGCCTTCTCTCCATACCCCCTGATCCCTTTAGCCACAAGGGCCACATCTAACTCCCTCTTAAATATAGCCAATGAACAGGCCTCAACTACTTTCTGTCAGAGAATTCCACAGATTCACCACTCTCTGTGTGAAAAAAAATTTCTCATCTCGGTCCTAAAAGACTTCCCCCTTATCCTTAACCTGTGACCCCCTTGTTCTGGACTTCCCCAACATTGGGAACAATCTTCTTGCATCTAGCCTGTCCAATCCCGTAAGAATTTTGTACTTTCTATAAGGTCCCCCCTCAATCTTCTAAATTCCAGCGAGTACAAGCCGAGTCTATCCAGTCTTTCTTCATATGAAAGTCCTGACATCCCAGGAATCAGTCTGGTGAACCTTCTCTTTACTCCCTCTATGGCAAGAATGTCTTTCCTCAGATTAGGAGACCAAAACTGTATGCAATACTCCAGGTGTGGTCTCACCAAGACCCTGTACAACTGCAGTAGAACCTCCCTGCTCCTATACTCAAATCCTTTTGCTATGAATGCTAACATACCATTCGCTTTCTTCACTGCCTGCTGCACCTGCATGCCTACTTTCAATGACTGGTGTACCATGACACCCAGGTCTCGTTGTGTCTCCCCTTTTCCTAATCGGCCGCCATTCAGATAATAGTCTACTTTCCTGTTCTTGCCACCAAAGTGGATACCCTCACATTTATCCACATTATACTGCATCTGCCATGCATTTGCCCACTCACCCAGCCTATCCAAGTCACCTTGCAGCCTCCTAGCATCCTCCTCACAGCTATCACTGCCCCCCAGCTTAGTGTCATCCGCAAACTTGGAGATGTTGCATTCAATTCCCTCGTTCAAATCATTAATATATATTGTAAATAGCTGGGGTCCCAGCACTGAGCCTTGCGGTACCCCACTAGTCACTACCTGCCATTCTGAAAAGGACCCGTTTACTCCTACTCTTTGCTTCCTGTCTGCCAGCCAGTTCTCTATCCACATCAATACTGAACCCCCAATACCGTGTGCTTTATGTTGCCAGTGTCTGTACGGGGTTTGTACGTGCTCCCGTGACCGCATAGGTTTTATCCAAGATCTTTGGTTTCCTCCCACACTCCAAAGACGTACAGGTTTGTAGGTTAATTGGCTTGGTATCAATGTAAAATTGACCCTAGTGTGTGTAGGATAATGTTCATGTCCAGGGATCGCTGGTCCATGTGGACTCGATGGGCCCGTTTCTGTGCTGTATTTTTAAACTAAACTAAACTATAAGTACTGTTGGAAGTTAATCATCTCAGTGAAAGACTCATTTTGATTTCCCCACAACTTGTTGGTCTTCCAGTACAAGGAGACGTCCATAAGTGAATGCTGCCAACTGACACATTGCAGACTGCAGGGACACATGCTAAGGAATGCCATGACCCTCATTGCAGCCAACAACAGCTTTAAGTATGTACAGTCCAAAGATAGGATCTGAATAGCATTGGCAGCATTACAAGTCACACACATAGTGTGGGCATACTTTTGACGACAAAGTGTATACCACAAAATATGACTTTGATACATTATTGCTATGCAATGAAAGTCTGTCTGTCTTCAATAAAGGATATTCTGCTCTTAGATAGACACAAAATGAAGAAGGGTCTAGAACCAAAACATCACCCATTTCTTCTCTCCAAAGATGCTGCCTGTCCCACTGAGTAACTTTGGTTTAAACCAGCATCTGCAGTTCCTTCCTACACATATTCTGCTCTTAGTTATATCTCGTCGGACCAATAATAATGCTAAAGAACAGTGGCATGGTAATGTAGTAGTAGAGCTGCTGCCTTACAGCGCCAGAGACTAAGGTTCGATCCTGACTACAGGTGCTGTCTGTACGGAGTTTGTACGTTTTCCCCATGAACTTGGGTCGGTTCCGAGATCTCCGAGATCTTCTGTTTCCTCCCACACTCCAAAGACGTACAGGTTTTTAGGTTAATTGCCTTGGTATAAATGTAAATTATCCCTAATGTGTGTAGGGTAGTGTTAGTGTGTGGGGATCGCTGGTCGGCGTGGACTCGTTGGGCCGAAGAGCCCGTTTCCGAGCTGAATCTCTAAACTAAACTCAACTAAACCCAGAGCCGTTACATTCACAGCATTTGGGATGTTGCTGCTTATGGATCTCCTTATCTAAAAAAGATGCGGAGATCATCCCATGCCAAGAAACTAGACCCAGCATTGAATAACGCCTGCCGCTCAATCACTGGCTGCTTGAAGCCCACCAACATAAACAACCTGCACCTCCTCGCTGGCATTGCCCCTGCTGATGTGAAACGGAAAGTCGCCAACCGAGTAGAGATGACCAAGGCCACCAATGATGAACGCCACCTCCTCTACGGACGTGTACCCCCGGCCCAACGGCTGAAGTCCAGGAGAAGCTTTCTCAGCCATGTCCGGCCCCTAATAGCATCACGGGAAGAAACCAGACTCCAACTATGGACAAAAAGGCTTGAGGACGACCCCCCTCCTACTGACATGGGTATCCCTCCTTCTGAAGGCCTCCCTCCGGGCTCAGAAGCAGCATGGGTCCAGTGGAAGACGCTCAACCGCCTGAGAACAGGAACAGGGCGATCAAAAGATGCCATGGCCAGATGAGGCTATGAAACTGGCCAAACCACCTGTGAATGTGGAGAAGAGGACCACACAATGCAGCACTGCCTTGTCTGCCCCCTACTACCCAACTAGTGCAGCTCAAAGGATCTTGCAGTGTTCAATAAAAACGCAAAGGACTGTGTAAAGGAACGGGAAACTGTCATATAGCCCACCAGCTTCAAAGACACGAAAAGAAGAATCTAAAAAAGATACAGAACAAAAAAGCAAGTAAAAAGGAGATTCACCAGGTTAATTATAGGTTTGAGATGGTTTTTCTTTCAAGAGAAACTAGTTTGGGTCTTTATTCCTTGAGAGTTTTGACAAATAAAGCTTGACCTTCTTCAAACATAAGATAATGAGGTGGTCTGATAAGATAGATAATGAAATGTCCTCACTAGTGTGAGAATCACAAACGGGGGATATAGCCACTGAATACAAGGCCAATCACTTAAAACTTTGGTGCATAGAAATTTCTTGTCTCGGGAGGTGGTGAATCTCAGGAATTTTCTGACCCAGTGTTTAGTGGAATTCTGATCATTATTCTGAAGAGTCTGAAGAAGGGTTTCGACCCGAAACGTTGCCTATTTCCTTCGCTCCATAGATGCTGCCTCACGCGCTGTTTCTCCAGCATTTTTGTCTACCTTCGATTTTCCAGCATCTGCACTTCCTTCTTAAACATCCTGATCATTATTATCTGTATACTTAAAAGTCTGATCTTGTATGTGGATTTGTGTGTGTGCGTGTGTGTGTGTGTGTGTGTGTGTGTGTGTGTGTGTATAAACACATCTCGAAATAAACGACACGCTAACAGTAACATTTTTACATATTCCGGTAGAGATTTTTCCCGCGGAGTCTGAAATCGCCCCGCTCCCCTCCTTCTCTCCCCCCCTCCTTCCCTCATCCTCTCCCCCATCCTCTCCCCCTCTCTCTCTGTCTCTGCCCCTCTCTCTCTCTGTCTCTGCCCCCCTCTCTCTGCCCCCCTCTCTCTGTCTCTGCCCCCCTCTCTCTGTCTCTGCCCCCCTCTCTCTGTCTCTGCCCCCCTCTCTCTGTCTCTGCCCCCTCTCTCTACCCCCCTCCCTCTCCCTCTCTAGACGCGCCTGCAAGTTGGGGGCTATGCGTGAGTGGATAGGGCGGGGATGGGGTAAAAGGAGCGAATGAATAATATTAATATAATATCAAGGGGCGTGGTTAGTGTGTGTGGGGGGGGGGGTTAGTATGTGTGAGCGTGGGGGGTGGTTAGCGGGTGTGTGACGCTGCAGGCCACCGTTTATGAGAGAAAGGATGGTGATAAGGTTGATGACATGAGAATCTGCTTGCGAACTATAGACAAGGTCGGTGAAGAGAACATTGTAAAAAACCTTGTAGAAACATTTTAATTGAGTGCAATTGGAAATGAAGATAGTAAATATGGTAAACCTAAAGTTTAAGGGAGTAAATAGTAAGATTAAACGAGAACTTACCTAAGTTTGAAGTTTGATCATTATTTTATGAGGAGTTACGTTGGTGATTACGTGAAGAACCCCGCCAGTGCGCCTGCGCGTCAATCTTCAAAGCAGCGGTGTGAAATCACAAAAAACAACAAGCGAAGTAATATAGTATCATAATAAAACGAGTAATACAAGAACTTCCATCTGACCTTTATGATAGACGGTTGGGCCGTGGTGGGCACGTAATCACCAACGTAACTCCTCATAAAATAAAGATCAAACTTCAAACTTAGGTAAGTTCTCGTTTAATCTTACTATTTTACTTCGGAGTGACGTGAGTGACTACGTGGAGATTTTAAAGCTTTGTGATTTCATGCCGCAGACAAATCCCGGCTTCTCACTGCATTGACTCAGAACGAGAAATAATCAATAATGCATTAATAATAACATTTGCCTGACAAATGCAGTAATTCATTTATTTGAATAAAATAATTAACAGTATCCCCTTTAACCCAGGGAAATTTAAGCAGAACTTAATATAGTATCTGCAAACAGCCCCGTATTGGCAATAGGCCGATGGTAAAAGTGTTGAAACACCAACTTATTGGATCACCCGGCAGCTGTGAAAATATGGTCGACGGGACGTCCTTCGCCCTGATCGTCAATGTTGCTGCTAAACTGAATGGAATGTAAAACCATCAATGTTCACACCTGCAGCAACCAAAACTTGTTTTTAACCATCTTAAAATAGTCTGAACTGACACTATCTTGTATGGTTTTTCGTGAATGATAAACAATCTTGTTTTCATATTTCATAAGACCTTTGTAGCCTCAATGTATTGCAACAAATATGTCTTAACATATAGATATGGATCCACAGAATATGCTAATAAACACTCTTGAATCTTATCACACCTGATCCTACTTAATTTGAGTAGGTCATCAAATGTAAAACATAACATAATCCTGAGGTACTTCTGTGAATCTGTAACTTTGTAATGTTACAAGTGCCATAAACATGAGTACCTTCATGCTGAACTTGGCCAAATCAGAATCGTACCAAGATTCCTTTGCTGAAGTAGCTTAAAAGAATTCTATATTCCAGATTCCCTCCTATGTTTAGAAGGTCTGGAATTAAAATTCCTTTCATTAATCTGGAAATAAAAGAACGAGACTCAACAGGATGTCTTTCCAACCTCATCAAATAAAACCGAGGAATAATATACTTCTGTGTGAATAAATCGCACTATACCTCAACCCATTAAATAGAGGTCAATCCAAGATATTTGAGACATGTGCCGTACAATATTCCATATTCTTTTATACACAGAAATGTTTTCCCCTCATTCTTTACCTAATGGGAAAGCAGTATTTACAGAGTCACAACTCAGATTCACAAATGTACTGCTTTTGAGTACTCTTCCGCCAGACTGCTGTAAGCATGTCCACAGCATGCCCAGACAATCCTCTTTTTTAAACCCTGCATCCATACAGATATATGACGGATGTTACTCTCCAATTATCGAATACACCAGTAACTTCCTTCTTTTGGGAACATTTATTAGAAACTGTGTCATAAATTCCAATATCAAAGGGAACCATGGCTGCGTAGACCCGTCTGGTACCACGAATACCCCAGAGGCAGCATACTGCTTCATTTTAAGCAGATACCGATTTATGAGGCAGGATGAAGTAAAATGCCTATAACAACATACCATCCTAATATAGCGAGAAACATCCATCGCTACTGTCTCCCGATGTAGTCCCATAACACATATCTCTGTAACTGGTGATTGAGTCTGGATGGAAACAAGTCATATCTGGCTTCCCAAATCTGACTATTATATCATTAAAAAATCTTAAGGTTAAACATCCATTCTTTGTTTATCATGGAAATTCCACCCATACAATTAATACATGCCATTGCTGTAGTGTTGTTAATTTGAAACTGAACATGCAGATTAGTTGTATTTAACAACAAGCTTGTAGCTCATAAGCCTTCCAATAGACTTTAAAACGTCGATTCTCCATGTCTGTAAAATAATACTTCTTCCATATTCCATCTGTCCACAGATGGATACCTTTTCAGTGGCACCAATCCTAGTACACTGATATCAGTCTGTTAAGACCATGGAAGGCTGTTCAATCCGTATCTTGCTTGAACTACTGACGACATGTTAAATCCACTACTGCCATCAGAAGCAGCATTTGTTGTTTAATTGCATGGCCTATCAAAAAATGGCCATCATGCATCTTAGTGTGTTTTCTTTTTGCAGTCTGCAGCTGCTGGTAGTCCAATGGCCCATATTGTATTGCTGGAAATAACACTAATTCTCCTAACAAGCTGGCCACCTGTCTTAATTGAAGATTGTTGCTTTTCCAACTGCTCAATACAACCATCAATTAGCTTTACCCTTTACCCTGGGTAAATTACTACCTTTTCAATTGAATCAAATAATCAATTGTTGTAAGTATCGTTAACTTAATTTCTCTCTGGATGAATTAAACCCAACTTTTAAAAGTGGTTTGAATAATTTGAGAGAGATAACTCACGAATTCTCTTGTTCATCCTAATTAGGACATCATCCAGTTAAGCCATCCACATCTGTCCTTGGCCTCTAATTAGCCGCAAATTTGGTTTTACCAATTTAGTGAATTTCTAGGGACTGAAGTCAACCCGTTAGACAGAACTTTGAATTGCCATAATTGTTCCTTCAGATAATTTTATCTTATAAATGAACAAACACTAAGTAATATACATCTTTCAGATCTATAAGTGCCATAAAACATATTTTTTGAAATAAATTGTTTGGCAGTCTCAAAGTCTCTATTTTGAAGTGTCTATACTTCACAAAATTTTTAAAAACTTGTCAGATCTAAAATAATCCTCACCTTTTTAGGTTGAGAAATTTTACACAATTTGGTGGTTTTGATAAACCGACCTTTCAATTACTTGTTTATAAACAAGTTTTCAATTCAGCTTGAACCTCCATCAATTATTTTTATGTGAATTTGGAGTGTTCTGCTTGGAACATGCTGGATGGCAAATCAGTATTTGAATCGAATCAATTAGAAACCTTTCTATAATACTCAGAATAATAACTGAAGTAATTTGCTTCCAATATTTGGCTGTTTTTGCCTTAATATGTTTCCATAAGAACCAGGTCCACCTACCTCCTTTGTCATCTGAGTGACCTGTGGTTCCTGGCTCCTGGCAGGCAAAACCCACGCTTTTTCGTTTTCCTGCTGCAGGACATCAACTGCGTACCTGCTTCAATAGTCGATTTGCTCCTGATGTCGGTCCAGGATTTTGTATGATGTCTGAAAGGATACGTCCTCTTTGCAGACTTGACGACCATTGATGTTGTGATCAACTTTGCTGTTTTTGCCTCATTATCCTACTCTTTCCCACAATTCATGAGGTTTTTTCTCTGAAGAATAAGTTGAATGACTGCACATTGCTGGGCTTTACAGAGTTGCTGCAACTTTGGGTTGATGTTGGACCAAATGGCATACTTCCTGAAACAATTCATCTTGAAGTGGGCGCTACATAGCAACCTTAGTGCCACTTGAAGCATCTCCATCCATGGCCTCCATCTATTGTTTTGCAAATTGCAGTTGTTCATCAACCGAGCAGCTTCAATATTCTCTGCAGTTTACTTTCCTTAGGCTTACATGCCTTCGCCCATCTGACCCCTTATCTTGGTTCACTGCTAGTACTTTCAGCAATACGCAGTTCCTTGGGATCTCGTGCTTTTTTGGCATTTTCATCCACCGTAAGCTACTAGAGCTGATGGCAGACACAATAGTTGATCACAGAGACCACGTCCTTTCCAGTGGCTCTCTTGACTCTGACGGGGCAGCGAATCGTACTACCAGGAATAAAACATCTGGCAGCTGCCGTCTTCGCTTGTATCGGCCTCACCGTCAGACTCAGGGTCAGAACTCTCACAGAGCAGCAAATCGTACTGCCAGGAATAGCCCATCTGGCAGCTGCCGTCTTCGCTTGTATCGGAGAACTCTGCTGACCCTGTGCACGCGCCTCATCAATGAGGGTGCTATCAAGCAGCCCTTTACTAGGTGCTGCTGACCTGGCTTCTGGAGCCTGGTTCTGACATCACTCCTCCTGGAGTATGTTTTGTTGGAGCAACCTGTGTACAGGTTATCCATTTGGAATATCCACTTCAGAAAGTGGTATCCAGCCTTGGAGGTGAATCCTAACTGGCTCTTGCTCCATGGCCCTGACTTGTATGTTGCCTAGCACCCAACTGACGCTGGCTCCGTTCTTTTCTTTAATGCACAAGTCCACAGTTCGCCCCGCTCCCAGCCGGCGACTGTTGTAGGGTATGAGGCAGTCCTTTACCGACTGCATTCCCGCAGCTTTTTATCGGCTTTGCTTTGCCCTACTGGTGCTGACTAAATTCCCTTCAGCCCGAATATCCCCAGTCGCTATGCTGTCTGCTGGTGACTGTACCGTGGTCAGAGGTGGCTGGTCGCCGACTGCAACATTGCGACTTTATACCGGCTGTGCCGCTCGCATCCTCCACTTGCCTGTTTTTTCCATGATGCCTGTGGAAAAATCCCCACAGACCCACAGCAAACAGACACGGAAATACTTGAAAACTACAATTCCACTAGAGGAGCTCTGCTCCTCGCGTCCGTTTGCGCCAATGCGTCTGACGTAATGACACGCAGGCGCACTGGCGGGGTTCTTCACGTAGTCACTCGCGTGACTCCGAAGTAAAATTGAGTATTGTGTGCATGGAGAAGAAACTATCAGTAGGGACCTGCCAGGAAGCTTCACATGTGTAATGATACAGAACCATAAACAAGGAACAGGTCACAGTTGTAATGCCAGCATGGTCCTCATCATCAGGGTCTAATCAACTGGATAACATGGATGGGTTCGCAGGGAAACGCACGTGCCTGAGTTTGAAAAGCTACAGATCACATGAATGCAAACGCTGGGAGGCTTTTTTAGTTTAGTTTAGTTTAGAGATACAGCGCAGAAACAGGCCCTTCGGCCCACCGAGTCCGCACTGACCAGCCATCCCCGCACATTAACACTACCCTACAATTATAGGGACAATTGTACATTTATGCCAAGCCGGTTAACCTACAAACCTGTACATCTTTGGAGAGTGGGAGGAAACCGAAGATCTCGGAGAAAAACCCAGGCAGGTCACGGGGAGAAGGTACAAACTATGTAGAGACAGCAGCCGCAGTCAGGATTGGACCCGTGTCACTTGCTCTGTAAGGCGGTAGCCCTACCGCTACGCCACCGTGCGGACCTTTTCCTCGAATGCCAGTCAAGGTGAGCCAGTGTTATTGGTGACATACAACACAGCACATTGCACAGAGATGCAAGGCCTTCGAAAGGCTAGCATCTAATTGACCATTTTTTCCCCCTTCAGATACAGGGAACCAAGTCTATGGAATGTGACCATGCTGGTCCAGGCACAAAATGGAGTCAAAAATGAAGAGGTGGATACAGAAAAACTCAAAGGCTTTTGGACAACAAAGGAATGTGCAGAAATGTGCACATCATGTCTATTGAGGAATATCTATTTAGATATAATGGCAAGTCAATCTGCGATCGTACAGGATGTATATTTGAAGGTTTTCCACGACCTTTTGATGAGATAGTCTAAAATGGTGTTGTAACACTGCTCAGTAGCCTCCCTCCGAGTGATGCGTGCAATGAGCTGGTGGGGATTTACCAGGCACCTACTAGACAATAGATAATAGACAATAGGTGCAGGAGTAGGCCGTTTGGCCCTTCGAGCCAGCACCGCCATTCAATGTGATCATGGTTGATCAACAATCAGTATCCCGTTCCTGCCTTCTCCCCATATCTCTTGACTCCGCTATCTTTAAGAGCTGTAATTAATTACTCCAATCTTGATCATGGAAGGTGACTGGATCAATAGATCTATTTTTAAAAGGACCAAAGCCTGGGGCAGCAAGGAAATCCAAAGGCTACTCAATCTGGAGTGCACTGGCCCTGCCTGAGAATGTTACTGAACAAATGGGCATTGGAAGCATCATGAAGTTTCCAACAGGGCGGCACGGTGGCACAGCAGTAGAGCTACTGCCTGACAGCGCCAGAGACCCGGGTTCGATCCTGACTACTAGTGCTTGTCTGCACAGAGTTTGTACGTTCTCCCAGTGACCTGCGTGGGTTTTCTCCGAGATCTTTGTTTTCCTCCAAAACTCCAAAGTTTTGGAGGAAATTGGCTATGTAGGTTAATTGGCTTGGTAGAAATGTAAAATTGTCCACAGTGTGTGTACGATAGTGTTCGTGTGTGGGGATCGCTGGTCGGTGCGGACTCAGTGAGCCGAAGGGCCTGTTTCCACGTTGTATCTCTAAATTAAACTAATAACACTTGCAGAGTAAGATTACTGACTGCAGCTCCCACCCTGTCTATTGCCAGGATCCCATTCCTTAAGCC
>JAXLNO010004570.1:12500-50819 GCA_038087875.1 Malacoraja senta | reverse complement strand
TTCTTCGTCGTCGTCTTCTTCGTCGTCGTTTCTTCGTCGTCGTCTTCTTCGTCGTCGTCTTCTTCGTCGTCGTCTTCTTCGTCGTCGTCTTCTTCCTCGTCGTCTTCTTCGTCGTCGTCTTCTTCGTCGTCGTCTTCTTCGTCTTCGTCTTCTTCGTCGTCGTCTTCTTCGTCGTCGTCTTCTTCGTCGTCGACTTCTTCGTCGCCGTCCTGGGTCTTCGTCGTCGTCTTCTTCGTCGTCGTCTTCTTCGTCGTCGTCTTCTTCGTCGTCGTCGTCTTCGTCGTCGTCGTCTTCTTCGTCGTCGTCGTCTTCGTCGTCGTCGTCTTCGTCGTCGTCGTCGTCTTCTCGTCGTCTTCTCGTCGTCGTCTTCTTCGTCGTCGTCTTCTTCGTCGTCGTCTTCTTCGTCGTCGTCTTCTTCGTCGTCGTCTTCTTCGTCGTCGTCTTCTTCGTCGTCGTCTTCTTCGTCTTCGTCTTCTTCGTCGTCGTCTTCTCGTCGTCGTCTTCTTCGTCGTCGTCTCTTCGTCGTCGTCTTCTTCGTCGTCGTCTTCTTCGTCGTCGTCTTCTTCGTCGTCGTCGTCTTCGTCGTCTCTTCGTCGTCGTCTTCTTCGTCGTCGTCTTCTTCGTCGTCGTCTTCTTCGTCGTCGTCTTCTTCGTCGTCGTCTTCTCGTCGTCGTCTTCTTCGTCGTCGTCTTCTTCGTCGTCGTCTTCTTCGTCGTCGTCATCGTCTTCTTCGTCGTCGTCTTCTTCGTCGTCGTTTTCTTCGTCGTCTTCTTCTTCGTCGTCGTCGTCCTCGTCGTCGTCGTCTTCGTCGTCGTCGTCTTCGTCGTCGTCGTCTTCGTCGTCGTCATCTTCGTCGTCGTCGTCTTCGTCGTCGTCGTCTTCTTCGTCATCGTCTTCTTCGTCGTCGTCTTCTTCGTCGTCGTCTTCTTCGTCGTCATGTTCTTCATCCTCGTCTCCTTCGTCGTCGTCTCCTTCGTCCTCGTCTACTTCGTCGTCGTCTCCTTCGTCCTCATCTACTTCGTCGTCCTCTCCTTCCTCGTCCTCTCTTTCGTCGTCGTCTCCTTCGTCGTCGGTCTCCTTCGTCGTCGTCTCCTTCATCGTCGTCTCCTTCTTCGTCGTCTCCTTCGTCGTCGTCTCCTTCGTCGTCGTCTCCTTCGTCGTCGTCTCCTTCGTCGTCGTCTCCTTCGTCGTCGTCTCCTTCGTCGTCGTCTCCTTCGTCGTCGTCTCCTTCGTCGTCGATTCCTTCGTCGTCGTCTTCTTCGTCGTCGTCTTCTTCGTCGTCGTCTTCTTCGTCGTCGTCTTCTTCGTCGTCGTCTTCTTCGTCGTCGTCTTCTTCATCGTCGTCGTCTTCGTCGTCGTCGTCTTCGTCGTCGTCGTCTTCGTCGTCGTCGTCTTCTTCGTCGTCGTCTTCGTCGTCGTCGTCTTCTTCGTCGTCGTCTTCTTCGTCGTCGTCTTCTTCGTCGTCGTCTTCTTCGTCGTCGTCTTCTTCGTCGTCGTCTTCTTCGTCGTCGTCTTCTTCGTCGTCTTCTTCGTCGTCGTCTTCTTCGTCGTCGTCTTCTTCGTCGTCGTCTTCTTCGTCGTCGTCTTCTTCGTCGTCGTCTTCTTCGTCGTCGTCTTCTTCGTCCTCGTCTTCTTCGTCGTCGTCTTCTTCATCGTCGTCTTCTTCGTCGTCGTCGTCTTCGTCGTAGTCGTCTTCGTCGTCGTCGTCGTCTTCGTCGTCGTCGTCTTCTTCGTCGTCGTCTTCTTCGTCGTCGTCTTCTTCGTCGTCGTCTTCTTCTTCGTCGTCTCCTTCGTCGTCGTCTCCTTCGTCGTCGTCTCCTTCGTCGTCGTCGTCTTCGTCGTCGTCGTCTTCGTCGTCGTCGTCTTCGTCGTCGTCGTCTTCTTCGTCGTCGTCTTCGTCGTCGTCGTCTTCTTCGTCGTCGTCTTCTTCGTCGTCGTCTTCTTCGTCGTCCTCTTCTTCGTCGTCCTCTTCTTCGTCGTCGTTTTCTTCGTCGTCGTCTTCTTCGTCGTCGTCTTCTTCATCGTCGTCTTCTTCGTCGTCGTCTTCTTCGTCCTCGTCTTCTTCGTCGTCGTCTTCTTCGTCGTCGTCTTCTTCGTCGTCGTCGTCTTCATCGTAGTCGTCTTCGTCGTCGTCGTCGTCTTCGTCGTCGTCGTCTTCTTCGTCGTCGTCTTCTTCGTCGTCGTCTTCTTCGTCGTCGTCTTCTTCTTCATCGTCTCCTTCGTCGTCGTCTCCTTCGTCGTCGTCTCCTTCGTCGTCGTCGTCTTCGTCGTCGTCGTCTTCGTCGTCGTCGTCTTCGTCGTCGTCGTCTTCTTCGTCGTCATCTTCGTCGTCGTCGTCTTCTTCGTCGTCGTCTTCTTCGTCGTCGTCTTCTTCGTCGTCGTCTTCTTCGTCGTCCTCTTCTTCATCGTCGTTTTCTTCGTCGTCGTCTTCTTCGTCGTCGTCTTCTTCGTCGTCGTCTTCTTCGTCGTCGTCTTCTTCTTCGTCGTCTTCTTCGTCGTCATCTTCTTCGTCGTCGTCTTCTTCTTCCTCGTCTTCTTCATCCTCGTCTCCTTCGTCCTCGTCTCCTTTGTCCTTGTCTCCTTCGTCCTCGTCTCCTTCCTCGTCGTCTCCTTCGTCGTCATCTCCGTCGTCGTCTCCTTCGTCGTCGTCTCCTTCGTCGTCGTCGTCTTCTTCGTCATCTTCTTCATCGTCGTCTTCGCCTTCTTCGTCGTCTTCTTCGTCATCTTCTTCGTCGTCATCTTCGTCTTCTTCGTCGTCTTCTTCTTTGTTTTCTTCTTCTTCTTCTTCTTCTTCTTCTTCTTCTTCTTCTTCTTCGTCTTCTTCTTCTTCTTCTTCTTCTTCTTCTTCTTCTTCTTCGTCTTCGTCTTCTTCTTCTTCTTCTTCTTCGTCTTCGTCTTCATCTTCGTCTTCGTCGTCTTCTTCGTCGTCGTCGTCGTCTTCGTCTTCGTCTTCGTCGTCTCGTTCGTCATCATCGTCGTCTTCGTCTTCGTCTTCGTCGTCTTCTTCGTCGTCATCGTCGTCTTCGTCGTCTTCGTCTTCATCGTCTTCTTCGTCGTCGTCGTCTTCGTCGTCTTCTTCTTCGTCGTCTTCTTCGTCGTAGTCGTCTTCGTCGTCTTCTTCTTCGTCGTCTTCATCATCGTCGTCGTCTTCGTCGTCTTCTTCTTCGTCGTCTTCTTCGTTGTCATCGTCTTCATCGTCTTCTTCTTCGTCGTCTTCTTCGTCGTCGTCGTCTTCGTCGTCTTCTTCGTCTTCGTCGTCTTCTTCTTCTTCGTCGTCTTCTTCATCGTCTTCGTCTTCGTCGTCTTCTTCTTCTTTGTCGTCTTCTTCGTAGTCTTCGTCTTCGTCGTCTTCTTCTTCTTCGTCGTCTTCTTCGTCGTCTTCGTCTTCGTCGTCTTCTTCGTCATCTTCGTCTTCGTCGTCTTCTTCTTCTTCGTCGTCTTCTTCGTCGTCATCTTCTTCGTCGTCTTCTTCTTCGTCGTCATCTTCTTCGTCGTCGTCTTCTTCGTCGTCTTCTTCTTCTTCGTCGTCTTCTTCGTCGTCTTCGTCGTCGTCTTCTTCGTCGTCGTCTTCTTCGTCGTCGTCTTCTTCGTCGTCTTCTTCTTCGTCGTCGTCTTCTTCGTCGTCTTCGTCTTCATCATCTTCTTCTTCTTCGTCGTCTTCTTCGTCGTCTTCGTCTTCGTCGTCGTCTTCTTTGTCGTCGTCTTCTTCGTCGTCGTCTTCTTCGTCATCGTCTTCTTTGTCGTCTTCATCGTCTTCTTCTTCTTCGTCGTCTTCTTCGTCGTCATCTTCTTCGTCGTCGTCTTCTTCGTCGTCTTCTTCTTCGTCGTCGTCTTCTTCGTCGTCGTCTTCTTCGTCGTCGTCTTCTTCGTCGTCGTCTTCTTCGTCGTCGTCTTCTTCGTCGTCGTCTTCTTCGTCGTCGTCTTCTTCATCGTCGTCTTCTTCGTCGTCGTCTTCTTCGTCGTCGTCACCTTCGTCGTCGTCTCCTTCGTCGTCGTCTCCTTCGTCGTCGTCTCCTTCGTCGTCGTCTCCTTCGTCGTCGTCTCCTTCGTCGTCGTCTCCTTCGCCGTCGTCTTCCTCTTCATCGTCTTCCTCTTCGTCGTCTTCATCTTCGTCGTCTTCTTCTTCTTCGTCGTCTTCTTCTTCGTCGTCTTCTTCTTCGTCGTCTTCTTCTTCGTCGTCTTCTTCTTCGTCGTCTTCTTCTTCGTCGTCTTCTTCTTCGTCGTCGCCTTCTTCGTCGTCGCCTTCTTCGTCGTCGTCTTCTTCGTCGTCGTCTTCTTCGTCGTCGTCTTCTTCGTCGTCGTCTTCTTCGTCGTCGTCTTCTTCGTCGTCGTCTTTTTCGTCGTCGTCTTCTTCGTCGTCGTCTTCTTCGTCGTCGTCTTCTTCGTCGTCGTCTTCTTCGTCGTCGTCTTCTTCGTCGTCGTCTTCTTCGTCGTCGTCTTCTTCGTCGTCGTCTCCTTCGTCGTCGTCTCCTTCGTCGTCGTCTCCTTCGTCGTCGTCTCCTTCGTCGTCGTCTCCTTCGTCGTCGTCTCCTTCGTCGTCGTCTCCTTCGTCGTCGTCTCCTTCGTCGTCGTCTCCTTCGTCGTCGTCTCCTTCGTCGTCGTCGTCTTCGTCGTCGTCGTCTTCGTCGTCGTCGTCTTCGTCGTCGTCGTCTTCTTCGTCGTCGTCTTCGTCGTCGTCGTCTTCTTCGTCGTCGTCTTCTTCGTCGTCGTCTTCTTCGTCGTCGTCTTCTTCGTCGTCGTCTTCTTCGTCGTCGTCTTCTTCGTCGTCGTCTTCTTCGTCGTCGTCTTCTTCGTCGTCGTCTTCTTCGTCGTCGTCTTCTTAGTCTTCGTCTTCTTCGTCGTCGTCTTCTTCGTCGTCGTCTTCTTCGTCGTCGACTTCTTCGTCGCCGTCTTCTTCGTCGTCGTCTTCTTCGTCGTCGTCTTCTTCGTCGTCGTCTTCTTCGTCGTCGTCTTCTTCGTCGTCGTCGTCTTCGTCGTCGTCGTCTCCGTCGTCGTCGTCGTCTTCGTCGTCGTCGTCTTCTTCGTCGTCGTCTTCTTCGTCGTCGTCTTCTTCGTCGTCGTCTTCTTCGTCGTCGTCTTCTTCGTCGTCGTCTTCTTCGTCGTCGTCTTCTTCGTCGTCGTCTTCTTCGTCGTCGTCTTCTTCGTCGTCGTCTTCTTCGTCGTCGTCTTCTTCGTCGTCGTCTTCTTCGTCGTCCTCTTCTTCGTCGTCGTCTTCTTTGTCGTCGTCTTCTTCGTCGTCGTCTTCTTCGTCGTCGTCTTCTTCGTCGTCGTCTTCTTCGTCGTCGTCTTCTTCGTCGTCGTCTTCTTCGTCGTCGTCTTCTTCGTCGTCGTCTTCTTCGTCGTCGTCTTCTTCGTCGTCGTCTTCTTCGTCGTCGTCTTCTTCGTCGTCGTCTTCTTCGTCGTCGTCTTCTTCGTCGTCGTCTTCTTCGTCGTCGTCTTCTTCGTCGTCTTCTTCTTCGTCGTCGTCTTCTTCGTCGTCGTCTTCTTCGTCGTCGTCTTCTTCGTCGTCGTCTTCTTCGTCGTCGTCTTCTTCGTCGTCGTCGTCCTCGTCGTCGTCGTCTTCGTCGTCGTCGTCTTCGTCGTCGTCGTCTTCGTCGTCGTCGTCTTCGTCGTCGTCTTCGTCGTCGTCGTCTTCTTCGTCGTCGTCTTCTTCGTCGTCGTCTTCTTCGTCGTCGTCTTCTTCGTCGTCATGTTCTTCATCCTCGTCTTCTTCGTCCTCGTCTTCTTCGTCCTCGTCTCCTTCGTCGTCGTCTCCTTCGTCCTCGTCTACTTCGTCGTCCTCTCCTTCCTCGTCCTCTCTTTCGTCGTCGTCTCCTTCGTCGTCGTCTCCTTTGTCGTCGTCTCCTTCATCGTCGTCTCCTTCTTCGTCGTCTCCTTCGTCGTCGTCTCCTTCGTCGTCGTCTCCTTCGTCGTCGTCTCCTTCGTCGTCGTCTCCTTCGTCGTCGTCTCCTTCGTCGTCGTCTCCTTCGTCGTCGTCTCCTTCGTCGTCGTCTCCTTCGTCGTCGATTCCTTCGTCGTCGTCTCCTTCGTCGTCGTCTCCTTCGTCGTCGTCTCCTTCGTCGTCGTCTCCTTCGTCGTCGTCTCCTTCGTCGTCGTCTCCTTCGTCGTCGTCTCCTTCGTCGTCGTCTCCTTCGTCGTCGTCTCCTTCGTCGTCGTCTCCTTCGTCGTCGTCTCCTTCGTCGTCGTCTCCTTCGTCGTCGTCTCCTTCGTCGTCGTCTCCTTCGTCGTCGTCTCCTTCGTCGTCGTCGTCTTCGTCGTCGTCGTCTTCGTCGTCGTCGTCTTCGTCGTCGTCGTCTTCTTCGTCGTCGTCTTCGTCGTCGTCGTCTTCTTCGTCGTCGTCTTCTTCGTCGTCGTCTTCTTCGTCGTCGTCTTCTTCGTCGTCGTCTTCTTCGTCGTCGTCTTCTTCGTCGTCGTCTTCTTCGTCGTCTTCTTCGTCGTCGTCTTCTTCGTCATCGTCTTCTTCATCGTCGTCTTCTTCGTCGTCGTCTTCTTCGTCGTCGTCTTCTTCGTCGTCGTCTTCTTCGTCCTCGTCTTCTTCGTCGTCGTCTTCTTCGTCGTCGTCTTCTTCGTCGTCGTCGTCTTCGTCGTAGTCGTCTTCGTCGTCGTCGTCGTCTTCGTCGTCGTCGTCTTCTTCGTCGTCGTCTTCTTCGTCGTCGCCTTCTTCGTCATCGTCTTCTTCTTCGTCGTCTCCTTCATCGTCGTCTCCTTTGTCGTCGTCTCCTTCGTCGTCGTCGTCTTCGTCGTCGTCGTCTTCGTCGTCGTTGTCTTCGTCGTCGTCGTCTTCTTCGTCGTCGTCTTCGTCGTCGTCGTCTTCTTCGTCGTCGTCTTCTTCGTCGTCGTCTTCTTCGTCGTCGTCTTCTTCGTCGTCCTCTTCTTCGTCGTCGTTTTCTTCCTCGTCGTCTTCTTCGTCGTCGTCTTCTTCATCGTCGTCTTCTTCGTCGTCGTCTTCTTCGTCCTCGTCTTCTTCGTCGTCGTCTTCTTCGTCGTCGTCTTCTTCGTCGTCGTCGTCTTCGTCGTAGTCGGCTTCGTCGTCGTCGTCGTCTTCGTCGTCGTCGTCTTCTTCGTCGTCGTCTTCTTCGTCGTCGTCTTCTTCGTCGTCGTCTTCTTCTTCGTCGTCTCCTTCGTCGTCGTCTCCTTCGTCGTCGTCTCCTTCGTCGTCGTCGTCTTCGTCGTCGTCGTCTTCGTCGTCGTCGTCTTCGTCGTCGTCGTCTTCTTCGTCGTCGTCTTCGTCGTCGTCGTCTTCTTCGTCGTCGTCTTCTTCGTCGTCGTCTTCTTCATCGTCGTCTTCTTCGTCGTCCTCTTCTTCATCGTCGTTTTCTTCGTCGTCGTCTTCTTCGTCGTCGTCTTTTTCGTCGTCGTCTTCTTCGTCGTCGTCTTCTTCGTCGTCGTCTTCTTCGTCGTCGTCTTCTTCGTCGTCGTCTTCTTCGTCCTCGTCTTCTTCATCCTCGTCTCCTTCGTCCTCGTCTCCTTTGTCCTTGTCTCCTTCGTCCTCGTCTCCTTCCTCGTCGTCTCCTTCGTCGTCATCTCCGTCGTCGTCTCCTTCGTCGTCGTCTCCTTCGTCGTCGTCGTCTTCTTCGTCATCTTCTTCATCGTCGTCTTCGCCTTCTTCGTCGTCTTCTTCGTCATCTTCTTCATCGTCATCTTCGTCTTCTTCGTCGTCTTCTTCTTTGTTTTCTTCTTCTTCTTCTTCTTCTTCTTCTTCTTCTTCTTCGTCTTCTTCTTCTTCTTCTTCTTCTTCTTCTTCTTCTTCTTCTTCTTCGTCTTCGTCTTCTTCTTCTTCTTCTTCTTCTTCGTCTTCGTCTTCATCTTCGTCTTCGTCGTCTTCTTCGTCGTCGTCGTCGTCTTCGTCTTCGTCTTCGTCGTCTCATTCGTCATCGTCTTCGTCTTCGTCTTCTTCGTCTTCGTCGTCTTCTTCGTCGTCATCGTCGTCTTCGTCGTCTTCGTCTTCATCGTCTTCTTCGTCGTCGTCGTCTTCGTCGTCTTCTTCTTCGTCGTCTTCTTCGTCGTAGTCGTCTTCGTCGTCTTCTTCTTCATCGTCTTCATCATCGTCGTCGTCTTCGTCGTCTTCTTCTTCGTCGTCTTCTTCGTTGTCATCGTCTTCATCGTCTTCTTCTTCGTCGTCTTTTTCGTCGTCGTCGTCTTCGTCGTCTTCTTCGTCTTCGTCGTCTTCTTCTTCTTCGTCGTCTTCTTCATCGTCTTCATCTTCGTCGTCTTCTTCTTCTTTGTCGTCTTCTTCGTCGTCTTCGTCTTCGTCGTCTTCTTCTTCTTCGTCGTCTTCTTCGTCGTCTTCGTCTTCGTCGTCTTCTTCGTCATCTTCGTCTTCGTCGTCTTCTTCTTCTTCGTCGTCTTCTTCGTCGTCATCTTCTTCGTCGTCTTCTTCTTCGTCGTCATCTTCTTCGTCGTCGTCTTCTTCGTCGTCTTCTTCTTCTTCGTCGTCTTCTTCGTCGTCTTCGTCGTCGTCTTCTTCGTCGTCGTCTTCTTCGTCGTCGTCTTCTTCGTCGTCTTCTTCTTCGTCGTCTTCTTCGTCGTCTTCGTCTTCATCATCTTCTTCTTCTTCGTCGTCTCCTTCGTCGTCTTCGTCTTCGTCGTCGTCTTCTTCGTCGTCGTCTTCTTCGTCGTCGTCTTCTTCGTCATCGTCTTCTTTGTCGTCTTCGTCGTCTTCTTCTTCTTCGTCGTCTTCTTCGTCGTCTTCGTCTTCGTCGTCTTCTTCTTCTTCATCGTCTTCTTCATCGTCTTCGTCTTCGTCGTCTTCTTCTTCTTTGTCGTGTTCTTCGTCGTCTTCGTCTTCGTCGTTTTCTTCTTCTTCGTCGTCTTCTTCGTCGTCTCCGTCTTCGTCGTCTTCTTCGTCGTCTTCGTCTTCGTCGTCTTCTTCTTCTTCGTCGTATTCTTCGTCGTCGTATTCTTCTTCATCTTCTTCTTCATTGTCGTCTTCTTCGTCATCGTCTTCTTCGTCGTCTTCTTCTTCTTCGTCGTCCTCTTCGTCGTCTTCGTCTTCGTCGTCGTCTTCTTTGTCGTCGTCTTCTTCATCGTCGTTTTCTTCGTCGTCTTCTTCTTCGTCGTCGTCTTCTTCGTCGTCTTCGCCTTCTTCATCGTCTTCTTCGTCATCTTCTTCGTCGTCATCTTCGTCTTCTTCGTCGTCTTCTTCTTTGTTTTCTTCTTCTTCTTCTTCTTCTTCTTCTTCTTCTTCTTCTTCTTCGTCTTCTTCTTCTTCTTCTTCTTCTTCTTCTTCTTCTTCTTCTTCTTCTTCGTCTTCATCTTCTTCTTCTTCTTCTTCTTCGTCTTCGTCTTCATCTTCGTCTTCGTCGTCTTCTTCGTCGTCGTCGTCGTCTTCGTCTTCGTCTTCATCGTCTTATTCGTCGTCGTCGTCGTCTTCGTCTTCGTCTTCGTCGTCTTCTTCGTCGTCGTCGTCGTCTTCGTCGTCTTCGTCTTCATCGTCTTCTTCGTCGTCGTTGTCTTCGTCGTCTTCTTCTTCGTCGTCTTCTTCGTCGTCGTCGTCTTCGTCGTCTTCTTCTTCGTCGTCTTCTTCATCGTAGTCGTCTTCGTCGTCTTCTTCTTCGTCGTCTTCATCGTCGTCGTCGTCTTCGTCGTCTTCTTCTTCGTCATCTTCTTCGTTGTCGTCGTCTTCATCGTCTTCTTCTTCGTCGTCTTCTTCGTCGTCGTCGTCTTCGTCGTCTTCTTCGTCTTCGTCGTCTTCTTCTTCTTCGTCGTCTTCTTCATCGTCTTCGTCTTCGTCGTCTTCTTCTTCTTTGTCGTCTTCTTCGTCGTCTTCGTCTCCGTCGTCTTCTTATTCTTCGTCGTCTTCTTCGTCGTCTTCGTCTTCGTCGTCTTCTTCGTCGTCTTCGTCTTCGTCGTCTTCTTCTTCTTCGTCGTCTTCTTCATCGTCGTCTTCTTCGTCGTCTTCTTCTTCGTCGTCATCTTCTTCGTCATCGTCTTCTTCGTCGTCTTCTTCTTCTTCTTCGTCGTCTTCTTCGTCGTCTTCGTCTTCGTCGTCGTCTTCTTCGTCGTCGTCTTCTTCGTCGTCGTCTTCTTCGTCGTCTTCTTCTTCGTCGTCGTCTTCTTCGTCGTCTTCGTCTTCATCATCTTCTTCTTCTTCGTCGTCTTCTTCGTCGTCTTCGTCTTCGTCGTCGTCTTCTTCATCGTCGTCTTCTTCGTCGTCGTCTTCTTCGTCATCGTCTTTTTTGTCGTCTTCGTCGTCTTCTTCTTCTTCGTCGTCTTCTTCGTCGTCTTCGTCTTCGTCGTCTTCTTCTTCTTCGTCGTCTTCTTCATCATCTTCGTCTTCGTCGTCTTCTTCTTCTTTGTCGTGTTCTTCGTCGTCTTCGTCTTCGTCGTCTTCTTCTTCTTCGTCGTCTTCTTCGTCGTCTCCGTCTTCGTCGTCTTCTTCGTCGTCTTCGTCTTCGTCGTCTTCTTCTTCTTCTTCGTATTCTTCGTCGTCGTATTCTTCTTCGTCTTCTTCTTCGTTGTCGTCTTCTTCGTCATCGTCTTCTTCGTCGTCTTCTTCTTCTTCGTCGTCCTCTTCGTCGTCTTCGTCTTCGTCGTCGTCTTCTTTGTCGTCGTCTTCTTCATCGTCGTCTTCTTCGTCGTCTTCTTCTTCGTCGTCGTCTTCTTCGTCGTCTTCGTCTTCGTCGTCGTCTTCTTCGTTGTCGTCTTTTTCGTCGTCGTCTTCTTCGTCGTCGTCTTCTTCATCGTCATCTTCTTCGTCCTCATCTTATTCATCCTCGTCTTCTTCGTCCTCGTCTCCTTCGTCCTCGTCTCCTTCGACGTCGTCTCCTTCGTCGTCGTCTCCTTCGTCGTCGTCTCCTTCGTCGTCGTCTCCTTCGTCGTCGTCTCCTTCGTCGTCGTCGTCTTCTTCGTCACCTTCTTCGTCGTCGTCTTCGCCTTCTTCGTCGTCTTCTTCGTCGTCTTCTTCATCGTCATCTTCGTCTTCTTCGTTGTCTTCTTACATAGATACATAGAAAATAGGTGCAGGAGTAGGCCATTCGGCCCTTCGAGCCTGCACCGCCATTCAATATGACCATGGCTGATCATCCAACTCAGTATCCCGTACCTGCCTTCTCTCCATTCCCCCTGATCCCTTTAGCCACAAGGGCCACATCTAACTCCCTCTTAAATATAGCCAATGAACTGGCGTCAACTACCCTCTGTGGCAGAGAGTTCCAGAGATTCACCACTCTCTGTGTGAAAAAGTTTTTCCTCATCTCGGTCTTAAAGGATTTCCCCCTTATCCTTAAGCTGTGACCCCTTGTCCTGGACTTCCCCAACATCGGGAACAATCTTCCTGCATCTAGCCTGTCCAACCCCATAAGAATTTTGTACGTTTCTATAAGATCCCCTCTCAATCTCCTAAATTCCAGCGAGTATAAGCCAAGTCTATCCAGTCTTTCTTCATATGAAAGTCCTGACATCCCAGGAATCAGTCTGGTGAACCTTCTCTGCACTCCCTCTATGGCTATAATGTCCTTCCTCAGATTTGGAGACCAAAACTGTAGGCAATACTCCAGGTGTGGTCTCACCAAGACCCTGTACAACTGCAGTAGAACCTCCCTGCTCCTATACTCAAATCCTCTTGCTATGAAGGCCAACATACCATTCGCTTTCTTCACTGCCTGCTGCACTTGCATGCCTACTTTCAATGACTGGTGTACCATGACACCCAGGTCTCGCTGCACCTCCCCATTTCCTAATCGGCCACCATTTAGATAATAGTCTGCCTTCCCGTTTTTGCCACCAAAGTGGATAACCTCACATTTATCCACATTATACTGCATCTGCCAAACATTTGCCCACTCCCCCAGCCTATCCAAGTCACCTTGCAGTTTCCTAGCATCCTCCTCACAGCTAACACTGCCCCCCAGCTTAGTGTCATCCGCAAACTTGGAGATGTTGCTTTCAATTCCCACGTCCAGATCATTAATATAAATTGTAAATAGCTGGGGTCCCAGCACTGAGCCTTGCGGTACCCCACTAGTCACTGCCTGCCATTGTGAAAAGGACCCGTTTACTCCTACTCTTTGCTTCCTGTTTGCCAGCCAGTTCTCTATCCACATCAATACTGAACCCCCAATACCGTGTGATTTAAGCTTGTATCCTAATCTCTTATGTGGTACCTTGTCGAAAGCCTTCTGAAAGTCCTGATACAACACATCCACTGGTTCTCCCCTATCCACTCTACTAGTTACATCCTCGAAAATTCTATAAGATTCGTCAGACACGATTTACCTTTCGTAAATCCATGCTGACTTTGTCCAATGATTTCACCACTTTCCAAATGTGCTGCTATCCCATCTTTAATAACTGACTCTAGCAGTTTCCCCACTACCGATGTTAGACTAACTGGTCTGTAATTCCCCGTTTTTTCTCTCCCTCCCTTCTTAAAAAGTGGGGTTACGTTTGCTACCCTCCAATCCACAGGAACTACTCCAGAATCTAAAGAATTTTGAAAAATTATCACTAATGCATCCACTATTTCTGGAGCTACTTCCTTAAGTACTCTGGGATGCAGCCTATCTGGCCCTGGTGATTTATCGGCCTTTAATCCATTCAATTTACCCAACACCACTTCCCGACTAACCTGGATTTCACTCAGTTCCTCCATCTCCTTTGACCCGCGGCCCCCTGCTATTTCCGGCAGATTATTTATGTCTTCCTTAGTGAAGACGGAACCAAAGTAGTTATTCAATTGGTCCGCCATATCCTTGTTCCCCATGATCAATTCACCTGTTTCTGACTGCAAGGGACCTACATTTGTTTTAACTAATCTCTTTCTCTTCACATATCTATAAAAAACTTTTGCAGTCGGTTTTTATGTTCCCTGCCAGTTTCCTTTCATAATCTATTTTCCCTTTCCTAATTATGCCCTTTGTCCTCCTCTGCTGGTCTCTGAATTTCGCCCAGTCCTCTGGTATGCTGCTTTTTCTGGCTAATTTGTACGCAACATCTTTTGCTTTGATACTATCCCTGATTTCCCTTGTTATCCACGGATGCACTACCATCCCTGATTTATTCTTTTGCCAAACTGGGATGAACATTTTTTGTAGTTCATCCATGCAGTCTTTAAATGCCTTCCATTGCATATCCACCGTCAACCCTTTTAGAACAAATTGCCAGTCAATCTTGGCCAATTCACGTCTCATATCCTCAAAGTTACCTTTCTTTAAGTTCAGAACCGTTGTTTCTGAATTAACAATGTCACTCTCCATCCTAATGAAGAACTCAACCATATTATGGTCACTCTTGCCCAAGGGGGCACGCACAACAAGTCTGCTAACTAACCCTTCCTCATTACTCAATACCCAGTCTAGAATAGCCTGCTCTCTCGTTGGTTCCTCTACATGTTGGTTTAGACACCTATCCCTCATACATTCCAATAAATCCTCTTCCTCAGCACCCCTGCCAATTTGATTCACCCAATCTATATGTAGGTTGAAGTCACCCATTATAACTGTTTTGCCTTTGTTGCACGCATTTCTAATTTCCTGTTTGATGCCATCCCCAACTTCACTACTACTGCTAGGTGGCCTGTACACAACACCCACCAGCGTTTTCTGCCCCTTAGTATTTCGTAGCTCTACCCATACCGATTCCACATCCTCCAAGCTAATGTCCTTCCTTTCCACTGCGTTAATCTCCTCTCTAACCAGCAACGCTACCCCACCTCCTTTTCCTTTCTCTCTATCCCTCCTGAATATTGAATATCCCTGGATGTTCAGCTCCCTGCCTTGGTCACCCTGGAGCCATGTCTCCGTGATCCCAACTATATCATAATCATTAATTGCTATCTGCACGTTCAACTCATCGACCTTATTACGAATGCTCCTTGCATTGAGACACAAAGCCTTCAGGCTTGTTTTTACAACGCTCTTACCCCTTATACCATTATGTTGGAACGTGGCTCTTTTTGATTTTTGCCCTGGATTTGTCTGCCTGCCACTTTTACTTTTCACCTTGCTACCTATTGCTTCCGCCCGCATTTTGCACCCCTCTGTTTCTCTGCTCACCCATTTAAGAACCCCACCACCTCTTATTCTCTGTTTATTATTGTTTTCTTCTTTCCCCCCTACATGTTGGGTCTGAGTGCTTTCCTTCTCTGCCTCCTGCCTCACACACTGTCCAATAGCATTCTCTATTTGAGTCCCTCCCCCCAACCATTCTAGTTTAAAGTCTCCCCAGTAGCCTTTGCAGATCTCCCCTCCTTCTTTGTCTTCTTCTTCGTCTTCTTCTTCTTCGTCGTCTTCTTCATCATCTTCGTCTTCGTCGTCTTCTTCTTCTTTGTCGTGTTCTTCGTCGTCTTCGTCTTCGTCGTCTTCTTCTTCTTCGTCGTCTTCTTCGTCGTCTCCGTCTTCGTCGTCTTCTTCGTCGTCTTCGTCTTCGTCGTCTTCTTCTTCTTCGTCGTATTCTTCGTCGTCGTCTTCTTCTTCATCTTCTTCTTCGTTGTCGTCTTCTTCGTCGTCGTCTTCTTCGTCGTCTTCTTCTTCTTCGTCATCTTCTTCGTCGTCTTTGTCGTCGTCTTCTTCGTCATCGTCTTCTTCGTTGTCGTCTTCTTCGTCGTCTTCTTCTTCGTCGTCGTCTTCTTCGTCGTCTTCGTCTTCGTCGTCGTCTTCTTCGTCGTCGTCTTCTTCGTCGTCGTCTTCTTTGTCGTCGTCTTCTTCATCGTCGTCTTCTTCGTACTCGTCTTCTTTGTCGTCGTCTTCTTCGTCGTCGTTTTCTTCGTCGTCTTCTTCTTCGTCGTCGTCTTCTTCGTCGTCTTCGTCTTCGTAGTCGTCTTCTTCGTTGTCGTCTTCTTCATCGTCGTCTTCTTCGTCGTCGTCTTCTTCATCGTCATCTTCTTCGTCCTCGTCTTCTTCATCCTCGTCTTCTTCGTCCTCGTCTCCTTCGTCCTCGTCTCCTTCGGCATAGTCTCCTTCGTCGTCGTCTCCTTCGTCGTCGTCTCCTTCGTCGTCGTCTCCTTCGTCGTCGTCTCCTTCGTCGTCGTCGTCTTCTTCGTCATCTTCTTCGTCGTCTTCTTCGTCGTCTTCTTCTTTGTCATCTTCGTCTTCTTCGTTGTCTTCTACTTTGTCTTCTTCTTCGTCTTCTTCTTCTTCGTCGTCTTCTTCATCATCTTCGTCGTCGTCGTCTTCTTCTTCTTTGTCGTGTTCTTCGTCGTCTTCGTCTTCGTCGTCTTCTTCTTCTTCTTCGTTGTCTTCTTCGTCGTCTCCGTCTTCGTCGTCTTCTTCGTCGTCTTCGTCTTCGTCGTCTTCTTCTTCTTCGTCGTATTCTTCGTCGTCGTCTTCTTCTTCGTCTTCTTCTTCGTTGTCGTCTTCTTCGTCGTCGTCTTCTTCGTCGTCTTCTTCTTCTTCATCGTCTTCTTCGTCGTCTTCGTCGTCGTCTTCTTCGCCATCGTCTACTTCGTAGTCGTCTTCTTCGTCGTCTTCTTCTTCGTCGTCGTCTTCTTTGTCGTCTTCGTCTTCGTCGTCGTCTTCTTCGTTGTCGTCTTCTTCGTCGTCGTCTTCTTCGTCGTCGTCTTCTTCGTCGTCATCTTCTTCGTCCTCGTCTTCTTCGTCCTCGTCTTCTTCGTCCTCGTCTCCTTCGTCCTCGTCTCCTTCGGCGTCGTTTCCTTCGTCGTCGTCTCCTTCGTCGTCATCTCCTTCGTCGTTGTCTCCTTCGTCGTCGTCGTCTTCTTCGTCATCTTCTTCGTCGTCGTCTTCGCATTCTTCATCGTCTTCTTCGTCGTCTTCTTCGTCGTCATCTTCATCTTCTTCGTTGTCTTCTTCTTTGTCTTCTTCTTCTTCTTCTTCTTCTTCGTCTTCTTTTTCTTCTTCTTCTTCTTCTTCTTCTTCTTCGTCTTCGTCTTCTTCTTCTTCTTCTTCGTCTTCGTCTTCATCTTCGTCTTCGTCGTCTTCTTCTTCGTCGTCGTCTTCGTCTTCGTCTTCGTCGTCTTCTTCGTCGTCGTCGTCGTCTTCGTCTTCGTCTTCGTCGTCTTCTTCGTCGTCGTCGTCGTCTTCGTCATCTTCGTCTTCGTCGTCTTCTTCGTCGTCGTCGTCTTCGTCGTCTTCTTCTTCGTCGTCTTCTTCGTCGTCGTCGTCTTCGTCGTCTTCTTCTTCGTCGTCTTCTTCGTCGTAGTCGTCTTTGTCGTCTTCTTCTTCGTCGTCTTCATCGTCATCGTCGTCTTCATCGTCTTCTTCTTCGTCGTCTTCTTCGTCGTCGTCGTCTTTGTCGTCTTCTTCTTAGTCGTCTTCTTCATCGTCGTCGTCTTCGTCGTCTTCTTCGTCTTCGTCATATTCTTCTTCTTCGTCGTCTTCTTCGTCGTCTTCGTCTTCGTCGTCTTCTTCTTCTTCATCGTCTTCTTCATCGTCTTCGTCTTCATCGTCTTCTTCTTCTTTGTCGTCTTCTTCGTCGTCTTCGTCTTCGTCGTCTTCTTCTTCTTCGTCGTCTTCTTCGTCGTCTTCGTCTTCGTCGTCTTCTTCGTCGTCTTCGTCGTCGGCGTCTTCTTCTTCTTCGTCGTCTTCTTCGTCGTCGTCTTCTTCGTCGTCTTCTTCTTCTTCGTCGTCTTCTTCGTCGTCTTCGTCTTCGTCGTCGTCTTCTTCGTCGTCGTCTTCTTTGTCGTCGTCTTCTTCGTCGTATTCTTCTTCGTCGTCGTCTTCTTCGTCGTCTTCGTCTTCGTCGTCTTCTTCTTCTTCGTCGTCTTCTTCGTCGTCTTCGTCTTCGTCGTCGTCTTCTTCGTCGTCGTCTTCTTCGTCGTCGTCTTCTTCGTCATCGTCTTCTTTGTCGTCTTCGTCTTCGTCATCTTCTTCTTCTTCGTCGTCTTCTTCGTCGTCTTCGTCTTCGTCGTCTTCTTCTTCTTCGTCGTCTTCTTCATCGTCTTCGTCTTCGTCGTCTTCTTCTTCTTTGTCATCTTCTTCGTCGTCTTCGTCTTCGTCGTCTTCTTCTTCTTCGTCGTCTTCTTCGTCGTCTTCATCTTCGTCGTCGTCTTCTTCGTCGTCGTCTTCTTCGTCGTCGTCTTCTTCTTTGTCTTCTTCTTCGTTGTCGACTTCTTCGTCGTCGTCTTCTTCATCGTCTTCTTCTTCTTCGTCATCTTCTTCATCGTCTTCGTCTTCGTCGTCGTCTTCTTCGTCGTCGTCTTCTTCGTCGTCGTCTTCTTCGTCGTCTTCTTCTTCGTCGTCGTCTTCTTCGTCGTCTTCGTCTTCATCGTCTTCTTCTTCTTTGTCGTCTTCTTCGTCGTCTTCGTCTTCTTCGTCGTCTTCTTCGTCGTCGTCGTCTTCGTCGTCGTCGTCTTCGTCGTCGTCTTCTTCGTCGTCGTCGTCTTCGTCGTCGTCGTCTTCGTCATCGTCTTCTTCGTCGTCGTCGTCTTCGTCGTCGTCGTCTTCGTCGTCGTCTTCTTCGTCGTCGTCGTCTTCGTCGTCGTCTTCGTCGTCGTCGTCGTCTTCATCGTCGTCGTCTTCGTCGTCATCTTCGTCGTCGTCGTCTTCTTCGTCGTCTTCTTCGTCGTCGTCTTCGTCTTCTTTGTCGTCTTCTTCGTCGTCTTCTTCATCGTCGTCTTCGTCTTCTTCGTCGTCTTCTTCGTCGTTTTCTTCGTCGTCGTCTTCGTCTTCTTCGTCGTCTTCTTCTTCTTCTTCTTCTTCTTCTTCTTCTTCTTCTTCTTCTTCTTCTTCGTCGTCTTCTTCTTCTTCTTCTTCTTCTTCGTCTTCTTCTTCTTCTTCCTCGTCTTCGTCTTCGTCTTCGTCTTCGTCGTCTTCTTCGTCGTCGTCGTCGTCTTCGTCTTCGTGTTTGTCATCTTCTTCGTCGTCGTCGTCGTCTTTGTCGTCTTCGTCTTCGTCGTCTTCTTCGTCGTCGTCGTCTTCGTCGTCTTCTTCTTCGTCGTCGTCGTCTTCGTCGTCTTCTTCTTCGTCGTTTTCTTCGTCGTCGTCATCTTCGTCGTCTTCTTCTTCGTCGTCTTCTTCGTCGTCGTCATCTTCGTCGTCTTCTTCTGCGTCGTCTTCTTCGTTGTCGTCATCTTCGTCGTCTTCTTCTTCTTCGTTGTCTTCTGCGTCGTCGTCTTCGTCGTCTTCTTCTTCTTCGTCGTCTTCTTTGTCGTCGTCGTCTTCGTCGTCTTCTTCTTCTTCGTCGTCTTCTTCGTCGTCTTCGTCTTCGTCGTCTTCTTCCTCTTCGTCGTCTTCTTCGTCGTCTTCGTCTTCGTCGTCTTCTTCTTCTTCGTCGTCTTCTTCGTCGTCTTGGTCTTCGTCGTCTTCTTCATCTTCGTCGTCTTCTTCGTCGTCTTGGTCTTCGTCGTCTTCTTCTTCTTCGTCGTCTTCTTCGTCGTCTTCGTCTTCGTCGTCTTCTTCTTCTTCGTCGTCTTCTTCGTCGTCTTCGTCTTCGTCGTCTTCTTCTTCTTCGTCGTCTTCTTCGTCGTCTTCGTCTTCGTCGTCTTCTTCTTCTTCCTCGTCTTCTTCGTCGTCTTCATCTTCGTCGTCTTCTTCTTCTTCGTCGTCTTCTTCGTCGTCTTCGTCTTCATCGTCTTCTTCTTCTTCGTCCTCTTCGTGTTCGTCGTCTTCTTCTTCTTCGTCATCTTCTTCGTCGTCGTCGTCTTCGTCGTCGTCTTCTTCGTCGTGGTCTTCTTCGTCGTCGTCGTCTTCGTCGTCGTCTTCTTCGTCGTCGTCTTCTTCGCCGTCTTCTTCTTCTTCGTCATCTTCTTCGTCGTCGTCGTCTTCGTCGTCTTCTTCTACTTCGTCGTCTTCTTCATCATCTTCATCTTCGTCGTCTTCTTCTTCTTTGTCGTCTTCTTCGTCGTCTTCGTCTTCGTCGTCTTCTTCTTCTTCATCGTCTTCTTCGTCGTCTTCGTCTTCGTCATCTTCTTCGTCATCTTCGTCTTCGTCGTCTTCTTCTTCTTCGTCGTCTTCTTCGTCGTCGTCTTCTTCGTGGTCGTCTTCTTCGTCGTCGTCTTCTTCGTCGTCGTCTTCTTCGTCGTCGTCTTCTTCGTCGTCGTCTTCTTCGTCGTCGTCTTCTTCGTCGTCGTCTTCTTCGTCGTCGTCTTCGTCGTCGTCTTCTTCGTCGTCGTCTTCTTCGTCGTCGTCTTCTTCGTCGTTTTCTTCGTCGTCGTCTTCGTCTTCTTCGTCGTCTTCTTCTTCTTCTTCTTCTTCTTCTTCTTCTTCTTCTTCGTCGTCTTCTTCTTCTTCTTCTTCTTCTTCGTCTTCTTCTTCTTCTTCCTCGTCTTCGTCTTCGTCTTCGTCTTCGTCGTCTTCTTCGTCGTCGTCGTCGTCTTCGTCTTCGTGTTTGTCGTCTTCTTCGTCGTCGTCGTCGTCTTTGTCGTCTTCGTCTTCGTCGTCTTCTTCGTCGTCGTCGTCTTCGTCGTCTTCTTCTTCGTCGTCGTCGTCTTCGTCGTCTTCTTCTTCGTCGTTTTCTTCGTCGTCGTCATCTTCGTCGTCTTCTTCTTCGTCGTCTTCTTCGTCGTCGTCATCTTCGTCGTCTTCTTCTGCGTCGTCTTCTTCGTCGTCGTCATCTTCGTCGTCTTCTTCTTCTTCGTTGTCTTCTTCGTCGTCGTCGTCTTCGTCGTCTTCTTCTTCTTCGTCGTCTTCTTCGTCGTCGTCGTCTTCGTCGTCTTCTTCTTCTTCGTCGTCTTCTTCGTCGTCTTCGTCTTCGTCGTCTTCTTCTTCTTCGTCGTCTTCTTCGTCGTCTTCGTCTTCGTCGTCTTCTTCATCTTCGTCGTCTTCTTCGTCGTCTTGGTCTTTGTCGTCTTCTTCTTCTTCGTCGTCTTCTTCGTCGTCTTGGTCTTCGTCGTCTTCTTCTTCTTCGTCGTCTTCTTCGTCGTCTTCGTCTTCGTCGTCTTCTTCTTCTTCGTCGTCTTCTTCGTCGTCTTCGTCTTCGTCGTCTTCTTCTTCTTCGTCGTCTTCTTCGTCATCTTCGTCTTCGTCGTCTTCTTCTTCTTCCTCGTCTTCTTCGTCGTCTTCGTCTTCGTCGTCTTCTTCTTCTTCGTCGTCTTCTTCGTCGTCTTCGTCTTCGTCGTCTTCTTCTTCTTCGTCCTCTTCGTGTTCGTCGTCTTCTTCTTCTTCGTCGTCTTCTTCGTCGTCGTCGTCTTCGTCGTCGTCTTCTTCGTCGTGGTCTTCTTCGTCGTCGTCGTCTTCGTCGTCGTCTTCTTCGTCGTCGTCTTCTTCGTCGTCTTCTTCTTCTTCGTCGTCTTCTTCGTCGTCGTCGTCTTCGTCGTCTTCTTCTACTTCGTCGTCTTCTTCATCATCTTCATCTTCGTCATCTTCTTCTTCTTTGTCGTCTTCTTCGTCGTCTTCGTCTTCGTCGTCTTCTTCTTCTTCGTCGTCTTCTTCGTCGTCTTCGTCTTCGTCGTCTTCTTCGTCATCTTCGTCTTCGTCGTCTTCTTCTTCTTCGTCGTCTTCTTCGTCGTCGTCTTCTTCGTCGTCGTCTTCTTCGTCGTCGTCTTCTTCGTAGTCGTCTTCTTCGTCTTCGTCGTCTTCTTCGTCATCTTCGTCTTCGTCGTCTTCTTCTTCTTCGTCGTCTTCTTCGTCGTCGTCTTCTTCGTCGTCGTCTTCTTCGTCGTCGTCTTCTTCGTAGTCGTCTTCTTCGTCGTCGTCTTCTTCGTCGTCGTCTTCTTCGTCGTCGTCTTCTTCGTCGTCGTCTTCTTCGTCGTCGTCTTCTTCGTCGTCGTCTTCTTCTTCGTCGTCTTCTTCGTCGTCGTCTTCTTCGTCGTCGTCTTCTTCGTCGTCGTCTTCTTCGTCGTCGTCTTCTTCGTCGTCGTCTTCTTCCTCGTCGTCTTCTTCCTCGTCGTCTTCTTCGTCGTCGTCTTCTTCGTCGTCGTCTTCTTCGTCGTCGTCTTCTTCGTCGTCGTCTTCTTCGTCGTCGTCTTCTTCGTCGTCGTCTTCTTCGTCGTCGTCTTCTTCGTCGTCGTCTTCTTCGTCGTCGTCTTCTTCGTCGTCGTCTTCTTCGTCGTCGTCTTTTTCGTCGTCGTCTTCTTCGTCGTCGTCTTCTTCGTCGTCGTCGTCTTCGTCGTCGTCGTCTTCGTCGTCGTCGTCTTCGTCGTCGTCGTCTTCGTCGTCGTCGTCTTCGTCGTCGTCGTCTTCTTCGTCGTAGTCTTCTTCGTCGTCGTCTTCTTCGTCGTCGTCTTCTTCGTCCTCGTCTTCTTCGTCCTCGTCTTCTTCGTCCTCGTCTTCTTCGTCCTCGTCTTCTTCGTCCTCGTCTTCTTCGTCCTCGTCTTCTTCATCCTAGTCTCCTTCGTCGTCGTCTCCTTCGTCCTCGTCTACTTCGTCGTCCTCTCCTTCGTCGTCCTCTCCTTCGTCGTCGTCTCCTTCGTCGTCGTCTCCTTCGTCGTCGTCTCCTTCGTCGTCGTCTCCTTCGTCGTCGTCTCCTTCGTCGTCGTCTCCTTCGTCGTCGTCTCCCTCGTCGTCGTCTCCTTCGTCGTCGTCTCCTTCGTCGTCGTCTCCTTCCTCGTCGTCTCCTTCATCGTCGTCTCCTTCCTCGTCGTCTCCTTCGTCGTCGTCTCCTTCGTCGTCGTCTCCTTCGTCGTCGTCTCCTTCGTCGTCGTCTCCTTCGTCGTCGTCTCCTTCGTCGTCGTCTCCTTCGTCGTCGTCTCCTTCGTCGTCGTCTCCTTCGTCGTCGTCTCCTTCGTCGTCGTCTCCTTCGTCGTCGTCTCCTTCGTCGTCGTCTCCTTCGTCGTCGTCTCCTTCGTCGTCGTCTCCTTCTTCGTCGTCTCCTTCGTCGTCGTCTCCTTCGTCGTCGTCTCCTTTGTCGTCGTCTCCTTCTTCGTCGTCTCCTTCGTCGTCGTCTCCTTCGTCGTCGTCTCCTTCGTCGTCGTCTCCTTCGTCGTCGTCTCCTTCGTCGTCGTCTCCTTCGTCGTCGTCGTCTTCGTCGTCGTCGTCTTCGTCGTCGTCGTCTTCGTCGTCGTCGTCTTCTTCGTCGTCGTCTTCGTCGTCGTCGTCTTCTTCGTCGTCGTCTTCTTCGTCGTCGTCTTCTTCGTCGTCGTCTTCTTCGTCGTCGTCTTCTTCGTCGTCGTCTTCTTCGTCGTCGTCTTCTTCGTCGTCGTCTTCTTCGTCGTCGTCTTCTTCGTCGTCGTCTTCTTCGTCGTCATCTTCTTCGTCTTCGTCTTCTTCGTCGTCGTCTTCTTCGTCGTCGTCTTCTTCGTCGTCGACTTCTTCGTCGTCGTCTTCTTCATCGTCGTCTTCTTCGTCGTCGTCTTCTTCGTCGTCGTCTTCTTCGTCGTCGTCTTCTTCGTCGTCGTCGTCTTCGTCGTCGTCGTCGTCTTCGTCGTCGTCTTCGTCTTCTTTTTCGTTGTCGTCTTCTTCGTCATCTTCTTCTTCTTCGTCGTCCTCTTCGTCGTCTTCGTCGTCGTCTTCTTTGTCGTCGTCTTCTTCGTCGTCGTCTTCTTCGTCGTCTTCTTCTTCGTCGTCGTCTTCTTCGTCGTCTTCGTCTTCGTCGTCGTCTTCTTCGTTGTCGTCTTCTTCATCGTCGTCTTCTTCGTCGTCGTCTTCTTCATCGTCATCTTCTTCGTCCTCGTCTTCTTCATCCTCTTCTTCTTCATCCTCGTCTCCTTCGTCCTCGTCTCCTTCGGCGTCGTCTCCTTCGTCGTCGTCTCCTTCGTCGTCGTCTCCTTCGTCGTCGTCTCCTTCGTCGTCGTCTCCTTCGTCGTCGTCGTCTTCTTCGTCATCTTCTTCGTCGTCGTCTTCGCCTTCTTCGTCTTCTTCTTCGTCGTCTTCTTCTTCGTCATCTTCGTCTTCTTCGTTGTCTTCTTCTTTGTCTTATTCTTCGTCTTCTTCTTCTTCGTCGTCTTCTTCATCATCTTCGTCTTCGTCGTCTTCTTCTTCTTTGTCGTGTTCTTCGTCGTCTTCGTCTTCGTCGTCTTCTTCTTCTTCGTCGTCTTCTTCGTCGTCTCCGTCTTCGTCGTCTTCTTCGTCGTCTTCGTCTTCGTCGTCTTCTTCTTCTTCATCGTATTCTTCGTCGCCGTCTTCTTCTTCGTCTTCTTCTTCGTTGTCGTCTTCTTTGTCGTCGTCTTCTTCGTCGTCTTCTTCTTCTTCATCGTCTTCTTCGTCGTCTTCGTCGTCGTCTTCTTCGTCATCGTCTTCTTCGTCGTCGTCTTCTTTGTGGTCTTCTTCTTCGTCGTCGTCTTCTTCGTCGTCTTCGTCTTCGTCGTCGTCTTCTTCGTTGTCGTCTTCTTCATCGTCGTCTTCTTCGTCGTCGTCTTCTTCGTCGTCATCTTCTTCGTCCTCGTCTTCTTCGTCCTTGTCTTCTTCGTCCTCATCTCCTTCGTCCTCGTCTCCTTCGGCGTCGTTTCCTTCGTCGTCGTCTCCTTCGTCGTCATCTCCTTCGTCGTCGTCTCCTTCGTCGTCGTCGTCTTCTTCGTCATCTTCTTCGTCGTCGTCTTCGCATTCTTCGTCGTCTTCTTCGTCGTCTTCTTCGTCGTCATCTTCGTCTTCTTCGTTGTCTTCTTCTTTGTCTTCTTCTTCTTCTTCTTCTTCTTCTTCTTCGTCTTCTTTTTCTTCTTCTTCTTCTTCTTCTTCTTCTTCTTCTTCTTCGTCTTCGTCTTCTTCTTCTTCTTCGTCTTCGTCTTCATCTTCGTCTTCGTCGTCTTCTTCGTCGTCGTCGTCTTCGTCTTCGTCTTCGTCATCTTCTTCGTCGTCGTCGTCTTTGTCTTCATCTTCGTCGTCTTCTTCGTCGTCGTCGTCGTCTTCGTCGTCTTCTTCTTCGTCATCTTCTTCGTCGTAGTCGTCTTTGTCGTCTTCTTCTTCGTCGTCTTCTTCGTCGTCGTCGTCTTCGTCGTCTTCTTCGTCTTCGTCATATTCTTCTTCTTCGTCGTCTTCTTCGTCGTCTTCATCTTCGTCGTCTTCTTCTTCTTCGTCGTCTTCTTCATCGTCTTCGTCTTCATCGTCTTCTTCTTCTTTGTCGTCTTCTTCGTCGTCTTCGTCTTCGTCGTCTTCTTCTTCTTCGTCGACTTCTTCGTCGTCTTCGTCTTCGTCGTCTTCTTCGTCGTCTTCGTCTTCGGCGTCTTCTTCTTCTTCGTCGTCTTCTTCGTCGTCGTCTTCTTCGTCGTCTTCTTCTTCTTCGTCATCTTCTTCGTCGTCTTCGTCTTCGTCGTCGTCTTCTTCGTCGTCGTCTTCTTTGTCGTCGTCTTCTTCGTCGTATTCTTCTTCGTCGTCGTCTTCTTCGTCGTCTTCGTCTTCGTCGTCTTCTTCTTCTTCGTCGTCTTCTTCGTCGTCTTCGTCTTCGTCGTCGTCTTCTTCGTCGTCGTCTTCTTCGTCGTCGTCTTCTTCGTCATCGTCTTCTTTGTCGTCTTCGTCTTCGTCATCTTCTTCTTCTTCGTCGTCTTCTTCGTCGTCTTCGTCTTCGTCGCCTTCTTCTTCTTCGTCGTCTTCTTCATCGTCTTCGTCTTCGTCGTCTTCTTCTTCTTTGTCATCTTCTTCGTCGTCTTCGTCTTCGTCGTCTTCTTCTTCTTCGTCGTCTTCTTCGTCGTCGTCTTCTTCGTCGTCGTCTTCTTCGTCGTCGTCTTCTTCGTAATCGTCTTCTTCGTCTTCGTCGTCTTCTTCGTCATCTTCGTCTTCGTCGTCTTCTTCTTCTTCGTCGCATTCTTCGTCGTCGTCTTCTTCGTCGTCGTCTTCTTCGTCGTCGTCTTCTTCGTAGTCGTCTTCTTCGTCGTCGTCTTCTTCGTCGTCGTCTTCTTCGTCGTCGTCTTCTTCGTCGTCGTCTTCTTCGTCGTCGTCTTCTTCGTCGTTGTCTTCTTCTTCGTCGTCTTCTTCGTCGTCGTCTTCTTCGTCGTCGTCTTCTTCGTCGTCGTCTTCTTCGTCGTCGTCTTCTTCGTCGTCGTCTTCTTCCTCGTCGTCTTCTTCCTCGTCGTCTTCTTCGTCGTCGTCTTCTTCGTCGTCGTCTTCTTCGTCGTCGTCTTCTTCGTCGTCGTCTTCTTCGTCGTCGTCTTCTTCGTCGTCGTCTTCTTCGTCGTCGTCTTCTTCGTCGTCGTCTTCTTCGTCGTCGTCTTTTTCGTCGTCGTCTTCTTCGTCGTCGTCTTCTTCGTCGTCGTCGTCTTCGTCGTCGTCGTCTTCGTCGTCGTCGTCTTCGTCGTCGTCGTCTTCGTCGTCGTCGTCTTCGTCGTCGTCGTCTTCTTCGTCGTAGTCTTCTTCGTCGTCGTCTTCTTCGTCGTCGTCTTCTTCGTCCTCGTCTTCTTCGTCCTCGTCTTCTTCGTCCTCGTCTTCTTCGTCCTCGTCTTCTTCGTCCTCGTCTTCTTCGTCCTAGTCTCCTTCGTCGTCGTCTCCTTCGTCCTCGTCTACTTCGTCGTCCTCTCCTTCGTCGTCCTCTCCTTCGTCGTCGTCTCCTTCGTCGTCGTCTCCTTCGTCGTCGTCTCCTTCGTCGTCGTCTCCTTCGTCGTCGTCTCCTTCGTCGTCGTCTCCTTCGTCGTCGTCTCCCTCGTCGTCGTCTCCTTCGTCGTCGTCTCCTTCGTCGTCGTCTCCTTCCTCGTCGTCTCCTTCGTCGTCGTCTCCTTCCTCGTTGTCTCCTTCGTCGTCGTCTCCTTCGTCGTCGTCTCCTTCGTCGTCGTCTCCTTCGTCGTCGTCTCCTTCGTCGTCGTCTCCTTCGTCGTCGTCTCCTTCGTCGTCGTCTCCTTCGTCGTCGTCTCCTTCGTCGTCGTCTCCTTCGTCGTCGTCTCCTTCGTCGTCGTCTCCTTCGTCGTCGTCTCCTTCGTCGTCGTCTCCTTCGTCGTCGTCTCCTTCGTCGTCGTCTCCTTCGTCGTCGTCTCCTTCGTCGTCGTCTCCTTCTTCGTCGTCTCCTTCGTCGTCGTCTCCTTCGTCGTCGTCTCCTTTGTCGTCGTCTCCTTCTTCGTCGTCTCCTTCGTCGTCGTCTCCTTCGTCGTCGTCTCCTTCGTCGTCGTCTCCTTCGTCGTCGTCTCCTTCGTCGTCGTCGTCTTCGTCGTCGTCGTCTTCGTCGTCGTCGTCTTCGTCGTCGTCGTCTTCGTCGTCGTCGTCTTCGTCGTCGTCGTCTTCTTCGTCGTCGTCTTCTTCGTCGTCGTCTTCTTCGTCGTCGTCTTCTTCGTCGTCGTCTTCTTCGTCGTCGTCTTCTTCGTCGTCGTCTTCTTCGTCGTCGTCTGCTTCGTCGTCGTCTTCTTCGTCGTCGTCTTCTTCGTCGTCGTCTTCTTCGTCGTCGTCGTCTTCGTCGTCGTCGTCGTCTTCGTCGTCGTCTTCGTCTTCTTTTTCGTTGTCGTCTTCTTCGTCATCTTCTTCTTCTTCGTCGTCCTCTTCGTCGTCTTCGTCGTCGTCTTCTTTGTCGTCGTCTTCTTCGTCGTCGTCTTCTTCGTCGTCTTCTTCTTCGTCGTCGTCTTCTTCGTCGTCTTCGTCTTCGTCGTCGTCTTCTTCGTTGTCGTCTTCTTCATCGTCGTCTTCTTCGTCGTCGTCTTCTTCATCGTCATCTTCTTCGTCCTCGTCTTCTTCATCCTCGTCTTCTTCATCCTCGTCTCCTTCGTCCTCGTCTCCTTCGGCGTCGTCTCCTTCGTCGTCGTCTCCTTCGTCGTCGTCTCCTTCGTCGTCGTCTCCTTCGTCGTCGTCTCCTTCGTCGTCGTCGTCTTCTTCGTCATCTTCTTCGTCGTCGTCTTCGCCTTCTTCGTCTTCTTCTTCGTCGTCTTCTTCTTCGTCATCTTCGTCTTCTTCGTTGTCTTCTTCTTCATCTTCTTCTTCGTCTTCTTCTTCTTCGTCGTCTTCTTCATCATCTTCGTCTTCGTCGTCTTCTTCTTCTTTGTCGTGTTCTTCGTCGTCTTCGTCTTCGTCGTCTTCTTCTTCTTCGTCGTCTTCTTCGTCGTCTCCGTCTTCGTCGTCTTCTTCGTCGTCTTCGTCTTCGTCGTCTTCTTCTTCTTCATCGTATTCTTCGTCGCCGTCTTCTTCTTCGTCTTCTTCTTCGTTGTCGTCTTCTTTGTCGTCGTCTTCTTCGTCGTCTTCTTCTTCTTCGTCGTCTTCTTCGTCGTCTTCGTCGTCGTCTTCTTCGTCATCGTCTTCTTCGTCGTCGTCTTCTTTGTCGTCTTCTTCTTCGTCGTCGTCTTCTTCGTCGTCTTCGTCTTCGTCGTCGTCTTCTTCGTTGTCGTCTTCTTCGTCGTCGTCTTCTTCGTCGTCGTCTTCTTCGTCGTCATCTTCTTCGTCCTCGTCTTCTTCGTCCTCGTCTTCTTCGTCCTCATCTCCTTCGTCCTCGTCTCCTTCGGCGTCGTTTCCTTCGTCGTCGTCTCCTTCGTCGTCATCTCCTTCGTCGTCGTCTCCTTCGTCGTCGTCGTCTTCTTCGTCATCTTCTTCGTCGTCGTCTTCGCATTCTTCGTCGTCTTCTTCGTCGTCTTCTTCGTCGTCATCTTCATCTTCTTCGTTGTCTTCTTCTTTGTCTTCTTGTTCTTCTTCTTCTTCTTCTTCTTCGTCTTCTTTTTCTTCTTCTTCTTCTTCTTCTTCTTCTTCGTCTTCGTCTTCTTCTTCTTCTTCGTCTTCGTCTTCATCTTCGTCTTCGTCGTCTTCTTCGTCGTCGTCGTCTTCGTCTTCGTCTTCGTCGTCTTCTTCGTCGTCGTCGTCTTTGTCTTCATCTTCGTCGTCTTCTTCGTCGTCGTCGTCGTCTTCGTCGTCTTCTTCTTCGTCATCTTCTTCGTCGTAGTCGTCTTTGTCGTCTTCTTCTTCGTCGTCTTCTTCGTCGTCGTCGTCTTCGTCGTCTTCTTCGTCTTCGTCATATTCTTCTTCTTCGTCGTCTTCTTCGTCGTCTTCATCTTCGTCGTCTTCTTCTTCTTCGTCGTCTTCTTCATCGTCTTCGTCTTCATCGTCTTCTTCTTCTTTGTCGTCTTCTTCGTCGTCTTCGTCTTCGTCGTCTTCTTCTTCTTCGTCGACTTCTTCGTCGTCTTCGTCTTCGTCGTCTTCTTCGTCGTCTTCGTCTTCGGCGTCTTCTTCTTCTTCGTCGTCTTCTTCGTCGTCGTCTTCTTCGTCGTCTTCTTCTTCTTCGTCGTCTTCTTCGTCGTCTTCGTCTTCGTCGTCGTCTTCTTCGTCGTCGTCTTCTTTGTCGTCGTCTTCTTCGTCGTATTCTTCTTCATCGTCGTCTTCTTCGTCGTCTTCGTCTTCGTCATCTTCTTCTTCTTCGTCGTCTTCTTCGTCGTCTTCGTCTTCGTCGTCGTCTTCTTCGTCGTCGTCTTCTTCGTCGTCGTCTTCTTCGTCATCGTCTTCTTTGTCGTCTTCGTCTTCGTCATCTTCTTCTTCTTCGTCATCTTCTTCGTCGTCTTCGTCTTCGTCGCCTTCTTCTTCTTCGTCGTCTTCTTCATCGTCTTCGTCTTCGTCGTCTTCTTCTTCTTTGTCATCTTCTTCGTCGTCTTCGTCTTCGTCGTCTTCTTCTTCTTCGTCGTCTTCTTCGTCGTCTTCGTCTTCGTTGTCATCTTCTTCGTCGTCGTCTTCTTCGTCGTCGTCTTCTTCTTTGTCTTCTTCTTCGTTGTCGACTTCTTCGTCGTCGTCTTCTTCGTCGTCTTCTTCTTCTTCGTCATCTTCTTCATCGTCTTCGTCTTCGTCGTCGTCTTCTTCGTCGTCGTCTCCTTCGTCGTCGTCTTCTTCGTCGTCTTCTTCTTCATCGTCGTCTTCTTCGTCGTCTTCGTCTTCGTCGTCTTCTTCTTCTTCGTCGTCTTCTTCGTCGTCTTCGTCTTCTTCGTCGTCTTCTTCGTCGTCGTCGTCTTCGTCGTCGTCGTCTTCGTCGTCGTCTTCTTCGTCGTCGTCGTCTTCGTCGTCGTCGTCTTCGTCGTCGTCTTCTTCGTCGTCGTCGTCTTCGTCGTCGTCGTCTTCGTCGTCGTCTTCTTCGTCGTCGTCGTCTTCGTCGTCGTCTTCGTCGTCGTCGTCGTCTTCGTCGTCGTCGTCTTCGTCGTCATCTTCGTCGTCGTCGTCTTCTTCGTCGTCTTCTTCGTCGTCGTCTTCGTCTTCTTTGTCGTCTTCTTCGTCGTCTTCTTCATCGTCGTCTTCGTCTTCTTCGTCGTCTTCTTCGTCGTTTTCTTCGTCGTCGTCTTCGTCTTCTTCGTCGTCTTCTTCTTCTTCTTCTTCTTCTTCTTCTTCGTCGTCTTCTTCATCTTCTACTTCTTCTTCGTCTTCTTCTTCTTCTTCCTCGTCTTCGTCTTCGTCTTCGTCTTCGTCGTCTTCTTCGTCGTCGTCGTCGTCTTCGTCTTCGTGTTTGTCGTCTTCTTCGTCGTCGTCGTCGTCTTTGTCGTCTTCGTCTTCGTCGTCTTCTTCGTCGTCGTCGTCTTCGTCGTCTTCTTCTTCGTCGTCGTCGTCTTCGTCGTCTTCTTCTTTGTCATTTTCTTCATCGTCGTCATCTTCGTCGTCTTCTTCTTCGTCGTCTTCTTCGTCGTCGTCATCTTCGTCGTCTTCTTCTGCGTCGTCTTCTTCGTCGTCGTCATCTTCGTCGTCTTCTTCTTCTTCGTTGTCTTCTTCGTCGTCGTCGTCTTCGTCGTCTTCTTCTTCTTCGTCGTCTTCTTCGTCGTCGTCGTCTTCGTCGTCTTCTTCTTCTTCGTCGTCTTCTTCGTCGTCTTCGTCTTCGTCGTCTTCTTTTTCTTCGTCGTCTTCTTCGTCGTCTTCGTCTTCGTCGTCTTCTTCTTCTTCGTCGTCTTCTTCGTCGTCTTCGTCTTCGTCATCTTCTTCTTCTTCCTCGTCTTCTTCGTCGTCTTCGTCTTCGTCGTCGTCTTCTTCGTCGTGGTCTTCTTCGTCGTCGTCGTCTTCGTCGTCGCCTTTTTCGTCGTCATCTTCTTCGTCATCTTCTTCTTCTTCGTCGTCTTCTTCGTCGTCGTCTTCGTCGTCTTCTTCTACTTCGTCGTCTTCTTCATCATCTTCATCTTCATCGTCTTCTTCTTCTTTGTCGTCTTCTTCGTCGTCTTCGTCTTCGTCGTCTTCTTCTTCTTCGTCGTCTTCTTCGTCGTCTTCGTCTTCGTCGTCTTCTTCGTCATCTTCGTCTTCGTCGTCTTCTTCTTCTTCGTCGTCTTCTTCGTCGTCGTCTTCTTCGTCGTCGTTTTCTTCGTCGTCGTCTTCTTCGTCGTCGTCTTCTTCGTCGTCGTCTTCTTCGTCGTCGTCTTCTTCGTCGTCGTCTTCTTCGTCGTCGTCATCTTCGTCGTCGTCTTCTTCGTCGTCGTCTTCTTCGTCGCCGTCTTCTTCGTCGTCGTCTTCTTCGTCGTCGTCTTCTTCGTCGTCGTCTTCTTCGTCGTCGTCTTCTTCGTCGTCGTCTTCTTCGTCGTCGTCTTCTTCGTCGTCGTCTTCTTCGTCGTCGTCTTCTTCGTCGTCGTCTTCTTCGTCGTCGTCTACTTCGTCGTCGTCTTCTTCGTCGTCGTCTTCTTCGTCGTCGTCGTCTTCGTCGTCGTCGTCTTCGTCGTCGTCGTCTTCGTCGTCGTCGTCTTCGTCGTCGTCGTCTTCGTCGTCGTCGTCTTCTTCGTCGTAGTCTTCTTCGTCGTCGTCTTCTTCATCGTCGTCTTCTTCGTCCTCGTCTTCTTCGTCCTCGTCTTCTTCGTCCTCGTCTTCTTCGTCCTCGTCTTCTTCGTCCTCGTCTTCTTCGTCCTCGTCTTCTTCGTCCTAGTCTCCTTCTTCGTCGTCTCCTTCGTCCTCGTCTACTTCGTCATCGTCTCCTTCGTCGTCGTCTCCTTCGTCGTCGTCTCCTTCGTCGTCGTCTCCTTCGTCGTCGTCTCCTTCGTCGTCGTCTCCTTCGTCGTCGTCTCCTTCGTCGTCGTCTCCTTCGTCGTCGTCTCCTTCGTCGTCGTCTCCTTCGTCGTCGTCTCCTTCGTCGTCGTCTCCTTCGTCGTCGTCGCCTTCGTCGTCGTCTCCTTCGTCGTCGTCTCCTTCGTCGTCGTCTCCTTCGTCGTCGTCTCCTTCGTCGTCGTCATCTTCGTCGTCGTCGTCTTCGTCGTCGTCGTCTTCGTCGTCGTCGTCTTCTTCGTCGTCGTCTTCGTCGTCGTCGTCTTCTTCGTCGTCGTCTTCTTCGTCGTCGTCTTCTTCGTCGTCGTCTTCTTCGTCGTCGTCTTCTTCGTCGTCGTCTTCTTCGTCGTCGTCTTCTTCGTCGTCGTCTTCTTCGTCGTCGTCTTCTTCGTCGTCGTCTTCTTCGTCGTCGTCTTCTTATTCGTCGTCTTCTTCGTCGTCGTCTTCTTCGTCGTCGTCTTCTTCGTCGTCGTCTTATTCGTCGTCGTCTTCTTCGTCGTCGTCTTCTTCGTCGTCGTCTTCTTCGTCGTCGTCTTGTTCGTCGTCGTCTTCTTCGTCGTCGTCTTCTTCGTCGTCGTCTTCTTCGTCGTCGTCTTCTTCGTCGTCGTCTTCTTCGTCGTCGTCTTCTTCGTCGTCGTCGTCTTTGTCGTCGTCGTCTTCGTCGTCGTCGTCTTCTTCGTCGTCGTCTTCGTCGTCGTCGTCTTCTTCGTCGTCGTCTTCTTCGTCGTCGTCTTCTTCGTCGTCGTCTTCTTCGTCGTCGTCTTCTTCGTCGTCGTCTTCTTCGTCGTCGTCTTCTTCTTCGTCGTCTTCTTCGTCATCGTCTTCTTCGTCGTCGTCTTCTTCGTCCTCGTCTTCTTCGTCCTCGTCTCCTTCGTCCTCGTCTCCTTCGTCCTCGTCTCCTTCGTCGTCGTCTCCTTCGTCGTCGTCTCCTTCATCGTCATCTCCATCGTCATCTCCTTCGTCGTCGTCTCCTTCGTCGTCATCGTCTTCTTCGTCATCTTCTTCGTCGTCGTCTTCGCCTTCTTCGTCGTCTTCTTCGTCATCTTCTTCGTCGTCATCTTCGTCTTCTTCGTCGTCTTCTTCTTTGTTTTCTTCTTCTTCTTCTTCTTCTTCTTCTTCTTCTTCTTCTTCTTCTTCTTCTTCTTCTTCTTCTTCTTCTTCTTCGTCTTCTTCTTCTTCTTCTTCTTCTTCTTCGTCTTCGTCTTCATCTTCGTCTTCGTCGTCTTCTTCGTCGTCGTCGTCGTCTTCGTCTTCGTCTTCGTCGTCTTCTTCGTCGTCGTCGTCATCTTCGTCTTCGTCTTCGTCGTCTTCTTCGTCGTCGTCGTCGTCTTCGTCGTCTTCGTCTTTGTCGTCTTCTTCGTCGTCGTCTTCGTCGTCTTCTTCTTCGTCGTCTTCTTCGTCGTCGTCGTCTTCGTCGTCTTCTTCTTCGTCGTCTTCTTCATCGTAGTCGTCTTCGTCGTCTTCTTCTTCGTCGTCTTCTTCGTTGTCGTCGTCTTCATCATCTTCTTCTTCTTCGTCGTCTTCTTCGTCGTCGTCGTCTTCGTCGTCTTCTTCGTCTTCGTCGTCTTCTTCTTCTTTGTCGTCTTCTTCGTCGTCTTCGTCTTCGTCGTCTTCTTCTTCTTCGTCGTCTTCTTCGTCGTCTTCGTCTTCGTCGTCTTCTTCGTCGTCTTCGTCTTCGTCGTCTTCTTCTTCTTCGTCGTCTTCTTCGTCGTCGTCTTCTTCGTCGTCTTCTTCTTCGTCGTCCTCTTCTTCGTCATCGTCTTCTTCGTCGTCTTCTTCTTCATTGTCGTCTTCTTCGTCGTCTTCGTCTTCATCATCTTCTTCTTCTTCGTCATCTTCTTCGTCGTTTTCGTCTTCGTCGTCGTCTTCTTCGTCGTTGTCTTCTTCGTCGTCGTCTTCTTCGTCATCGTCTTCTTTGTCGTCTTCGTCTTCGTCATCTTCTTCTTCTTCGTCGTCTTCTTCGTCGTCTTCGTCTTCGTCGTCTTCTTCTTCTTCGTTGTCTTCTTCATCGTCTTCGTCTTCGTCGTCTTCTTCTTCTTTGTCGTGTTCTTCGTCGTCTTCGTCTTCGTCGTCTTCTTCTTCTTCGTCGTCTTCTTGGTCGTCTCCGTCTTCGTCGTCTTCTTCGTCGTCTTCGTCTTCGTCGTCTTCTTCTTCTTCGTCGTATTCTTCGTCGTCGTCTTCTTCTTCGTCTTCTTCTTCGTTGTCGTCTTCTTCGTCGTCGTCTTCTTCGTCATCTTCTTCTTCTTCGTCGTCCTCTTCGTCGTCTTCGTCTTCGTCGTCGTCTTCTTTATCGTCGTCTTCTTCATCGTCGTCTTCTTCGTCGTCTTCTTCTTCGTCGTCGTCTTCTTCATCGTCTTCGTCTTCGTCGTCGTCTTGTTCGTTGTTGTCTTCTTCGTCGTCGTCTTCTTCGTCGTCGTCTTCTTCATCGTCATCTTCTTCGTCCTCGTCTTCTTCATCCTCGTCTTCTTCGTCCACGTCTCCTTCGTCCTCGTCTCCTTCGGCGTCGTCTCCTTCGTCGTCGTCTCCTTCGTCGTCGTCTCCTTCGTCGTCGTCTCCTTCGTCGTCGTCTCCTTCGTCGTCGTCGTCTTCTTCGTCATCTTCTTCGTCGTCGTCTTCGCCTTCTTCATCGTCTTCTTCGTCGTCTTCTTCGTCGTCATCTTCGTCTTCTTCGTTGTCTTCTTCTTTGTCTTCTTCTTCGTCTTCTTCTTCTTCGTCGTCTTCTTCATCATCTTCGTCTTCGTCATCTTCTTCTTCTTTGTCATGTTCTTCGTCGTCTTCGTCTTCGTCGTCTTCTTCTTCTTCGTCGTCTTCTTCGTCGTCTCCGTCTTCGTCATCTTCTTCGTCGTCTTCGTCTTCGTCGTCTTCTTCTTCTTCGTCGTATTCTTCGTCGTCGTCTTCTTCTTCGTCTTCTTCTTCGTTGTCGTCTTCTTCGTCGTCGTCTTCTTCGTCGTCTTCTTCTTCTTCATCGTCTTCTTCGTCGTCTTCGTCGTCGTCTTCTTCGTCATCGTCTTCTTCGTCGTCGTCTTCTTCGTCGTCTTCTTCTTCGTCGTCGTCTTCTTCGTCGTCTTCGTCTTCGTCGTCGTCTTCTTCGTTGTCGTCTTCTTCGTCGTCGTCATCTTCGTCGTCGTCTTCTTCGTCGTCGTCTTCTTTGTCCTCGTCTTCTTCGTCCTCGTCTTCTTCGTCATCTTCTTCGTCGTCGTCTTCGCCTTCTTCATCGTCTTCTTCGTCGTCTTCCGTCGTCATCTTCGTCTTCTTCGTTGTCTTCTTCTTTGTCTTCTTCTTCGTCTTCTTCTTCTTCGTCGTCTTCTTCATCATCTTCGTCTTCGTCATCTTCTTCTTCTTTGTCATGTTCTTCGTCGTCTTCGTCTTCGTCGTCTTCTTCTTCTTCGTCGTCTTCTTCGTCGTCTCCGTCTTCGTCGTCTTCTTCGTCGTCTTCGTCTTCGTCGTCTTCTTCTTCTTCGTCGTATTCTTCGTCGTCGTCTTCTTCTTCTTCTTCGTTGTCGTCTTCTTCGTCGTCGTCTTCTTCGTCGTCTTCTTCTTCTTCATCGTCTTCTTCGTCATCTTCGTCGTCGTCTTCTTCGTCATCGTCTTCTTCGTCGTCGTCTTCTTCGTCGTCTTCTTCTTCGTCGTCGTCTTCTTCGTCATCTTCGTCTCCGTCGTCGTCTTCTTCGTTGTCGTCTTCTTCGTCGTCGTCATCTTCGTCGTCGTCTTCTTCGTCGTCGTCTTCTTCGTCCTCGTCTTCTTCGTCCTTGTCTTCTTCATCCTCGTCTCCTTCGTCCTCGTTTCCTTCGTCATCGTCTCCTTTGTCGTCGTCTCTTTCGTCGTCGTCTCCTTCGTCGTCGTCTCCTTCGTCGTCGTCGTCTCCTTCGTCGTCGTTGTCTTCTTCGTCATCTTCTTCGTCGTCGTCTTCGCCTTCTTCGTCGTCTTCTTCGTCGTCTTCTTCGTCGTCATCTTCGTCTTCTTTGTTGTCTTCTTCTTTGTCTTCTTCTTCTTCTTCTTCTTCTTCGTCTTCTTCTTCTTCTTCTTCTTCTTCTTCTTCTTCTTCTTCTTCTTTTCGTCTTCGTCTTCTTCTTCTTCTTCTTCTTCTTCGTCTTCGTCTTCATCTCCGTCTTCGTCGTCTTCTTCGTCGTCGTCGTCTTCGTCTTCGTCTTCGTCGTCTTCTTCGTCGTCGTCGTCGTCTTCATCGTCTTCGTCTTCCTCGTCTTCTTCGTCGTCGTCGTCTTCGTCGTCTTCTTCTTCGTCATCTTCATCGTCGTCGTCGTCTTCGTCGTCTTCTTTTTCGTCGTCTTCTTCGTCGTCGTCGTCTTCGTCGTCTTCTTCTTCGTCGTCTTCTTCGTCGTCGTCGTCTTCGTCGTCTTCTTCGTCTTCGTCATCTTCTTCTTCTTCGTCGTCTTCTTCGTCGTCTTCGTCTTCGTCGTCTTCTTCTTCTTCGTCGTCTTCTTCATCGTCTTCGTCTTCATCGTCTTCTTCTTCTTCGTCGTCTTCTTCGTCGTCTTCGTCTTCGTCGTCTTCTTCTTCTTCGTCGTCTTCTTCGTCGTCTTCGTCTTCGTCGTCTTCTTCGTCGTCTTCGTCTTCGGCGTCTTCTTCTTCTTCGTCGTCTTCTTCGTCGTCTTCGTCTTCGTCGTCGTCTTCTTCGTCGTCTTCGTCTTCGTCGTCTTCTTCTTCTTCTTCGTCTTCTTCGTCGTCTTCGTCTTCGTCGTCCTCTTCTTCGTCGTCGTCTTCTTCGTCGTCGTCTTCTTCGTCATCATCTTCTTTGTCGTCTTCGTCTTCGTCATCTTCTTTTTCTTCGTCGTCTTCTTCGTCGTCTTCGTCTTCGTCGTCTTCTTCTTCGTCGTCTTCTTCACCGTCTTCGTCTTCGTCGTCTTCTTCTTCTTTGTCATCTTCTTCATCGTCTTCGTCTTCGTCGTCTTCTTCTTCTTCGTCGTCTTCTTCGTCATCTTCGTCTTTGTCGTCTTCTTCGTCGTCTTCGTCTTCGTCGTCTTCTTCTTCTTCGTCGTATTCTTTGTCGTCGTCTTCTTCTTCATCTTCTTCTTCATTGTCGACTTCTTCGTCATCGTCTTCTTCGTCGTCTTCTTCTTCTTCGTCGTCTTCTTCGTCGTCTTCGTCTTCGTCGTCGTCTTCTTCGTCGTCGTCTTCTTCGTCGTCGTCTTCTTCGTCGTCTTCTTCTTCGTCGTCGTCTTCTTCGTCGTCTTCGTCGTCTTCTTCTTCCTCGTCGTCTTCTTCGTCGTCTTCGTCTTCTTCGTCGTCTTCTTCGTCGTCGTCGTCTTCGTCGTCGTCGTCTTCGTCGTCGTCGTCTTCGTCGTCGTCTTCTTCGTCGTCGTCGTCTTCGTCGTCGTCGTCTTCGTCGTCGTCTTCTTCGTCGTCGTCGTCTTCGTCGTCGTCGTCTTCGTCGTCGTCTTCTTCGTCGTCGTCGTCTTCGTCGTCGTCTTCGTCGTCGTCGTCGTCTTCGTCGTCGTCGTCTTCGTCGTCAACTTCGTCATCGTCGTCTTCTTCGTCGTCTTCTTCGTCGTCGTCTTCGTCTTCTCTGTCGTCTTCTTCGTCGTCTTCTTCATCGTCGTCTTCGTCTTCTTCGTCGTCTTCTTCGTCGTTTTCTTCGTCGTCGTCTTCGTCTTCTTCGTCGTCTTCTTCTTCGTCTTCTTCTTCTTCTTCTTCTTCTTCTTCTCTTCTTCTTCATCGTCTTCTTCTTCTTCTTCTTCTTCTTCGTCTTCTTCATCTTCTTCCTCGTCTTCGTCTTCGTCTTCATCTTCGTCGTCTTCTTCGTCGTCGTCGTCGTCTTCGTCTTCGCCTTTGCCGTCTTCTTCGTCGTCGTCGTCTTCGTCGTCGTCGTCTTCGTCGTCGTCTTCTTCGTCGTCGTCGTCTTCGTCGTCGTCGTCTTCGTCGTCGTCTTCTTCGTCGTCGTCGTCTTCGTCGTCGTCTTCGTCGTCGTCGTCGTCTTCATCGTCGTCGTCTTCGTCGTCATCTTCGTCGTCGTCGTCTTCTTCGTCGTCTTCTTCGTCGTCGTCTTCGTCTTCTTTGTCGTCTTCTTCGTCGTCGTCTTCTTCGTCGTCTTCTTCTTCGTCGTCCTCTTCTTCGTCATCGTCTTCTTCGTCGTCTTCTTCTTCATTGTCGTCTTCTTCGTCGTCTTCGTCTTCATCATCTTCTTCTTCTTCGTCATCTTCTTCGTCGTTTTCGTCTTCGTCGTCGTCTTCTTCGTCGTTGTCTTCTTCGTCGTCGTCTTCTTCGTCATCGTCTTCTTTGTCGTCTTCGTCTTCGTCATCTTCTTCTTCTTCGTCGTCTTCTTCGTCGTCTTCGTCTTCGTCGTCTTCTTCTTCTTCGTTGTCTTCTTCATCGTCTTCGTCTTCGTCGTCTTCTTCTTCTTTGTCGTGTTCTTCGTCGTCTTCGTCTTCGTCGTCTTCTTCTTCTTCGTCGTCTTCTTGGTCGTCTCCGTCTTCGTCGTCTTCTTCGTCGTCTTCGTCTTCGTCGTCTTCTTCTTCTTCGTCGTATTCTTCGTCGTCGTCTTCTTCTTCGTCTTCTTCTTCGTTGTCGTCTTCTTCGTCGTCGTCTTCTTCGTCGTCTTCTTCTTCTTCGTCGTCCTCTTCGTCGTCTTCGTCTTCGTCGTCGTCTTCTTTGTCGTCGTCTTCTTCGTCGTCGTCTTCTTGGTCGTCTTCTTCTTCGTCGTCGTCTTCTTCATCGTCTTCGTCTTCGTCGTCGTCTTGTTCGTTGTTGTCTTCTTCGTCGTCGTCTTCTTCGTCGTCGTCTTCTTCATCGTCATCTTCTTCGTCCTCATCTTCTTCATCCTCGTCTTCTTCGTCCACGTCTCCTTCGTCCTCGTCTCCTTCGGCGTCGTCTCCTTCGTCGTCGTCTCCTTCGTCGTCGTCTCCTTCGTCGTCGTCTCCTTCGTCGTCGTCTCCTTCGTCGTCGTCTCCTTCGTCGTCGTCGTCTTCTTCGTCATCTTCTTCATCGTCGTCTTCGCCTTCTTCATCGTCTTCTTCGTCGTCTTCTTCGTCGTCATCTTCGTCTTCTTCGTTGTCTTCTTCTTTGTCTTCTTCTTCGTCTTCTTCTTCTTCGTCGTCTTCTTCATCAACTTCGTCTTCGTCATCTTCTTCTTCTTTGTCATGTTCTTCGTCGTCTTCGTCTTCGTCGTCTTCTTCTTCTTCGTCGTCTTCTTCGTCGTCTCCGTCTTCGTCGTCTTCTTCGTCGTCTTCGTCTTCGTCGTCTTCTTCTTCTTCGTCGTATTCTTCGTCGTCGTCTTCTTCTTCGTCTTCTTCTTCGTTGTCGTCTTCTTCGTCGTCGTCTTCTTCGTCGTCTTCTTCTTCTTCATCGTCTTCTTCGTCGTCTTCGTCGTCGTCTTCTTCGTCATCGTCTTCTTCGTCGTCGTCTTCTTCGTCGTCTTCTTCTTCATCGTCGTCTTCTTCGTCGTCTTCGTCTTCGTCGTCGTCTTCTTCGTTGTCGTCTTCTTCGTCGTCGTCATCTTCGTCGTCGTCTTCTTCGTCGTCGTCTTCTTCGTCCTCGTCTTCTTCGTCCTCGTCTTCTTCGTCATCTTCTTCGTCGTCGTCTTCGCCTTCTTCATCGTCTTCTTCGTCGTCTTCTTCGTCGTCATCTTCGTCTTCTTCATTCTCTTCTTCTTTGTCTTCTTCTTCGTCTTCTTCTTCTTCGTCGTCTTCTTCATCATCTTCGTCTTCGTCATCTTCTTCTTCTTTGTCATGTTCTTCATCGTCTTCGTCTTCGTCGTCTTCTTCTTCTTCGTCGTCTT
>JAXLNO010004570.1:0-7500 GCA_038087875.1 Malacoraja senta | reverse complement strand
CGTCTTCTTCGTCGTCTTCTTCTTCGTCATCGTCTTCTTCGTCGTCTTCGTCTTCGTCGTCGTCTTCTTCGTTGTCGTCTTCTTCGTCGTCGTCATCTTCGTCGTCGTCTTCTTCGTCGTCGTCTTCTTCATCCTCGTCTTCTTCGTCCTTGTCTTCTTCGTCCTCGTCTCCTTCGTCCTCATCTCCTTCGTCATCGTCTCCTTTGTCGTCGTCTCTTTCGTCGTCTTCGCCTTCTTCGTCGTCTTCTTCGTCGTCTTCTTCGTCGTCATCTTCGTCTTCTTCGTTGTCTTCTTCTTTGTCTTCTTCTTCTTCTTCTTCTTCTTCGTCTTCTTCTTCTTCTTCTTCTTCTTCTTCTTCTTCTTCTTCTTCTTCTTCGTCTTCTTCTTCTTCTTCTTCTTCGTCTTCGTCTTCATCTCCGTCTTCGTCGTCTTCTTCGTCGTCGTCGTCTTCGTCTTCGTCTTCGTCGTCTTCTTCGTCGTCGTCGTCGTCTTCGTCGTCTTCTTCTTCCTTCATCTTCTTCGTCGTAGTCGTCTTTGTCGTCTTCTTCTTCGTCGTCTTCTTCGTCGTCGTCGTCTTCGTCGTCTTCTTCGTCTTCGTCATATTCTTCTTCTTCGTCGTCTTCTTCGTGTCTTCATCTTCGTCGTCTTCTTCTTCTTCGTCGTCTTCTTCATCGTCTTCGTCTTCAGCGTCTTCTTCTTCTTTGTCGTCTTCTTCGTCGTCTTCGTCTTCGCTGTCTTCTTCTTCTTCGTCGACTTCATCGTCGTCTTCGTCTTCGTCGTCTTCTTCGTCGTCTTCGTCTTCGGCGTCTTCTTCTTCTTCGTCGTCTTCTTCGTCGTCGTCTTCTTCGTCGTCTTCTTCTTCTTCGTCGTCTTCTTCGTCGTCTTCCTGTCTTCGTCGTCGTCTTCTTCGTCGTCGTCTTCTTTGTCGTCGTCTTCTTCGTCGTATTCTTCTTCATCGTCGTCTTCTTCGTCGTCTTCGTCTTCGTCGTCTTCTTCTTCTTCGTCGTCTTCTTCGTCGTCTTCGTCTTCGTCGTCGTCTTCTTCGTCGTCGTCTTCTTCGTCGTCGTCTTCTTCGTCATCGTCTTCTTTGTCGTCTTCGTCTTCGTCATCTTCTTCTTCTTCGTCATCTTCTTCGTCGTCTTCGTCTTCGTCGCCTTCTTCTTCTTCGTCGTCTTCTTCATCGTCTTCGTCTTCGTCGTCTTCTTCTTCTTTGTCATCTTCTTCGTCGTCTTCGTCTTCGTCGTCTTCTTCTTCTTCGTCGTCTTCTTCGTCGTCTTCGTCTTCGTTGTCATCTTCTTCGCGTCGTCTTCTTCGTCGTCGCTTCTTCTTTGTCTTCTTCTTCGTTGTCGACTTCTTCGTCGTCGTCTTCGTCGTCTTCTTCTTTTCGTCATCTTCTTCATCGTCTTCGTCTTCGTCGTCGTCTTCTTCGTCGTCGTCTTCTTCGTCGTCGTCTTCTTCGTCGTCTTCTTCTTCGTCGTCGTCTTCTTCGTCGTCTTCGTCTTCGTCGTCTTCTTCTTCTTCGTCGTCTTCTTCGTCGTCTTCGTCTTCTTCGTCGTCTTCTTCGTCGTCGTCGTCTTCGTCGTCGTCGTCTTCGTCGTCGTCTTCTTCGTCGTCGTCGTCTTCGTCGTCGTCGTCTTCGTCGTCGTCTTCTTCGTCGTCGTCGTCTTCGTCGCGTCGTCTTCGTCGTCGTCTTCTTCGTCGTCGTCGTCTTCGTCGTCGTCTTCGTCGTCGTCGTCGTCTTCGTCGTCGTCGTCTTCGTCGTCATCTTCGTCGTCGTCGTCTTCTTCGTCGTCTTCTTCGTCGTCGTCTTCGTCTTCTTTGTCGTCTTCTTCGTCGTCTTCTTCATCGTCGTCTTCGTCTTCTTCGTCGTCTTCTTCGTCGTTTTCTTCGTCGTCGTCTTCTCTTCTTCGTCGTCTTCTTCTTCTTCTTCTTCTTCTTCTTCTTCGTCGTCGTTCTTCATCTTCTACTTCTTCTTCGTCTTCTTCTTCTTCTTCCTCGTCTTCGTCTTCGTCTTCGTCTTCGTCGTCTTCTTCGTCGTCTTCGTCGTCTTCGTCTTCGTGTTTGTCGTCTTCTTCGTCGTCGTCGTCGTCTTTGTGTTCTCGTCTTCGTCGTCTTCTTCGTCGTGTCGTCTTCGTCGTCTCTTCTTCGTCGTCGTCGTCTTCGTCGTCTTCTTCTTTGTCATTTTCTTCATCGTCGTCATCTTCGTCGTCTTCTTCTTCGTCGTCTTCTTCGTCGTCGTCATCTTCGTCGTCTTCTTCTGCGTCGTCTTCTTCGTCGTCGTCATCTTCGTCGTCTTCTTCTTCTTCGTGTCTTCTTCGTCGTCGTCGTCTTCGTCGTCTTCTTCTTCTTCGTCGTCTTCTTCGTCGTCGTCGTCTTCGTCGTCTTCTTCTTCTTCGTCGTCTTCTTCGTCGTCTTCTTCTTCGTCGTCTTCTTTTTCTTCGTCGTCTTCTTCGTCGTCTTCGTCTTCGTCGTCTTCTCTTCTTTCGTCGTCTTCTTCGTCGTCTTCGTCTTCGTCATCTTCTTCTTCTTCCTCGTCTTCTTCGTCGTCTTCGTCTTCGTCGTCGTCTTCTTCGTCGTGGTCTTCTTCGTCGTCGTCGTCTTCGTCGTCGCCTTTTTCGTCGTCATCTTCTTCGTCATCTTCTTCTTCTTCGTCGTCTTCTTCGTCGTCGTCTTCGTCGTCTTCTTCTACTTCGTCGTCTTCTTCATCATCTTCATCTTCATCGTCTTCTTCTTCTTTGTCGTCTTCTTCGTCGTCTTCGTCTTCGTCGTCTTCTTCTTCTTCGTCGTCTTCTTCGTCGTCTTCGTCTTCGTCGTCTTCTTCGTCATCTTCGTCTTCGTCGTCTTCTTCTTCTTCGTCGTCTTCTTCGTCGTCGTCTTCTTCGTCGTCGTTTTCTTCGTCGTCGTCTTCTTCGTCGTCGTCTTCTTCGTCGTCGTCTTCTTCGTCGTCGTCTTCTTCGTCGTCGTCTTCTTCGTCGTCGTCATCTTCGTCGTCGTCTTCTTCGTCGTCGTCTTTCTTCGTCGCCGTCTTCTTCGTCGTCGTCTTCTTCGTCGTCGTCTTCTTCGTCCGTCGTCTTCTTCGTCGTCGTCTTCTTCGTCGTCGTCTTCTTCGTCGTCGTCTTCTTCGTCGTCGTCTTCTTCGTCGTCGTCTTCTTCGTCGTCGTCTTCTTCGTCGTCGTCTTCTTCGTCGTCGTCTTCTTCGTCGTCGTCTTCCTTCGTCGTCGTCGTCTTCGTCGTCGTCGTCTTCGTCGTCGTCGTCTTCGTCGTCGTCGTCTTCGTCGTCGTCGTCTTCGTCGTCGTCGTCTTCTTCGTCGTAGTCTTCTTCGTCGTCGTCTTCTTCATCGTCGTCTTCTTCGTCCTCGTCTTCTTCGTCCTCGTCTTCTTCGTCCTCGTCTTCTTCGTCTCGTCTTCTTCGTCCTCGTCTTCTTCGTCCTCGTCTTCTTCGTCCTAGTCTCCTTCTTCGTCGTCTCCTTCGTCCTCGTCTACTTCGTCATCGTCTCCTTCGTCGTCGTCTCCTTCGTCGTCGTCTCCTTCGTCGTCGTCTCCTTCGTCGTCGTCTTCCTTCGTCGTCGTCTCCTTCGTCGTCGTCTCCTTCGTCGTCGTCTCCTTCGTCGTCGTCTCCTTCGTCGTCGTCTCCTTCGTCGTCGTCTCCTTCGTCGTCGTCTCCTTCGTCGTCGTCGCCTTCGTCGTCGTCTCCTTCGTCGTCGTCTCCTTCGTCGTCATCTCCTTCGTCGTCGTCTCCTTCGTCGTCGTCGTCTTCGTCGTCGTCGTCTTCGTCGTCGTCGTCTTCGTCGTCGTCGTCTTCCTTCGTCGTCGTCTTCGTCGTCGTCGTCTTCTTCGTCGTCGTCTTCTTCGTCGTCGTCTTCTTCGTCGTCGTCTTCTTCGTCGTCGTCTTCTTCGTCGTCGTCTTCTTCGTCGTCGTCTTCTTCGTCGTCGTCTTCTTCGTCGTCGTCTTCTTCGTCGTCGTCTTCTTCGTCGTCGTCTTCTTATTCGTCGTCTTCTTCGTCGTCGTCTTCTTCGTCGTCGTCTTCTTCGTCGTCGTCTTATTCGTCGTCGTCTTCTTCGTCGTCGTCTTCTTCGTCGTCGTCTTCTTCGTCGTCGTCTTGTTCGTCGTCGTCTTCTTCGTCGTCGTCTTCTTCGTCGTCGTCTTCTTCGTCGTCGTCTTCTTCGTCGTCGTCTTCTTCGTCGTCGTCTTCTTCGTCGTCGTCGTCTTTGTCGTCGTCGTCTTCGTCGTCGTCGTCTTCTTCGTCGTCGTCTTCGTCGTCGTCGTCTTCTTCGTCGTCGTCTTCTTCGTCGTCGTCTTCTTCGTCGTCGTCTTCTTCGTCGTCGTCTTCTTCGTCGTCGTCTTCTTCGTCGTCGTCTTCTTCTTCGTCGTCTTCTTCGTCATCGTCTTCTTCGTCGTCGTCTTCTTCGTCCTCGTCTTCTTCGTCCTCGTCTCCTCGTCCTCGTCTCCCTTCGTCCTCGTCTCCTTCGTCGTCGTCTCCTTCGTCGTCGTCTCCTTCATCGTCATCTCCATCGTCATCTCCTTCGTCGTCGTCTCCTTCGTCGTCATCGTCTTCTTCGTCATCTTCTTCGTCGTCGTCTTCGCCTTCTTCGTCGTCTTCTTCGTCATCTTCTTCGTCGTCATCTTCCGTCTTCTTCGTCGTCTTCTTCTTTGTTTTCTTCTTCTTCTTCTTCTTCTTCTTCTTCTTCTTCTTCTTCTTCTTCTTCTTCTTCTTCTTCTTCGTCTTCTTCTTCTTCTTCTTCTTCTTCTTCGTCTTCGTCTTCATCTTCGTCTTCGTCGTCTTCTTCGTCGTCGTCGTCGTCTTCGTCTTCGTCTTCGTCGTCTTCTTCGTCGTCGTCGTCATCTTCGTCTTCGTCTTCGTCGTCTTCTTCGTCGTCGTCGTCGTCTTCGTCGTCTTCGTCTTTGTCGTCTTCTTCGTCGTCGTCTTCGTCGTCTTCTTCTTCGTCGTCTTCTTCGTCGTCGTCGTCTTCGTCGTCTTCTTCTTCGTCGTCTTCTTCATCGTAGTCGTCTTCGTCGTCTTCTTCTTCGTCGTCTTCTTCGTTGTCGTCGTCTTCATCATCTTCTTCTTCTTCGTCGTCTTCTTCGTCGTCGTCGTCTTCGTCGTCTTCTTCGTCTTCGTCGTCTTCTTCTTCTTTGTCGTCTTCTTCGTCGTCTTCGTCTTCGTCGTCTTCTTCTTCTTCGTCGTCTTCTTCGTCGTCTTCGTCTTCGTCGTCTTCTTCGTCGTCTTCGTCTTCGTCGTCTTCTTCTTCTTCGTCGTCTTCTTCGTCGTCGTCTTCTTCGTCGTCTTCTTCTTCGTCGTCCTCTTCTTCGTCATCGTCTTCTTCGTCGTCTTCTTCTTCATTGTCGTCTTCTTCGTCGTCTTCGTCTTCATCATCTTCTTCTTCTTCGTCATCTTCTTCGTCGTTTCGTCTTCGTCGTCGTCTTCTTCGTCGTTGTCTTCTTCGTCGTCGTCTTCTTCGTCATCGTCTTCTTTGTCGTCTTCATCTTCGTCATCTTCTTCTTCTTCGTCGTCTTCTTCGTCGTCTTCGTCTTCGTCGTCTTCTTCTTCTTCGTTGTCTTCTTCATCGTCTTCGTCTTCGTCGTCTTCTTCTTCTTTGTCGTGTTCTTCGTCGTCTTCGTCTTCGTCGTCTTCTTCTTCTTCGTCGTCTTCTTGGTCGTCTCCGTCTTCGTCGTCTTCTTCGTCGTCTTCGTCTTCGTCGTCTTCTTCTTCTTCGTCGTATTCTTCGTCGTCGTCTTCTTCTTCGTCTTCTTCTTCGTTGTCGTCTTCTTCGTCGTCGACTTCTTCGTCATCTTCTTCTTCTTCGTCGTCCTCTTCGTCGTCTTCGTCTTCGTCGTCGTCTTCTTTATCGTCGTCTTCTTCATCGTCGTCTTCTTCGTCGTCTTCTTCTTCGTCGTCGTCTTCTTCATCGTCTTCGTCTTCGTCGTCGTCTTGTTCGTTGTTGTCTTCTTCGTCGTCGTCTTCTTCGTCGTCGTCTTCTTCATCGTCATCTTCTTCGTCCTCGTCTTCTTCATCCTCGTCTTCTTCGTCCACGTCTCCTTCGTCCTCGTCTCCTTCGGCGTCGTCTCCTTCGTCGTCGTCTCCTTCGTCGTCGTCTCCTTCGTCGTCGTCTCCTTCGTCGTCGTCTCTTCGTCGTCGTCGTCTTCTTCGTCATCTTCTTCGTCGTCGTCTTCGCCTTCTTCATCGTCTTCTTCGTCGTCTTCTTCGTCGTCATCTTCGTCTTCTTCGTTGTCTTCTTCTTGTCTTCTTCTTCGTCTTCTTCTTCTTCGTCGTCTTCTTCATCATCTTCGTCTTCGTCATCTTCTTCTTCTTTGTCATGTTCTTCGTCGTCTTCGTCTTCGTCGTCTTCTTCTTCTTCGTCGTCTTCTTCGTCGTCTCCGTCTTCGTTCATCTTCTTCGTCGTCTTCGTCTTCGTCGTCTTCTTCTTCTTCGTCGTATTCTTCGTCGTCGTCTTCTTCTTCGTCTTCTTCTTCGTTGTCGTCTTCTTCGTCGTCGTCTTCTTCGTCGTCTTCTTCTTCTTCATCGTCTTCTTCGTCGTCTTCGTCGTCGTCTTCTTCGTCATCGTCTTCTTCGTCGTCGTCTTCTTCGTCGTCTTCTTCTTCGTCGTCGTCTTCTTCGTCGTCTTCGTCTTCGTCGTCGTCTTCTTCGTTGTCGTCTTCTTCGTCGTCGTCATCTTCGTCGTCGTCTTCTTCGTCGTCGTCTTCTTTGTCCTCGTCTTCTTCGTCCTCGTCTTCTTCGTCCTCTTCTTCGTCGTCGTCTTCGCCTTCTTCATCGTCTTCTTCGTCGTCTTCTTCGTCGTCATCTTCGTCTTCTTCGTTGTCTTCTTCTTTGTCTTCTTCTTCGTCTTCTTCTTCTTCGTCGTCTTCTTCATCATCTTCGTCTTCGTCATCTTCTTCTTCTTTGTCATGTTCTTCGTCGTCTTCGTCTTCGTCGTCTTCTTCTTCTTCGTCGTCTTCTTCGTCGTCTCCGTCTTCGTCGTCTTCTTGTCGTCTTCGTCTTCGTCGTCTTCTTCTTCTTCGTCGTATTCTTTCGTCGTCGTCTTCTTCTTCTTCTTCGTTGTCGTCTTCTTCGTCGTCGTCTCTTCGTCGTCTTCTTCTTCTCTTCATCGTCTTCTTCGTCATCTTCGTCGTCGTCTTCTTCGTCATCGTCTTCTTCGTCGTCGTCTTCTTCGTCCGTCTTCTTCTTCGTCGTCGTCTTCTTCGTCATCTTCGTCTCCGTCGTCGTCTTCTTCGTTGTCGTCTTCTTCGTCGTCGTCATCTTCGTCGTCGTCTTCTTCGTCGTCGTCTTCTTCGTCCTCGTCTTCTTCGTCCTTGTCTTCTTCATCCTCGTCTCCTTCGTCCTCGTTTCCTTCGTCATCGTCTCCTTTGTCGTCGTCTCTTTCGTCGTCGTCTCCTTCGTCGTCGTCTCCTTCGTCGTCGTCGTCTCCTTCGTCGTCGTTGTCTTCTTCGTCATCTTCTTCGTCGTCGTCTTCGCCTTCTTCGTCGTCTTCTTCGTCGTCTTC
>JAXLNO010004569.1:0-30373 GCA_038087875.1 Malacoraja senta | reverse complement strand
TCTCCACCTTAAAAATAGCCACTGACTTGGCCCCCCACCGCCTTCTGTGGCAAAGAATTCCACAGATTCACCACCCACTGACGATCAAAATTCCTCCTCATCTCCTTTCCAAAGGTACGTCCTTTTATTCTGAGGCTGTGCCCTCTAGTCCTAGGATAACAGTCCTGAACGACTGTCTACCTCATTGGTGATTCGCGAACTATCTTTGATTGGACTTTACCTTGCACTAAACGCTATTCGCTTATCAAGTATCTACACACTGTAAATGTCTGGCTCGAAGGCCCGAATGGCCTACTCCTGCACCTATTGTTGGTTGTCTATTGGCTCGATTGTAATCATTTCACTGGTTAGCACGCAAACAAAAAGCTTTTCACTGTACCTCGGTACACGTGACAATAAATTAAACTGAACTGAACTGGCTTGAGACTCTCCCTCTCACCTTAAACCCCTGTCCTCTGGCCCTCGATTCCCCTACTCTGGGCAAGAGACTGTGTGCATCTACCTGATCTAATCCCCTCATGATTGTATACACCCCTCATCCACCTGCGCTCCAAGGAATAAAGTCCAACCCTGCCCGACCTCTCCCTGTAGCTCTCGAGTCACGGCAACATCCCAGGAATGAGTGGGGTTGGCGTATGATGAGCGTTTGACGGCCCTGGGCCTGTACTCACTGGAGTTTAGAAGGATGAGGGGGGACACCTCACTGAAACTCACAGAATAATGAAAGGCCTGGATAGAGTGGATGTGGAGAGGATGTTTCCACTGGTGGGAGAGTCTAGGACTAGAGGGCACAGCCTCAGAATTAAAGGGCGCTCTTTTAGAAAGGAGGTGAGGAGGAACTTCTTTAGTCAGAGGGTGGTGAATCTGTGGAACTCATTTTTAGTTTAGTTAGAGATACAGTGCGGAAACAGGCCCTTGGGCCCACCAGGTCCGCGCCGACCAGCGATCCCCGCGCATTAACACTATCCTACACCCACTAGGGACAATTTTTACATTTATACCAAGCCAATTAACCTACAAACCCTGTTCGTCTTTGGAGTGTGGGAGGAAACCGAAGATCTCGGAGAAAACCCCACGCAGGTCACGGGGAGAACGTACAAAGTCCGTACAGACAGCGCCCGTAGTCGGGATCGAACCCGGGGTCTCCGGCGCTGCATTCGCTGTAAGGCAGTAACTCTGCCGCTGCGCCACCGTTCCATTGGCCACAGAGGGCTGTTGGAGGCCAAGTCAGAGGATATTTTTCAAGGCAGAGACAGACAAATTCTTGATCAGAACGGGCGTCGAGGGCAGGGGGCAGAGATCAGCCATGATTGAATGGCGGAATGGACTCGATGGGCCGAATGGTCTAATTCTACTCGTGTAAAGCCCCTGTCCCACTTAGGAAACCTGAACGGAAACCTCTGGTGACCTTGCGCCCACCCAAGGTTTCCATGAAGTTCCCGGAGGTTCCGGTCACTCTCCCTAATGGTCGAAAGTGGTTTCCGCGTAGTCGAGGCTTCTTCTTTGATCGTGCGATTATTTCAACAAATTCAAAACCGGCCTCGACTAAAAATAGGTTGCCGTTTGGTCGAAGCCAGTGGAGTGGGGTTGCTATTTACTTACAGGCAGTCCAAGGCCATCTCCTTCGCTGACCGGCCATTTTGATTGGCTCATTGGAGTATTCAGCAGGAAGGTAAAATGGCCGCTAACTTTATTAAACTTATAAAACTGTCTCCACTCCTTCTCCCCCCCTTCTCTCTCCCCTCCTCTCTGCCCTTCTCTCTCCCCTTCTCTCTCCCCTCCTCTCTCCCCTTCTCTCCCCCTTCTCTCTCCCCTTCTCTCCCCCTTCTCTCTCCCTCTCTCTGCCCTTCTCTCCCCTTCTCTCTCCCCTTCTCTCTCCCCTTCTCTCAGCGTTTACCTTCCTCTTCATCGCGCAGACAACGCTCCTCCGCGCTCCTACCTTCGTGATGTGTGTGTGTGTGCGGTCGGTAGCAAAGATCCTGTAGGATCTTTGGTCAGTAGATGCAGCTCACGCTTCGGTCGATGCTTTCCAAGCGAGTGACCAAAACCTCTGGCGACTCACAGAAACCTTGGGTGGGGCGCAAGGTCACCGGAGGTTTCCGTTCAGGTTTCCTAAGTGGGACAGGGGCTTAACTTGTGAACTTGTGACCGCCACGTAAATCCTCCCTCCACCATGTCCAGCGTCACAACACCCTCGCTGGAGCGGGGTTGACACAGCTGGTTAAGCTGCGTGATTAAGTTCAGAAGAAATGCATTCTGCTGGAAAATGAGAATGAGCCTTTCAATTATCGCCATGGTGTCACGAATGAAGGGACCAGGGTGAAAGGGAATTAAATAATAATCCTGCGCAGTAATTCAGCAGAAATACAGAAAGGACAAGAAAGAGAGATTTACTTCCCAAGAAGACAGATACAAAATGGTGGAGTGACTCAGCGGGACGGGCAGCGTCTCTGGAGAGAAGGAATGGGTGACGTTTCGGGTCGAGACCCTTCTTCAGACTGAGAGCCGGTAACAAGAGATATAGAGGGTGATTCATTTATTCTATATCACCATCTATGCCTCTTGTTACCCGACTCTCAGTCTGAGGAAGGGTCTCGACCCGAGACGCCACCCATTCCTCCTCACCAGAGATGTTGCCTGTCCTGCTGAGTTACTCCAGCACTTTGTGTCTATGTTCGGTGTAGACCGGCATCTGCAGTTCCTTCCTGGACATTATTGTCTAGTGCGGCACAGCGGTAGAGTTGCTGCCTCACAGCGACGGAGGCCCGGGGTTCGATCCCGACTACGGGCGCTTGTCTGTACGGAGTTTGTACGTTCTCCCCGTGACCCGCGTGGGTTTTCTCCCGAGATCTTCGCTTTCTTCCCACGCTCCAAAGACGTGCAGGTTTGTAGGTTAATTGGCAAATGTTCTTGCCTGTGTAGGATAGTGATAGCGTGCGGGCGATCGCTGGTCGGCGTGGACTCGGTGGGCCGAAGGGCCTGTTTCCATACTGTCTCTTTATTTTATTTTTGGAGATCCAGTGCGGAACCAGGCCCTTCGGCCCACCTAGTCCATGCAAACCAGCGGTCCCCGTAAACACGCACTGTCCGACACACACTGGGGACAGTTCACAATCTACAGAAGCCAATTCGCCTACAGACCTGCACGTCTTTGTAGTGTGGGAGGAAACCGGAGCACCCGGAGGAAACCCACGCAGGTCACGGGGAGAAGGTACAAACTCCGTACAGACAAGCGCCCGTTGTCTGGATCGAACCCGGGTCTCTGGCGCTGTAAGGCAGCAACTTTACCGCTGCACCACCATGCTGCTCTCTCTATACTGAAACAAAATCAATTGGCTTCTGTAAATTGCATTTAGCAACGAGGGGTAGGATCTGGCGGGGAATGGCGGCAATACGGAAAGAATAAAATTGGTTTAGATATAATGGCGGCACGGTGGAGCAGCGGAAATGGTACTTCCTCACAGCGCCAGAGACCCGGGTTCGATCCTGACTACGGGTGCTGTCTGTGTGGAGTTTGTACGTTCTCCTCCGTGACCTGCGTGGGTTTTCTCCGAGTTCTTCGGTTTCCTCCCACACTCCAAAGGCGCACAGGTTTGTGGGTTAATTGGCTTGGTGTAAAAATGCAAATTGTCCCTAGTGTGTGTGTAGGGTAGTGTCAGTGTGTGGGGATCGCTGGTCGGCACGGACCCGGTGGGCCGAAGGGCCTGTTTCCGCACTGGATCTCTGAACTAAACTATAACTAAACCTGTGTAGGAATAGTATAAACAGGCAGTTATTGGTCAGCATGGACTCGGTGGGCCGAAGGGCCTGTTTCCGCGCTGTATCTCTCAAATAAACTAAACTAGTGCAGGAATAGTATAGACAAAAGTGCTGGTGAAACTCAGCGGGTGCAGCAGCATCTATGGAGCGAAGGAAATAGGCAACGTTTCGGCCCGAAACCCTTCCGGGTTTCGTCCCGAAACGTTGCCTATTTCCTTCCGGGTTTCGTCCCGAAAGGTTGCCTATTTCCTTCAGGGTTTCGGCCCGAAAGGTTGCCTATTTCCTTCCGGGTTTCGTCCCGAAACGTTGCCTATTTCCTTCCGGGTTTCGTCCCGAAAGGTTGCCTATTTCCTTCCGGGTTTCGTCCCGAAACGTTGCCTATTTCCTTCGCTCCGTAGATGCTGCCTCACCCGCTGAGTTTCTGCAGGACTTTTGTCTACATTCCAGCATCTGCAGATCCTTCTTAAACACAGGAATAGTATAAGCGGACAGCTAATGGTCAGCATGGACTTGGTGGGCCGAAGGGCCTGTTTCCGCATTGTATCTATTCAATTAATTTATTTTCCTGTTGCTTTTCGAATTGGTTTCCACTTAACCTTCGCGCCAGCATCCCATAATCCATTTATTTTCCTTTCTATATTTTTGCCGGCAATCGACATTATTTGTTATTTAATTTAGTTTCCTCCTCGTCTCTTCATTCATGGAACAATGTCCGTAATTAATAGTTTGTTCTCATTTTCCACCAGAGCGCTTTTCTTCTGAACTTAATCAATCAGCATGTTAAGTCTTTTCAATTTCTTTTCTAATTCTTTTGACTTTCATTAGCTCCATTCTTACCTCGTTCGATTAGACGATCTCTTGTGATGCAACTACATCGAGAAGGCACAGTCAAAAAAACCACACCTCTGCCTCCTCAGAAGGCTGAGGAGCTTCGGCAAGTCCCCGGACAACTCTCACCAACTTCTACAGATGCGCCGGAGAAAGCATTTTATCGGGGATGCATCACGGCACAGTTTGGGAACAGCTCCGTCCAAGCCCCGCGAGGAACCGCAGCGAATTGTGGACGCAGCCCAGACCGTCACACACAAACCAACCTCCCTGCCATCGACTCCATCTACACCTCACGCTGCCTCGCCAAGGCCAGCAGCATCATCAAGGACCAGTCTCACCCCCGGCCACTCCCTCTTCTCCCCTCTCCCGTCGGGCAAGAGGTACAGAAGTGTGAAAACGAACGCACACCTCCAGATTCGGGGACAGTTTCTTCCCAGCTGTTATCAGGCAACTGAATCATCCTACCACAACCAGAGAGCAGTGCTGAACTACTATCTACCTCATTGGTGACCCTCGGACTATCTTTGATCGGACTTTGCTGGCTTTACCTTGCACTAAACGTTATTCCGTTATCATGTATCTGTACACTGTAAATGGCTCGACTGATATCATGTATTGTCTTTCCGCCGACTGGTTAGCACGCAGCAAAAGCTTTTCGCTGTACCTCGGCACACGTGACAATAAACTAAACTGAACTGAACTAGGAGATAGGTTGTGAGCAGTATTGGGCCCCATATCTGAGGAAGGATGTGCCGGCTCTGGAGAGGGTCCAGAGGAGGTTTATGAGAATGATCCCAGGGATGCGTGGATTAACGTACGATGAGCGTTTGACGGCATTGGGCCTGTACTCGCTGGAGTTTAGAAGGATAAGGGGGGACCTCATTGACACGTAATGGGCTGTCCCACTGCGGCGTCCTAATCCACGAGTTCAGAAGACTTTGCCCTCGACATACTCTCAGCATGGTCGACACGAGGTCCTAGGTGGTCTTTGTAACTCTCCTTCATGCTCGAGAGTAGTCCCTGCGTACTCGAGGCCTCAGCTAGGTCATGGCGTATTTTTCAACATGCTGAAAAATGCCCGCGAGTGAAAAAAGGTCGCCATGGAAAAAAGCGATATTTTTTTTACTCGTAGGTTTAGTCGAAGTAGGTCGTAGTAGGTAGGCATGTTAGTCGTAGGTAATCGAGGGTAGTCGAAGGTAGTCGTAGATAGTCTTCAACATAGTCGAAGGGAGGTCGAAGGAGATCGAAGGAGGTCGTCTTCACTCTCCACTATTCGGTGTCCAATTTTCCCGAAATTAGTCGTAGCTAGTTGAAGCTAGTCTTCAACATAGTTGAAGCTGGTCTTCAACATAGTTGAAGGAGGTCTTCAACATGACACTCTTTCAAACTCTCCTAAACTCTTCTACACTCGCCAATTAGGTCGCCGCAGTGGGACAGGCCCTTTACCGAATAGTGAAAGGCCTGGATAGAGTGGATGTGGAGAGGATGTTTCCACTAGTGGGAGTATCTAGGACCAGAGGGCACAGCCTCAGAATAAAAGGACATACCTTTAGAAAGGAGATGAGGAGGAATTTCTTTAGTCAGAGGGTGGTGAATCTGTGGAATTCATTGCCACGGACGGCTGTGGAGGCCAAGTCAGTGGATAGTTTTAAGACAGGTTTGTAGGTTAATTGCCTTTGGTAAAATTGTAAAATAGTGTGTAGGATAGTGCTGGTGCAAGGAGTGATCGCTGGTTGGAGGTCCTGTTTCCGCGCTGTATCTCAAAGGTTTCTAAAGCATTATTGTATCTGTGTTATTGTGTTAATGGGCCTTATAAGCTGCAGTGAGGAAGAATGTTATTATTCCGTGGCCGGGACATATGACAATTCAAGACTGTGGACTATCACAACAGAACCGTGACTGATTAAATAGGTTCATCCAATTTCAAGGCTTAACCAATAATAGACTATAAGGCCATGAAAGTGAGGTTAAATTGATGTCAATGATATTGTCATCAAATCTCCCTCCTGATGTACGCAGTCAATGTTTAATCCACAGGCTCCTGTACGCTTCAGTTCAACGCGCTATATAGTGGCGATAAAGTGAAATACGGGGCGGAGCGTTAGAGTTGCTGCCTCACAGCGCCAGAGACCCGGGTTCCATCCTGACCACGGGTGCTGTGGGTACAGAGTTTGCACCTTCTCCCCGTGACCTGCGTGGCTTTACTCCGGGTGATCCGGCTCCCTCCCGCACTCCAAAGACGCGCAGGTTTGCAGGTGAATTGGGCTTCGGTAAAAATTGTAAATTGTCCCCAGGGTGTGTGGGGTAACGCTAGTGTACGGGGGGCCGCCGGTCGGCGCGGACTCGGTGGGCCGCAAGGGGCTGTTTCCCGCACGCTGTAGCCCTGAAGTCGAACGTTTGGGTTTCGTTTAGGTTAGTTTAGAGATACGGCGCGGAAAACGGGCCCTTCGGCCCCACCGGGTCCGTGCCGACCAGCGATCCCCGCACACTAAAGGCTCTGTCTTATCTGTTTGCGGTCATCGGCGGTGAAGCGCGGCGTTGCCGGTAGCGGGGACCGCACGGCAACGGCGAGAGCGTCGAGCCTATCCACCGGAGCGCCGCACGGATGCTGCGCGGGGGCCGAGTTAATTCAAACACGGCGGGTCCCACGTGCTTGCGGTAAGTAAAAAAGGGCGGGCCGACTGCGATGACGTCAGCCCGCCGCACGTGACTCACCAGCGGCGGCTGTGGCGGCGGCCATCCTGATCGCGGCGCTGTAGCGGTGGCTGTGCCTGCGGCCGTGCAGCACACGTGCCTCACTGGCGGAGGCTGTGGCAGTGGAGGTTTGACGCACGGCGCTCAAGCCACACCGAGCCAAAGTTGTCAGGGAACACCGCCGCACGGCCCCGGAATTGTACGTTCTCACGAGTGAGCGGTCTATGGCGGCAGATTCTTCCCGTTTCGCCGCCAATGACCGCAGACTCGTGAGACAGGCCTTTAACACTACCCTACACACACTGGGGATAAGTTACATTCCAATTAACCTACAAACCTGCACGTCTTTGGAGTGTGGGAGGAGACCGGAGCACCCGGGCAGGTCACGAGGAGAACGTGCAAACTCCATACTGTCAGCACCCGTAGTCGGGATCGAACCGGGGTCTCTTGCGCTGTGAGGCAGTGACTCTACCGCTGCGCCACCGTGCCGCCCTAAAAATCCCACTTTCCTGCTTTCTTCCTGATCCTCTAAGTAATTATCCTGGACAAGGTATTGATTAAATATTGACCCCTTCAGTAAACTGCTGTGATAACCTTCTCTCTGGATATTGGCTTCACCTTGAGGTCAAATGTTTGTCTTTAGTTCCCAGTGGAAACCATTCGATATCTATCTTATCTGTTGCTTTTACAGCTTTCATCCGCTCTGCTCCGAGACTCGAGGGCCTGAGCTACAGGGAGAGGTTGAGCAGGCTGGGACTCTAATCCTTGGAGCGCGGGAGGATGAGGGGTGATCTTACGAAATCATGAGAGGAATAGATCGGGTAGACGCACAGAGTCTCTTGCCCAGAGTAGGGGAATCGAGGACCGGAGGACACAGTGTCTGAGCACGCGCCAAACTGAGAGGCAGCAAGTCCCTTGTAGCTCCGAGTCTGGTTTAGTGTGTTAGTGTGTTTTGTGGGTTGGTTGTTGTTGCTGTTGTGTAGTATTTTACACAGTATGTGTAGAGTCGCGTACAGGAGGGACGAGCTCCTTATGCGGCGACGGACAGCTTAGGGAATAAAACTCCCTATTCCATCTGAGCTGAAGAAGCCGTTCCGTGGTTGCCAGGCTAAGGGCCTGGAGGCGGAGATACAAGCCGTTTCTGCCATCGATCCTGATGGGGAACGTTGACTCATTCCCTAACAAGTGTTGAGGAGTTGGAGGCCCTCACGAAGAACCAGCGGGTCAACCGTGAGTGCAGTCTCATGTGTTTTACCGAGACGTGGCTGACGGACAACAACATCCTGTGTGGATCTACCCGGTACGAGCGGGGAGAGACACGAAGGCGAGTGGGAAGACCAAAGGTGGGGGACTTGCTCTGCTGGTGAACAATAGATGGTGTAATCCCGGTCACATAACTGTGAAAGATAAGATCTGTTGTCGGGATATTGAGCTCCTGGCGGTTGGATTGAGACCGAGGGAGTTCTCCCACATCGTCGCCATTATTGTTTATGTTCCTCCTCGAGCGGAGCGTGTCACGTCACCCAAGAGGCTGTCGCGAGATTACAGACCCGACACCCGGATGTACTCATTGCCAAATCAGGGGACTTCAATCATGTGAACATCAGCCCCCACTTGTCGGGCTTCTCTCAGTATGTTGACTGTCCCACAAGGCACAATAAGACTCTGGAAGGTACACCAAAATGCTGGAGAAACTCAGCGGGTGCAGCAGCATCTATGGAGCGAAGGAAATAGGCGACGAAGAAGGGTTTCGGGCCGAAACGTTGCCTGTTTCCTTCGCTCCACAGATGCTGCTGCACCCGCTGAGTTTCTCCAGCATTTTTGTCTACCTTCGATTTTCCAGCATCTGCAGTTCCTTCTTTAACACATAAGACTCTGGACTTGTGCTATGTCAATGTCAAGGAGGCCTGTAGTGTTTTAGCCTTTCCACCGCTTGGCAAATCAGATCACAACCTTCTTACAAACCCTGTGTACTGAGACAGCCTACAGCCAATTTTTAGAAATTGGACACCAGTGGCCAGTGAATCACTGAGGGCCTGCTTTCAATGCACAGACTGGGACGTACTGATGGAGCCACAGGAATTCAACAGCAGGATGGACATTGACAGGATGGATATCGACAGGACAACGGACAACATCGACTTCTGCAGGGGTGTGGTTGTGCCAGTAGGGACTGTTTGTTGCTTTCCCAACAACAAACCTTGGATTGCAAGCAACATCAGGAGCCTCCTCGACGAGAAAAAGGAGGCTCTCAAGATGAAGAGGGTACTGCATGAGCTGAAAAGGAGCTCGAAGCAGGCGAAAGGGGACTATTAAAGGAAGAGGAAACTGCAGCGCAGCAGCATCAAAGAGGCGTGGAGAGGAATGAACACCATCACTGGCTTCAAGGAGAAGAGAAGCCCGCCGTCAGGAGATGTGGACAAGGCCAATGAGTTTACCCTGTTCTATAACAGGTTTGATCTGGTGTCCCCTCCCACCTCTGCAGGTGCAGCCTCTCCACCACCATCACCTCCACGAGGCAACCCCCCCCACCCCCCCCCAACACGACATCTACAGCACCTCCTATGCTGGCATCTCCTCAATCTCTTCACGGCGGACGAGGTGAGAGCTGAGCTGAGGAGGCTGCGGCCTGGTAAAGCAGCTGGCCCTGATGGTGTACGTCCCGGGCTACTGAAAGACTGTGCGTGGCTCAGCTCCAGACCATTTTCAACCTGAGTCTCCATCGGGGAGGGTACCAGGTCTGTGGAGAACATCATGTCTCGTGCCGGTTCCCAAAGCCTGGGCGGGCGGCCGACCGGGATCAAGGCCCTCACATCCCATATCATGAAGACAAAGGAGCGGCTACTTCTTCGTCTCCTGAGACCACGCGTCCAGCACGCACTCGACATTCTTGCCATAGAGGGAGTGCAGAGAAGGTTCACCAGACTGATTCCTGGGATGGCAGGACTTTCATATGAAGAAAGACTGGATAGACTCGGCTTGTACTCGCTAGAATTTAGAAGATTGAGGGGGGATCTTATAGAAACGTACAAAATTCTTAAGGGGTTGGACAGGCTAGATGCAGGAAGATTGTTCCCGATGTTGGGGAAGTCCAGAACATGGGGTCACAGTATAAGGATAAGGGGGAAGTCTTTTAGGACCGAGATGAGAAAAACATTTTTCACACAGAGAATGGTGAATCTGTGGAATTCTCTGCCACAGAAGGTAGTTGAGGCCAGTTCATTGGCTATATTTAAGAGGGAGTTAGATGTGGCCCTTGTGGCTAAAGGGATCAGGGGGTATGGAGAGAAGGCAGGGATGGGGTACTGATTGGGGATGATCAGCCATGATCATATCGAATGGCGGTGCAGGCTCGAAGGGCCGAATGGCCTACTCCTGCTCCTATTGTCTATGTTTCTATGTTTCTATGACCCACTACAGTTTGCGTACCAGGAGAACATTGGTGTGGATGACGCATTCCTCTACATGCTGCACCGGATGTACTCCTTTATGGACGAACCAGGTGGCTACGTGAGGATTATGTTCTTCGACTTCTCAAGTGCGTTCAACACCATCCAACCCCTGATTCTGAAAGACTATGGTGGAGAAGATGGGGTTGGATTCCACCTTTATCTCCTGGATACACAACTACCTGACGGGTCGACCACAGTATGTTAAGCTGGGGGACTGTGTTTCCGGGACACAGTGGTGTGCAATGTTGGAGCCCCACAGGGAACGGTTCTGGCCCCGTTCCTCTTCACCCTGTATAGAAACATAGAAAATAGGTGCAGGAGTAGGCCATTCGGCCCTTCGAGCCTGCACCGCCATTCAATATGATCATGGCTGATCATCCAACTCCGTATCCTGTACCTACCTTCTGTATACTGCAGACTTCAGTTATAAGTCTGACATGCCACACACAGAAATATTCTGACGACACAGCGTTCATGTTAGGAACGGACGTGAGGAGGAATACAGGGACTTGACCAGTGCTTTCTGTGCCTGGAGTGAAGAGAACTGTCTCATCCTGAATACAACCAAGACTAAAGAGATGGTCGTTAACTTTGGCAGGCCCAAGCTCCCCCTTCAGCCAGTTAACACTACAGGGGTGGACATTGAGGTGGTGCAGACATATAAATATCTGGGAGAGCACCTTGATAACAAACTGGACTGGTCTGTCAACACCGATGCCCTCTAGAAAAAAGGACAGAGCAGACTCTTTTTCCTCAGAAGGCCCAGATCCTTCAATGTGCGCAAATAAATGCTGTACTTGTTTTACCCATACTGTTGTTGCAAGTGTCATCTTCTACGCTGTTGTCTGTTGCCAGCAAGAAGCTGGACAAGCTGGTGAAACGAGCTAGCTCAGTGCTGGGGGGGAGAGTGGACTCTGTGGGGGATGTGCTTGAGAGGTGTATGAGGAGCCAGGTGCAGGTCATCCTCAACAACTCCGGGCACCCCCTCCATGAAACTCTGGAGGGCCAGAGGGGCACACGGAACAACAACCGGCTCCTCTCCCTCCGCTGTAGAACGGAGCAATTCAGGAGATCCTTCACCCTTGCAGCCATTAGATTTGATAATACTAGGCTGTATGGGGATGCTTTGCATTTTTAATATTTAATTATTGTGTCTTTTTAAGTATTTATTGCTTTCAGGTAGTGTCCACATTGTATTTAATGTCTTTTCTGTCTGCTTTCGTTCTGAATGTGTGGGTTTGTTGGTTGTTGGCTTTTGGACATCTGAATTTCCCTGAGGGGATCAATAAAGTATTTCTTATTCTTATTCTTCTTATTATTATTATTATAGGTTTAAGGTGACGAGGAAAAGATTTAATAGGAATCTGAGGGGTAACATTTCCACACAAACGGTGGTGGGTGTATGGAACGAGCTGCCGGAGGAGGTAGTTGAGGCTGGGACAATCCCAACGTTTAAGAATTTGGGGCATCTAACATTGAAGGGCCTCTGCTTCATCTTGATTTGGAGGCCCCTAAATTTGAAATTGGCCTGGGCCCTCAGTTCATCTATGAGAGGGCCTGTAGATGGGGCATGTTGGTTGGCGTGGGCAAGTTGGGCCGAAGGGCCTGTTTCCACGCTGTGTCTCCAAACTAAACTAAACAGTTAGACAGGTTTGGAGGGATATGGGCCAAACGCAGGCAGGTGGGACTAGTGTAGATGGGACATGTTGGCCGGCGTGGGCAAGTTGGGCCGAAGGGCCTGTTTCCACACTGTATCGCTCTTTGACCAAGGGAAGGAGATGCAGGAGTTTACACAATGACACATCGAGGGGCAAGAATCAAGAGTGTTTCACGTGTAGGAAGGAACTGAAGATCACAACATTCATAACACATGTGGACAGGAAAGATTTTGACGATATTTGGACTGCAGAAGGGTCCCGACCCGAAAGGTTACCCATCCTTTTTCTCCAGAGATCCTGCCTGACCTCGCTGAGTTACTCCAGCACTTTGTGTCTAACATTGGTGGAAACCAGCATCTGCAGTTCCTGCACTTCAAACCCTCTCTCTTCAATCAGCTCCACATGCATTTATCCTTTACGCTAAACCCCCTCTCCCCTCCGCCCCGCTGCTCCCTCAACACCCGATTAAATCTTTCCCCGTCATTTTAAACATATCCCATCGAGTGATACAGCGTGGAAACAGGCCCTTCGGTCCAACATGCCCCAGCTACACTAGTCCCACCTGCCTGCGCTTGGCCCATATCCCTCCAAACCTGTCCGATCCATGTACCTGTCCAAATGTTTCTTCAACGTTAGGATAGTCCCAGCCTCAACTACCTCCTCTGGCAGCTCGTTCCATACACCCACCACCCTCTATGTCTCCAGAGACGCTGCCTGTCCAGCTGTTACCCCAGCTTTTTGTGTCTATCTTCGGTTTAAACCAGCATCTGCAGTTCCTTCCTACACATTTCATCTGCAGTTCATAGAAACATAGAAAATAGGTGCGGGAGCAGGCCATTTGGCCCTTCGAGCCAGCACCGCCATTCAATGTGATCATGGCTGATCATCCAAAATCAGTACCCGTTCCTGCTTTCGTCCCATATCCCTTGATTCCGTTAGCCCCAAGAGCTAAATCTGACTCTCTTGGAAACATCCAGTGAATCGGCCTCCACTGCCTTCTGTGGCAGAGAATTCCACAGATTCACAACTCTCTGGGTGAAAAAGATTTTTCTCATCTCAGTCCTACAAGGCCTACCTCTTATTCTTAAACTGGGACCCCTGTTTCTGGACTCCCCCAACATGGGGAACATTTTTCTCCTGCATCTAGCCTGTCCAATCCCTTTAGAAATGTATATGTTTCTATAAGAATATAAAGAAGGAGAGTAAAAGCTTCTTTAGGTATGTGAAGAGAAACAGATTAGTAAAGACAAATGTGGGTCCCTTGAAGGCAGAAACAGGTGGAATTATTATGGGGAACAAGGAAATGGCAGAAGAGTTGAACAGGTACTTTGGTTCTGTCTTCACTAAGGAAGACACAAACAATCTCCCAGATGTACTGGAGGACAGAGGATCTAGGGAGACAGAGGAACTGAAAGAAATTTGCATTGGGCGAGAAATAGTATTGGGTAGACTGATGGGACTGAAGGTTGATAAATCCCCAGGGCCTGATGGTCTGCATCCCAGGGTCCTCAGGGAGGTGGCTCTAGAAATCGTGGACGCATTGGTGATCATTTTCCAATGTTCTATAGACTCAGGATCGGTTCCTGTGGATTGGAGGATAGCTGATGTTATCCCACTTTTCAAAAAAGGCGGGAGAGAGAAAACAGGGAATTATAGACCAGTTAGCCTGACATCGGTGGTGGGGAAGATGCTGGAGTCAATTATTAAAGAGGTAATAATGGGGCATTTGGATAGCGGTAAAAGGATTAGTCCAAGTCAACATGGATTTATGAAAGGGAAATCCTGCTTGACTAATCTTCTGGAATTGTTTAAGGATGTGACAAGTAAAATGGATGAAGGGGAGCCAGTGGATGTAGTGTGTCTGGACTTTCAGAAATCCTTTAATAAGGTCCCACACAGGAGATTAGTGGGCAAAATTAGAGCACATGGTATTGGGAGTAGGGTATTGACATGGATAGAGAATTGGTTGGCAGACAGGAAACAAAGAGTAGGAATAAACGGGTCCCTGTCAGAATGGCACGCAGTGGCGAGTGGAGTGCTGCAAGGCTCGGTGCTGGGACCGCAACTATTTACAATATATATTAATGATTTCGATGATGGAATTAAAAGTAACATTAGCAAATTTGCAGATGACACAAAATTTGGTGGCAGTGTGAACTGCGAAGAGGTTGCTAGGAGGTTGCAGGATGACTTGGACAGGTTGAGTGAATGGGCAGATGTGTGGCAGATGCAGTATAATGTAGATAAATGTGAGGTTATCCACTTTGGCGGCAAAAACAAGGAGGCAGATTATTATCTCAATGGTGTCAGATTAGGAAAAAGGAGGTACAGCGAGACCTGGGTGTCCTTGTACATCAGTCACTGAAAGTAAGCATGCAGGTACAGCAGGCAGTGAAGAAAGCTAATGGCATGTTGGCCTTCATAACGAGAGGGTTCGAGTACAGGAGTAAAGAGGTCCTTCCACAGTTGTAAGGGGCCTGGTGAGACCACATCTGGAGCATTGTGTGCAGCTTTGGTCTCCTAATTTGAGGAAGGACATCCTTGTGATTGAGACAGTGCAGCGTAGGTTCACCAGGTTAATCCCCGGGATGGCGGGACTGTCAAATGTGGAAAGATTGGAAAGACTGGGCTTGTATTCACTGGAATTTAGAAGGATGAGGGGGATCTTATAGAAACATATAAAATGATAAGAGGACTGGACAAGCCAGATGCAGGAAAAATGTTCCCAATGTTGGGCGAGTCCAGAACCAGGGGCCACACAGTCTTAGAATAAAGGGGAGGCCATTTAAAACTGAGATGAGGAAAAACTTTTTCACCCAGAGAGCAGTGAATTTATGGAATTCCCTGCCACAGAGGGCAGTGGAGGCCAAGTCACTGGATGGATTTAAGAGAGAGTTAGATAGAGCTCTAGGGGCTAGTGGAATCAAGGGATATGGGGAGAAGTCAGGCACGGGTTATTGATTGTGAATGATCAGCCATGATCACAATGAATGGCGGTGCTGGCTCGAAGGGCCGAATGGCCTCCTCCTGCACCTATTTTCTCTGTGTCTATGTTTCTATCCTTCCTGCACTTACTTGACCAGTTTTGTATTCTTTACCCAGAATGAAGGACAGTATTGCATCTTGCCAAGCGGGTCCAACCCTGACCCGCTAACTTCTTTGATATCGTTGAGTCCGAGAGTTGTACAGCACGGAAACAGGCCCTTCGGCAACTCTGAAGAAGGGTCCCGACCCGAGATGCAACCTATTCCTTTATCTCCCGAGATGCTGCCCGTCCCGCTGAGTTACTCCAACACCCTGTGTCCAGCTCAGGTTTTTATTGAATCTTTCGTTGTCTCCTCCCGCACTCCAAAGACGTACAGGTTTGTAGGTTAATAGGCTTGGTGTAAATGTAAATTGTCCCTCGTGTGTGTGTGTGTGTGTGTGGACAGTGCTGGTGTGCGGGGATCGCTGGTCGGGACGGACTCGGTGGGCCGAAGGGCCTGTTTCCGCGCTGTATCTCTAAATAAACTAAATCCGTGCTCCTTGTTCAATCCTGTTGTCCTGTTCAGGGTGTGTAGGAAAGAACTGCAGATGCTGGTCTAAACCAACGATAAGACACAAAATGCTGGAGTAACCCAGCGGGACGGGCAGCATCTCTGGAGAAAAAAGGAATAGGTGACATCTCGGGTCGAGACCTAATTTGAGGAAGGACATTCTTGCTATTGAGGGAGTGCAGCGTAGGTTTACAAGGTTAATTCCCGGGATGGCGAGACTGTCATATGCTGAGAGAATGGAGCGGCTGGGCTTGTACACTCTGGAGTTTAGAAGGATGAGAGGGAATCTCATTGAAACATATAAGATTGTTATGTGTTTGGACACGCTGGAGGCAGGAAACATGTTCCCGATGTTGGGGGACTCCAGAACCAGGGGCCACACACACAGTTTAAGAATAAGGAGTAAGCCATTTAGAACGGAGACGAGGAAACACTTCTTCTCACAGAGAGTTGTGAGTCTGTGGAATTCTCAGAGGGCGGTGGAGGCAGGTTCTTGGGATGCTTTCAAGAGAGAGCTAGATAGGGCTCTTAAAGATAGCGGAGTCAGGGGATATGGGGAGAAGGCAGGAACGGGGTACTGATTGGGGATGATCAGCCATGATCACATTGAATGGCGGTGCTGGCTCGAAGGGCCGAATGGCCTACTCCTGCACCTATTGTCTATTGTCTATTGTCTATGAGACACAAAATGCTGGAGTAACCCAGCGGGATGGGCAGCATGTCTGGAGAAAAAGGAATAGGTGACATCTCGGGTCGAGACCGAAGAAGGGTCTCCAACCAAAACGTCACCCATTCCTTCTCTCCGGAGATGCAGCCTGTCCCACTGAGTTACTCCAGCATTTTGTGTCTATCTTCTTTTGCCAGCTCTTGTGAGTGTACATGGGACTTATTGTGGTTGTTGTCAAGGGCATTTTATGGAGATATGATAACGTTTTACTTTCAAAGCATGCCGTTAGAGTATAATTACATCTCCATTCTTTACTGGATTAATCCTTTTTTCTTGTTCCATTGATTTTCCGCTGGTTGCTGGCAGCTTCCAATGCATTCAGTAATGAGAATTAGGGATTAATCCGACTTAATGCCAGATAGGGAGGCAAGCTGCAAGCGAGGCCATGAAAGGGATTTCTGCTATTAACTGGCTGGGTAAGAAAGCTTCCATTCACTGGTGAATCTCCATCATCTTCCACTTGTGTTTCTTCAATGGGATCCACAATGAGAACCAGCTCCTTTTTTTTGCAGAGAGCTCAGTCGCTCTACGCTTTGCACCACGGTGACGGTGGCGGGTAGAGTCGTGGCCTCGCGGCGCCAGAAACCCCGGGTTCGATCCCGACCGCGGGACTTTGTACGAAGGTGGACACAAAACGCTGGTGTAACTCAGCGGGACCGTCAGCAGCGCTGGAGAGAAGGAATGGGCGAGGTTTCGGGTCGAGACCCTTCGTCAGACTGATGTCAGGGGAGTGGGCGGTACAGAGATAAAACGTAGTCGGAGACAGTAAAGGGCCTGTCCCACTTGGGCGACCGAATCGGCGAGTCCTGGCGAGTTTGCCCTCCGCATACTCGCAGCATGGTCGACACGAGATCGCTAGGTCACGGCGTTTTTTTCAATATTTTCAAAGACCTCCTACGACTATGTCTACGACCTCCTACGACCCCTCGACCTCAGTCTTCCACACCTAAGACCAACTACCACTAGCTACGAGTGGAAAATGATCACATTGATAAAATGATGTCCTGGTTGCATTTTTATTTCTCGTTCAAGTTACCGACCTACGACTACCCACGACTACCCACGACTACCCACGACAACCCACGACTACCCACGACTACCCACGACAACCCACGACAACCCACGACAACCCACGACTGCCCACGACTACCCACGACTACCCACGACTACCCACGACTGCCCACGACTACCCACGACTACCCACGACCTACCTACGAGTAAAAAGTGTCCATTTTTTCCATGCCGACCTTTTTTATAACTTTTGGACATTTTTTCTCAGGCTGGATAAAACGGCACGACCTACTTGAGGCCACGAGTACGCGGAGGCCACTCACGAGCACGAGGAAGAGTTACGAAGACCTCCCACGACCTCGTGGCGGCCATGCTGCGAGTATGAGTCAAGGGCAAACTCGGCAGAGGTGGTGAAAGTGGGACAGGGGATTTAGCCTTCAGAAAATGACACCGGTCTAGGTGGAGCGATGCGAGCAAATTATAACCAGAATCTTCTTCCTATTTATTGCGAGGTAAAGAAAGATGAAGGCCGGCGCAGAATTGGAAATGTGGAATACTTTTGCTTGGGAGGAGGTGGGTGGCTTCCCTTTGCAGTACAATCCATACTAATGAAAGTATTCACTCATTCATTCATTCGTCTCCAAATGAAAACTAAGGTTCGTGTAGAATCTTTCCCCCAGATGATAGACTTCAGCGAAATCGGACCAAGTTCGTCATTCGTGAGGCAGCTTCAGTCACTTATTCTGGGGAGGGGTTGAGGGGGGGGGGGGATAGACACAAAATGCTGGAGTAACTCAGTGGGGCAGGCCGTAACTCTGGAGAGAAGGAATGGGTGAGGCTTCGGGTCGATTCCACTCTTCGAAATGAGCTAGCAGGAACACGAGGGTAGGGGAGGGAGGGACGGAGAGAGAGGAGGAGGGGATAGAAACATAGAAACATAGAAAATAGGTGCAGGAGGAGACCATTTGGCCCTTCAAGTCAGCACCGGCATTCATTGTGATCATGGCTGATCATCCCCAATCTGTAACCCGTGCCTGCCTTCTCCTCATATCCCTTGATTCCGCTAGCCCCTAGAGCTCTATCTAACTTCATTATTTTCCTTTTGGAGATGCAGCGCAGAAACAGGCCCTTCGGCCCACCTAGTCCTCGCCAACCAGCGATCCCCGCACACTAACACTATCCTAGGCCCACCAGGGACAATTTACAATCTTTACCGAGGCCAATTAATCTGCAAACCTGGAGTGCGGGAGGAAACCGGAGCTCCCGGGTAAAACCCACGCAGGTCGCGGGGAGAACGTGCAAACTCCGTACAGACAGGCAGCACCCGTAGTCAGGATCGAACCCGGGGCTCCGGCGCTGTGAGGCAGCAGCTCTACCCGCTGCACCACCGTGACCGCTTCAGTGGAGCATAAATGGACTAGGAGTTAACAGAAAGACACCTGTACCTGACATTGGTACAGGTGTCTCTCCCACAGAAGACATTGGTTATTGGGTGAGAAATAGTGGTTGGATATTTCAAAGGAGTTGAATATTTCGACAGTTCAACGATGCTTGTGGCATTTATGTTGGAGGCCAGCGTTTTATTCCCGTTGGGTTTGTGAAGTTACTGGAGTACCAACAAAATACCCACTCAGATTCCCTCACAAGTCTTTGAGCACGTATTGCCAAGAGGAATCCCAATTTAAGGTAGGGACTTCCTTGCCATTGAGGGAGTGCAGCGTAGGTTCACCAGCTCAATTCCCGGGACTGACATATGATGAAAGAATGGGTCGACTGGGCTTGTATTCGCTGGAGTTTAGGATGAGAGGGAATCTTATGAAAAGAAATACAATTCTTAAAGGATTGGACAGGCTAGATGCAGGGGAAATGTTCCCCATGTTGGGGGAGTCCAGAACCAGGGGTCACACAGTTTAAGAATAAGGGGTCGGCCATTTTGGACTGAGATGAGGAAAAACTTTTTCACCCAGAGAGTTGTGAATCTGTGGAATTCTCTGCCACAGACGGCAGTGGAGGCCGATTCAATTGATGTTTTCAACAGAGAGTTTGATTTAGCTCTTAGGCTTAGGGCTAACTGAATCAAGGGATATGGGGAGAAAGCAGGAACGGGTACTGATTTTGGATGATCAGCCGTGATTATAATGAATGGCGGTGCTGGCTCGAAGGACCGAATGGCCTACTCCTGCACCTATTTTTCTATGTTTCTATGTTTCATAAGTTCATGAGTGACAGGAGCAGAATTAGGCCATTCGGCCCATCAAAGTCTACTCCGCCATTCAGTCATGGCTGGTGTCAGAGGTTATGGGGAGAAGGCAGGAGGATGGGGTTGGGAGGGAGAGACAGATCAGCCGTGATTGAACGGCAGAGTCAACTTGATGGGCCGAATGGCCTAATTCTATCCTATCCCTTATGACCTTAAGAATTTATGGCTGATCTATCTCTCCCACCTAACCCCATTTTCCGGCCAAGAACATTCAATGGGCGTAAAGTACTCAGGGATAGCACCCAATCCTATGTATAGAATCCTACAGTGCGGAAGCAGGCCCTTCGGCCCCAGAGCATCAAGACAGGGAAGTAATGCCGAGGCTTTATAAGGCACCGACCAGCGATCCCCACACACTAACGCTATCCTACACACACTAGGGACAATTTTACTTTGCACCAAGCCAATTAACCTACAAACCTGTACGTCTTTGGAGTGTGGGAGGAAAGCAAAGATCTTGGGAGAAAACCCACGCGGGTCATGGGGAGGACGTGCAAACTCCGCACGGACAGCACCCGTAGTCAGAATCGAACCTGGGCCTCTGGCGCTGCGAGGCAGCAGCTCTACCCGCTGCGCCAACCGTCCGGCGGCAGAAACTGCCCGGAGGGAGGTGAATCTGAGGAATTCATTGCTGCAGGCGGTGGTTGAGGCCAAGTCATTGGGTATTTTTAAAGTGGCCATCGACTGATTCTCGATTAGTACGGGCATCAGGGGTTACGGGGAGAAGGCAGGGGAATGGGGTTGAGAGGGAGAGATAGATCGGCCATGATTGAAAGACGGAGCAGACTCGATGGGCCGAGTGGCCTAATTCTGCTCCTATGACTTAGTTCAGTTTAGTTTAGTTTAGAGATACAGTGCAGAAACAGGCCCTTCGGCCCACCGAGTCCGCGCCGACCAGCGATCCACGAACATTAACGCTACCCTACACACACTAGGGACAATTTACACTTACAACAAGCCAATTAACCCACAAACCTGTACGTCTTTGGAGTGTGGGAGGAAACCGAAGATCTCGGAGAAAACCCACGCAGGTCACGGGGAGAAGGTACAAACTCCGTACAGACAGCACCCGTAGTCGGGATCGAACCCGGGTCTCCGGCGCTGTAAAGCGCTGTAAGGCAGCGACTCTACCCACCTCGCCACCGCGACCGCCCTGAGTTTGGTCGAGGGATACAGCGCGGACACAGGCCCCACCGCCACGCCACCGTGCCGAGCCTACCCACGAATGGTTGCAGCTTCGTGTTTGATCAGGCTCTGCCTGTCATTTTTAATTGCCGAGCTGTTAGAGCCAAGGGCGGCAATAAAAAGCAGTTGAGGGAAGCAGGCGGCTTTGGAGAATGAACGCCCGACACATGCTGAAGCTCCCAAACAAATCGCTATTATTATTAGCGTTCTGATCCACGGCCCTCCTGGGACCCTGCAGGGTAAACGGAAATTGGTTGCGCGAGATCTTCAAATGGCACTAACCCCTGCGATTTAAGGAACGTGCTAATCAGATTCCAGTCACTTCATGCCTGGCTTAGAGAGAGCATCAAATGTTCACACAGGCAATGAACTGCAAGCTTCAGGGGCAGGAGAAATTCCATGCAGTGTTAAGAGCGGGTTTAGTTCACTAGTGGTGGGCGGTCAGAGTGATGCAGTGGGTAGCGTCGCTGCCTTGCAGCGCCGGAGACCCGGGTTCGATCCCGACTACGGGTGCTTGCCTGTACGGAGTTTGTGCGTTCTCCCCGTGACCCGCGCTTTCCTCCCACACTCCAAAGACGTGCAGGTGGGTATGTAGATCAATTGGCCTTGGTCGAAGTGTACATTGTCCCCAGTGTGTGTGTAGGATCGTGTTAGTGTGCGGGGATCGCTGGTCAGCGCGGACACGGTGTATCTCTGAAACTAAAACAACTAAAGTTCACAAGTTATAGGAGTACAATTAGGCCATTCGGCCCATTGAGTCTGGAGTTTAGAAGGATGAGAGGGCATCTCATTGAAACATATAAGATTGTTAAGGGCTTGGACACGCTAGAGGCAGGAAACATGTTCCCGATGTTGGGGGAGTCCAGAACCAGGGGCCACACAGTTTAAGAATAAGGAGTAAGCCATTTAGAACGGAGACGAGGAAACACTTTTTCTCACAGAGAGTGGTGAGTCTGTGGAATTCTCTGCCTCAGAGGGCGGTGGAGGCCGGTTCTCTGGATGCTTTCAAGAGAGAGCTAGATAGGGCTCTTAAAGATAGCGGAGTCAGGGGATATGGGGAGAAGGCAGGAACGGGGTACTGATTGGGGATGATCAGCCATGATCACATTGAATGGCGGTGCTGGCTTGAAGGGCCGAATGGCCTACTCCTGCACCTATTGTCTATTGTCTATCGAGTCTACTCCGCCATTCAATCATGGCTGATCTATCTCTCCCTCTCAACCCCTTTCTCCTGCCTTCTCCCCATAACCCCTGACAGCCATGCTGATCAAGAATCCAGTTCATGTTCATAAATTCTAGGAACAGAATTAGGCCATTCGGCCCATCAAGTCTACACCGCCATTCAATCATGGCTGATCTATCTCTCCCTCCTAATCCCATTCTCCTGCCTTCTCCCCGTAACCCTTGACACCCGTTCTAATCAAGAATTCGTCTATCTCTGCCTTAAAAATATCCACTGACTTGGCCTCCACAGTCCTCTGTGGCAACGAGTTCCACAGATTCACCACCCTCTGACTAAAGAAATTCCTCCTCACCTTTCTAAAAGAGCGCCCTTTAATTCTGAGGCTGTGCCCTCTGGTCCTAGACTCTCCCACCAGTGGAAACATCCTCTCCACATCCACTCTGTTTATGCCTCTATATCTCGATAGGTCTGAAGAAGGGTCTCGACCCGAAACGTCACCCATTCCTTCTCTCCAGAGATGCCGCCTGTCCTGCTGAGTTACTCCAGCTTTTAGTGTCTATCTTCATTTTGCGGCTCATTCCTACAAATTCGAGTAATATCTGCAATAACCTTCACAGCGTTTTAGTTGAGTTGAGTTTAGTTTGGAGGTACAGCGCGGAAACAGGCCCTTCGGCCCACCGAGTGGCGACCAGCGATCCCCGCACACTACAACCCCTGTCCCACTTAGGAGACCTAAACAGCAACCTCTAGTGACTTTGCCCACCTCCCAAAAAAAAATCAAGGTCGAGGTGACCTGCAACCTCCTACCACCTACCAGTCAGCGGAACCATCTAGGCTACACCAGTACATCGATGACCCCATGGACGTCCCTTGTCAGGACCTGCCCCGAAAGCAGTGGACAACCCTCAACCGCTTGAGGACAGGCGACGGACGCTATAGAGTAGCGATGAAGAGGTGGGGCCCCGTGGACAGCGAGTGCCTCCTGTGAGTGTGGGGACCCAACAGAGACAGTGGAACACATAGTCACCAGTTGCCCCAAACACCGAACAATAGCAGCAAACTAGATGAAGCCTCGACCTCGCGGAAACCACTTTCGACCATTAGGGAGAGTGACCAAAACCTCCGGTGGCCTGATGGTAACCTTGGGTGGCGGGCAAGGTCACCAGAGGTTGCTGTTTAGGTCTCCTAAGTGGGACAGGGGCCTTAAACACTATCCTACACACACTAGGGACAATTTACAATTTTTTTTCCCGAAACCAATTAATCTACAAACCTGCACGTCTTTAGAGTGTGGGAGGAAACCGGAGCACCCGGAGAAAACCCACGCGGGTCACGGGGAGGAACGTGCAAACTCCGTACAGACAGCACCCGTGTTTGGGATCGAAAGCGAGTCATTGGCGCTGTGAGGCAGCAACTCTACCGCTGCGCCACCGTGCCCTATACACATGTCAATAAAATATCATTGAATCATTGAAATGTATTACAACAAAGATGACTAATGCTGTCAACAATATTACTTGAATAAGGCAGATACTTTAAGCAGTTTAAGCAGCTTATAGATTGACTATCCTCGATAGCCACCGACTGCAAGGAACCATCCCATCAACAGTGTAGATGCACAGAGTCTCTTGCCCAGAGTAGTGGGGTCGAGGACCAGAGGACAGAGGTTTAAAGTGAAGGGAAAAGAATGAATAGGAATCTGAGGGGTCACTTTTTCACACAAAGTGTGGAGGGCGTATGGGACGAGCTGGCGGAGGAGGTCGTTTTTTATTTCGAGATACAGCGCGGTTAAACACCGGGTCCGCGCCGACCAGCGATCCCCGCGCATTAACACCACCCTACACACACACTAGGGATCATTTGCGCTTACACCAAGCCAATTAACCTACAAACACGCAGGCCTTTGGAATGTGGGAGGAAACTGAGGATCTCGGAGAAAGCCCACGGGGAGAACGTACAAACTCCGCGCAGGCAGCGCCCGTGGTCGGGATCAGACCCGGGTCTCCGGAGCCCACAGACGTAGGGAACGGATGGACTCCTGAAGGTTGGAACGGCAAGCCAAAATCTGGCAAAGCGCCTGAGTGTTTGTCGGCCCGGGATCCAGAGAACAGGTTGGGAGCTTGGCAATGCTCGGCACGCTAACGGGACAGGTTCACGGTGAAGAAATAACCTCCGCAGTAGAATGGAGACCAGGCACTTACCGACAGGCACCTGCGGAACGATGGCGTCTATGGTGGTGGGTTTCGCCTTGACTGGGATCGGGGTCACCGGCCCGTTAACCATCACATGACCTGGAAAAAAAGGCGGCAGCAATGATTACAAGTGACAGCAGCAGGATTAGGCCATTCGGCCCCCATCAAGTCTACTCCCCCATTCAACCATGCCTGAACATTGACTTCTCCAATTTCAGGTAGTCCCTGCTTTCTCCCTCCTTCCCCTCCCCTTCCCAGCTCTCCCACAGCCCACTGTCTCCGCCTCTTCCTTTCTTCTTCCCTCCCCCCCCATACAGCCCCACATCAGTCTGAAGAAGGGTCTCGACCCAAAAGGTCACCTATTCCTTCGCTCCATAGATGCTGCCTCACCCGCTGAGTTCCTCCAGCATTTTTGTCAACCATGCCTGATCTATCTCTCCCTCCTAACCCCATTCTCCTGCCTTCCCCCCTGCACCCCTGACACCCGTACTGATCATCCCTTCTCTCCAGAGATGCTGCCTGTCCCGCTGAGTTACTGTAGCATTTTGTGTCTATCTTCGGTTTAAACCAGCATCTGTAGTTCCTTCCGACACAAGACTCTATCTAACACTGCCTTTAAAAATATCCACTGACTTGGCCTCCAGTCGGCATGGGCGGAAATCCTGGGGGGGGGACGGGGGGGGCCTGTTACCCCCCATGTTTGGTGAAACATGTTGCAGCAAAACCGAAGCCTTCGAAGTCAGGCCGCAGACGCAACGCCAACACAGCCTCCAAAGTCAGCCAGCTCCGTGATGGTGAGTCCACAGGCTCTGAGACCGGAGCCCTCAAGGCCGATTCCAGTTGGAGGTCGCCTACTCCTAGAATCTTGCAGCCCGGGACTAGCTGCAGTTCCCAGGTCGCCTGCGTGCCCCGGGACTGGCTCCAGTTCCCAGGTCGCGAAAACTAATTGAAAAAATAAAAACCCACTGCGTGCCGGATGATTTCGGGTTAAGGGCAGTAGGTTGCCGACCCCTGTCATTGATGTTAGGCCTCATTGCCCCCCCTCCTCCCCCCCCCCCCATGTTTTAAAAGTGATTTCCGCAAAGAATTCCACATGTCCTCCACCACCCCCTGAATCAAGAAATTCCTCCTCATCTTCTTCCTAAAGGAACATCCCTTAATCCTGAGGCTGTGCCCTCTGGTCCTAGACTCTCCCACCAGTGGAAACATCCTCTCCACATCCACTCTATCCAGGCCTTTCATTATTCACTACCTTTCAATGAGGTCCCCCCTCAATGGTTCAATGTTGCTTCATTTGTCACAGTGAAATTCCTTGTACACAAGGGGGGGGACATAAAAACACAGAAAATAGGTGGAGGAGAAGGCCATTCCGCCCTTCGAGCCCTCCTCTCCCCTCCTCGCCCGGCCATGTTTGTGTCCCGGGGTGCCAAAGTCGTCGTCGTCGAGTCCGAAGAAGGTTCTCGACCCGAAACGTCGCCGATTCCTTCGCTCCACAGATGCTGCCTCACCCGCTGAGCTTCTCCAGCATTTTTCTCCACCTTCAAAGTCATGGCCGTGCATTGTTTCATTAAACACTATGGACACAATACTGCCCGTCAATTGTGGGCAATATGATGGTCGCCATGTTATAGTTCTGCCCACCGTGTTATAGGAATGATCTTGTCAAGATGGGAAGGGTGCGGAGACGATTTACGAGGATGTTGCCAGGACTGGAGGGCCTGAGCTACAGGGAGAGGCTGAGCAGGCTGGGACTCTATTCCTTGGAGCGCAGGAGGATGAGGGGCGATCTTATAGAGGTGTACAAAATCATGAGAGGAATAGATCGGGTAGACGCACAGAGTCTCTTGCCCAGAGTATGGGAATCGAGGACCAGAGGACATGGGTTTAAGGTGAAGGGGAAAAGATTGAATAGGAATCTGAGGGGTAACTTTTCCACACAAAGGAGTGGTGGGTGTATGGAACGAGCTGCCAGAGGAGGTAGTTGAGGCTGGGACTATCCCAACGTTTAAGGAACAGCTAGACAGGTACATGGATAGGACAGGTTTGGAGGGATATGGACCAAGTGCAGGCAGGTGGGATTAGTGTAGCTGGGACATGTTGGCTGGTGTGGGCTGTATCACTCTGTGACTCTAAGAGTCAGATTTACGAGGATGTTGCCAGGACTCGAGGGCCTGAGCTACAGGGGAGAGGTTGAGCAGGCTAGGTCTCTATTCCTTGGAGCGCAGGAGGATGAGAGGTGATCTTATAGTGTACAAAATCATCAGAGGAATAGATCGGGTAGAGTCAGAGAAAGGCACGTTTCCGCGCTGCATCTCGAAACTAAACTAAGTCTACTCCGCCATTCAATCACGGCTGATCTATCTCACCCTCCTCAACCCATTCTCCCCGCCTTCTCCCCGTAACCCCGGACACACGTACTGATCAAGAATCTTATCAATCTCCGCCTTAAAAACATCCACTCACGTGGCCTACAAAGAATTCCACAGATTCACCACCCTCAGGCTGAAGAAATTTCCTCCTCACCTCCATTCCAAAGGAGATATTTCTCCTGATACTTCCGCCAGCTTCTCTTGGACGACTAACCCCGCTCTTTGCCTCTAATGGGCTGCGCTGCTCCACTATAATTAATAACTCGGAACCAAGTATCACATTAAGAAATTTACAAAGCGTCAAACTATGAAATGAATCATTAGTAAAGGAAATGTTTAAAAAGGAACTGCAGATGCTGGAAAAATCGAAGGTAGACAACAATGCTGGAGAAACTCAGCGGGTGAGGCAGCATCTTCATAACAAGTAGGAGTTGAGTATAGGAACAAAGAGGTCCTTCTGCAGTTGTACAGGGCCCTAGTGAGACCACACCTGGAGTATTGTGTGCAGTTTTGGTCCCCTAATTTGAGGAAGGACATTCTTGCTATTGAGGGAGTGCAGCGTAGGTTTACAAGGTTAATTCCCGGGATGGCGGGACTGTCATATGCTGAGAGAATGGGGCGGCTGGGCTTGTACACTCTGGAGTTTAGAAGGATGAGGGGGGATCTTATTGAAACATATAAGATTGTTAAGGGTTTGGACACGCTAGAGGCAGGAAACATGTTCCCGATGTTGGGGGAGTCCAGAACCAGGGGCCACACACAGTTCAAGAATAAGGGGTAAGCCATTTAGAACGGAGACGAGGAAACACTTTTTCTCACAGAGAGTTGTGAGTCTGTGGAATTCTCTGCCTCAGAGGGCGGTGGAGGCCGGTTCTCTGGATACTTTCAAGAGAGAGCTAGATAGGGGTCTTAAAGATAGCGGAGTGAGGGGATATGGGGAGAAGGCAGGAACGGGGTACTGATTGGGGATGATCAGCCGTGATCACATTGAATGGCGGTGCTGGCTCGAAGGGCCGAATGGCCTACTCCTGCACCTATTGTCTACTGTCTATTGTCATCTATGATGCTGCCTCACCCGCTGAGTTTCTCCAGCATTTTTGTCTGCTTTACTGAAGGAAGATTGAATTTGGTGTGTACCTACAGGGCCTGTGCACTGACATACCCCCCACTTTACCTGTGATTGCCTTCCAATTCATGCCTTGCTGCAGAGATATTAGAGTCATAGAGTGATCCAGTGTGGAAACAGGCCCTTCGGCCCAACTTCCCCACACCAACCAACATGTCCCAGCTACACTAGTCCCACCTGCCTGCGCTTGGCCCATATCCCTCCAAACCTGTCCCATCCATGTGCCTGTCTAACTGTTTCTTCAACGTTGGGATAGTCCCAGCCTCAACTACCTCCTCTGGCAGCTTGTTCCATACACCCACCACCCTTTGTGTGAAAAAGTTACCCCTCAGATTCCTATTAAATCTTTTCCCCTTCACCTTGAACCCGTGTCCTCTGGTCCTCGATTCCCCTACTCCGGGCAAGAGACTCTGTGCATCTTCCCGATCTATTCCTCTCATGCTTTTGTAAACCTCTATAAGATCACCCCTCATCCTCCTGCGCTCCAAGGAATAGAGACCCAGTCTGCTCAACCTCTCCCTATAGCTCACACCCTCTAGTCCTGGCAACATCCTCGGAAATCTTCCCTGAACCCTTTCCAGCTTGACAATATCTTTCCTGCAACATCGGTGCCCAGAACTGAACACAATATTCTAAATGCGGTCTCACCAATGTCTTATACAACTGCAACATGACCTCCCAACTCCTATACTCAATACTCTGACTGATGGAGGCCAAAGTGCCAAAAACCTTGTTGACCACCTTATCTACCTGCGACTCCACCTTCAAGGAACCATGCACCTGTACTCCTAGATCCCTCTGCTCTACAACACTACCCAGAGGCCTACCATACACTGTGCAGGTCCTGCCCTTGTTAGACGTCCCAAAACGCAACACCTCACATTAAAACTTCCCAAACCTTCTTCACGCTTCACCAAGGAGTACCAAGGGGTACAAATCCCTTGGAGTGTACCTGGACAGTAAACCGGACTGGTCCAGGAACGCTGAGGCCCTGTACAAGAAGGGACAGAGCCGGCTGGAGTTTGTGAGAAGGCTTCGCTCCTTCAACATCTGCAGTAAGATGCTGCAGATGTTCTACCAATCGGTGGTGGCCAGTGCCATCTTCTTCGTTGCCGTGAGCCTGGGGCAGCAGGGCGAAGGCTGCGGACGCCAACAGGATCAACAAACTCATCGGGAAGGCTGGCTCCGTCCTGGAGGCGGAGTTGGAGTTGGATTCAGGGGAGGTTGGTCTTGGTTGGTATTGTCCAGGTGCTCCTCAAACTGCGGAGCATCCTGGACAATACAGCTCACCCCCCCCTCCGTGACACACTGGTCAACCTGAGGAGCCCCTTCAGCAACAGACTGGTTCCACCAAGATGCAGCACAGAACGCCACAGGAGATCCTTCTTCCCTGTAGCCATCAAACTGTACAACCTCCTCCCCCTTCTGTCGTGGGGTAGACTGAGACTGACTCCCCTCCCTCCCCCACCCTCCCCAATCTTTGTACATCCCCAATCCTTTGCACTCGTCTCTTTAATTTCATGATTCATGTATCTCGTTGTGTTCTATGAGTTGGCAGACCAATTTCCCTCCTGGGATACATCAAATTCTATCGTCTCGTAACCTTACTCTGTGTAATTTTTAATAATCCCGTTTTTATTGCGATCCTTTATAAGGTGAGAATGTTGCGGCAATATTTGTCTTCACACCTTGTGTGAGAAATCATCCCTTCTCTTCCAGTGAAGGATTCTGAGGTCGTCTTTCAGTGGAGGACGTGGAGAGGATGTTTCCACTAGTGGGAGAGTCTAGGACCAGAGAGCACAGCTTCGGAATTAAAGATTGATTTTTTTTTTTTAGGAAGGAGACGAGGAGGAATTTCTTTAGTCAGAGGGTGGTGAATCTGTAGGATTCTTTGCCACAGATGGCTGTGGAGGCCAAGTCAGCGGATATTTTTAAGGCCGAGATGGATAGATACAGATGGATTCTATTGATAGATACATAGACGGGTGGCAGGGGTTATGGGGAGAAGGCAGGAGGATGGGGTTCGGAGGGGAGAGATAGATCAGCCATGATCGAATGGCGGAGTAGACTTGATGGGCGAGTTTATGAACGTGATCTTATGTACTTATGACTCTTATGTCTTCACCACAGCTCCCATCCTAATATATCACATGAATCAAAATGGCCATCAAATTATGGGCCTTTATAATTGCTCCGAAAAAGAGTGAGAGTTTAGAGGGAGGGGAGAGAGAGAGGGGGGAGAGAGAGAGAGAGGGGGGGGGGGAGGGGGGGAGGGGGTGAGAGAGGGAGGAGAGAGAGAGATAGATGGGAGGGGGGAGAGAGAGGGGGGGAGAAAGGGAGAGATAGAGAGAAAGGGGTGGAGGGGGGAGGGGGGGAGAGAGAGGGGAGGG
>JAXLNO010004568.1:0-110032 GCA_038087875.1 Malacoraja senta | reverse complement strand
CTTTCTCTCTCTCTTTCTTCTCTTTCTCTCTTCTTTTCTCTTTCTCTCTCTTTCTCTTTCTCTTCTCTCTTTCTCTCTTCTCTCTCTTGTCTTCTCTCTCTCTTTCTCTCTCTCTCTCTTTCTCTTTCTCTCTCTTTCTCTTCTCTCTCTCTTTCTCTCTCTCTTTCTCTCTCTTCTCTCTTTCTCTCTCTTTCTCTCTCTTTCTCTTCTCTCTCTTTCTCTCTCTTTTCTCTTTCTCTCTTTCTCTCTCTTTCTCTCTTTCTCTCTTCTTCTCATTCTCTCTCTTTCTCTCTCTTTCTCTCTTTCTCTCTTCTCTCTTCTCTCTCTTTCTTCCTCTCTTCTTTTCTCTCTCTCTCTTTTCTCTCTTCTCTCTCTTCTCTTCTCTCTCTCTTTCTCTCTCTTCTCTCTTCTCTCTCTTTCTCTCTCTCTCTCTTTCTCTCTCTCTTTCTCTCTTTCTCTCTTTCTCTCTCTTTCTCTCTTCTCTCTCTCTTCTTTCTCACTTTCTCTCTTTCTCTCTTTCTCTTTCCCTTCTCTCTTTCTCTCTTTCTCTCTTTCTCTCTTTCTCTCTTTTCTCTCTTTCTCTCTTGCTCTCTTTCTCTCTTTTCTCTCTTCTCTCTCATTCTCTCTTTCTCTCTCTCTTTCTCTCTTTCTCTCTTTCTCTCTTTCTCTCTTTCTCTCTTTCTCTCTTTCTCTCTCTTTCTCTCTTTCCTCTCTTTCTCTCCCTTTCTCTCTTTCTTCCTTTCTCTCTTTCTTCCTTTCTCTCTTTCTCCCTTTCTCCCTTTCTCTCTTTCTCCCTTTCTCCCTTTCTCCCTTTCTCTCTTTCTCCCTTTCTCTCTTTCTCTCTTTCTCCCTTTCTCTTTCTCTCTCTTCTCTCTCTTTCTCTTCTCATTTCTCTCTCTTTTTCTCTCTTTTTCTCTCTTTTTCTCTCTTTTTTCTCTCTTTTTCTCTCTTTTTCTCTCTCTTTCTCTCTTTTTCTCTCTCTTTCTCTCTTTTTTCTCTCTCTTTCTCTCTTTTTCTCTCTCTCTTTCTCTCTTTTCTCTCTCTCTCTCTCTCTCTCTCTCTCTCTCTCTCTCTCTCTCTCTCTCTCTCTCTCTCTCTCTCTCTCTTTTAAAACTTTATTGGCATGATACAAAAAACATTTGTTATATTGCCAAAGTATGAAACATGACATACTTATTTAAGATGCATAAGTATAAATACAAGTATACAGTGCATAGATAGATATGTCCCTGTACATAAACTCGCAAGAGGCCTATAGCCTTTTATTGATTGCTACACGTTCTTGCAGCTGTAAGCAGTACAACAGGATAGCTAATTTAGCAATTCAATATTAATTTCTTCGTGTCAGTTAATGTCAATTAGTGTGTGCGTACATATGTGCATATTGGTCATTCACCGTCTCTCAGATTATGGCATGCTGTTACGTATTGTGGACCAAGATGTGCCGTATTTACTTCACCAAGGATTATTCTTAGTTTTGATGTATCGTCTAGTTCCTTAAAGTCAGGGTTTGCCTGACTGAGTTTGTCAAAGTATGTTTTCCTTGTTTTGTCAAATTTTTTGCCTTTTAGGAGGAAGTGCACCTCTGTTTCAAACTCATCTGTCAAACAGTGGCCACATATTCTGTTTTCTCTTGGTTGCCAGAATCTCTTCTGTCTTCCTTTTTCAACTGCCAAATAGTGGTCACTTAGCCTGTATTGGTGAGGGTCTGCCTTTGTTTTATGTCTCTAACAGTTGAGAGATAGTCTGCCAATTTATAATCTCTTTTTAGGGCACGGTAGCATTCTAATCTGCTTTGGCTTTTGGTTTCTTTATCCCAATGTTCCAAATATGTTTTCTTTACATTTTTGATCATTTGGTTCACTCTAACTGTGATTGGGGGTCAGTATTGATCTGAGGCTGGTCAGGATTTAACTGGATAGGGTTTAACTGAATGGGGGTAGTTAGTCTCTGTACCAACTGACACAGGGAACTCTTTTCTGGGCTCCCCTCTTGTGTTTTATGGGCTTTAAACTGGAGGGTATCTGGTGGGCTAGATTTAAGGTGATTCCAAAAATTTAGTGCTCTTTTCTGGATATTTATTATCAGTGGGTATCTCTCTCTCTCTCTCTCTCTCTCTCTCTCTCTCTCTCTCTCTCTCTCTCTCTCTCTCTCTCTCTCTCTCTCTCTCTCTCTTCCTCTCTCTCCCTCTCTCCTCTCTCCCTCTCTCCCTCTCTCCCTCTCTCCTCTCTCCCTCTCTCCCTCTCCTCTCCCTCTCTCCCTCTCTCCCTCTCTCCTCTCTCCCTCTCTCCCTCTCCCCCTCTCCCCCTCTCCCCCTCTCTCTTTCTCTCTCTTTCTCTCTCTTTCTCTCTCTCTCTCTCCCCCCTAAATGATCTACTGTGCATTGTGTAGCAATCATCCTTTGGTTACAGATTGATACCACTCTTTTTCTTTAACAGATCCATTACTGTCAGATCTCTCTACTAATTATCTAAGTTATAAGCAATCATTTCTCACTGTGTTTTTCACAAACAGAGATTGGAACTCTGTAGCTCACCAGCCAGTTAGGGCAGACTTAACTATAAACCTGTAATGCTGAGCTCTATAAGGAGAGATGCAACGCTGAGGCTCTATTTGACAGTACTGGGCCTCTACTCGCTGGAGTTTTGAAGGATGAGGGGGGATCACATTGAAACTTACAGAATAGAGTGAATGTGGAAAGGATTGGTGACCCTATTACCTCTATAGGGTATCAACTGACATGTCAAACAAAACTCTAAACCGAAGTTTAATTTAGTTTATTACAACAATCTTTATTAACACTCGAGTAAATTAAAACATGCATGCAAACACTTGACTTCTAATAACTTCTCCTTTACTTTACTATTTCAACTTATCACTTCTTAAACTAAATCACAGTCAGATATTACCCCTATGAATGAATTCGACAGATTCACTCTGTTGGTAGGGGGTTTGTCTTCTCTGAGCTTCGAACTCAGGTCCCTCCTTCTTGTGATGGTTGTTCCCGCGTTGTCGCTGCCCATGTCTCAGACCGCCATCCTTTTATACTAATTTTCCTTCAATCTCCTAAAGGAAGCCTTTGTTCAAACCCAAGATTCACAATTATTATTATTTTTTTTAGATTTTTTTATTTATTAGAAGTACATTACATTACAACCACATACATTAGTACTCGTCACTTATGTCTTCTTACAATTAATGTACTCCATTATTTTTTACACTAGAAAAGGAAAAGATTGAAAGAAAGAAGAAAGTGAAGGAAAAAGTGAGAGTGTAGAAAATGTGACAACAAAAAAGGACGAAGACCCTATAAGAACAAAATTAAAAACAAAAGAAAAAGAGTTAAGAAATAGACCCTAGAAAAGAAAGAGAAAGAGAAAGAGGAAAAAGAGAGAAACATATATTTTTATGAGCATTACGCAAATGGGACATACCAACTCTTCAACTATCATCCCCCCTTACCTGACCTCAATTTTTTTTTTAAGGTACCTTTGCACCCTATATTTGTAATAATTCTATAAATGCAGACCACGTCAGGTGGAAGTGATCTGGTTTACCTGCTAGGAGGAGTCTTATCTCTTCTAGGTGTAATGTTTCGAACATATTTGAAATCCACATGTTTATAGTTGGTATTGGAGCCTTCTTCCAAAATTTTAGAATTAGCTTTTTTCCAGTTATTAACCCATAGTCTATTAGTTTCTTTTGAAACACATTTAGTTCTAGACCATCTTCCGTTATTCCGAAGATAATCCATTCTGCTTTGGGTATCAGTTTTATTTTAATAATTTTGTAAAGATTTCGAAAATTTAATTCCATAATTTTTGAATTTTTGTACAGAAAACGAATGAGTGCGCTATAGTAGCTTCTTGGGATTGACATTTATCACAAATAGATGATACATTTGGGAAAGTTTTATGAATTTAATTTTCGAATATTATAATCTATGTAAAATTTTAAATTGTATTAAAGTGTGTCTTACATTAATTGAACATTTATGCACGTTTAATAAGTGTTCATTCCAACTTTCCTTTGAAATTTTAATACCTAACTCTTGTTCCCAGTCTCTTCTGATACCCTCCGTAGATGGTATTTGTACATTTAAGATAATATTATACAAATATGATATTAAGTTTGCTGATTCAGCTTTTATCTGCATTGCCTCATCCAATACATCTGCTGGGTTATTATAATGATCTTTTGTATATTTTTTCAAATAGTCGCATATTTCAAAATATTTAAAATATTGATTATTTCCGAGTTTATATTTTATTTGTAATTGTTGAAATGAAAGTAATTTTCCAGTTTCATACAAGTCACCGAGCGTTTTAATTCCTAGTCTATCCCAATGTGTAAAAGCTTTATCTATAATAGAGGGATTAAACGAAGGGTTATTAACTATAGGTAATAAAAGTGATAAATTTCTTAATTTTAAATTTTGTTTTATTTGTTTCCAAATTCGGATTGTACTATGAATAATTGGGTTCTTATTATAATTTATATTATTCAGTTTCATTCGTTTTGAGTTGTTATTCATCCAAGTGCTGAATAAACAAAACGCATCTTCGTTCCTTGTCAAAATTTTCATTCTCATCATAGAGTTCCTTTGCAAAATGGCCATTCCCAGCCACCTTATCTTCACAAGGCTATACTGCCTAGCAATTAAATTACGTGCAGCTCTGTTCTCACCAGATGTTCATCATCTGACCATTTTCACAGTGTTTCTTTGTTCAAAAGGCCACTCCTTGGATCATCCCCCTCGCCGATTGAGGGACAGTGGTGTTGGTCTGCCACGGAGTTTCCAGAGGACCCTCGGTTGTGTGTACTCTCGCTGTGTGATTAAAGACTACTGTTTGAACCTGTCTGGTGTCTGGCCTTTTCCTGACCTCGTCTAGGCCGCTACAACTGGTGACCCTGCCATTCATCACACGTCGTGATGGATAGCAACGTTGTTACACTTAAGCTCCCTACTCTGTGGACCGAAGAGCCTGACATCTGGTTCCAGCAGGCAGGAGGCACAATTCTGCTCCCAGTCGGCCCCTGCAGCAAAATCCGGCCGCCATTGGGCGTTCCACTGTAGGTACGTCTTTCCAGCACGGCCCGCCTGCAGTTCCACCCAACGCCAGTAGAGGTCGCTGGCGTTCAAACCAGCCAAATTCGCTTGCAGTTCCACCAGATGCTAGCAGAGGGGGTTGGTGCTATTACCATCGTCGCTGGGGAGCTGCAGCCAGGCAATGTCACCCACCCTGTTCATTCCCGGGAAACGAAGGGGCCGGACGTCAGTGATTCCTTCTGCGGCTGGCAAAATTTATCGAGTCTTCGCCTGGGATCGCCGCACTGGGGGTCGATTCCTCGTGGACACTGGTGCGAACGTGAGTGTTCTGCCTCCCTCCATCGCTGACATCCGTGCAGGCAAATGGGGCCCCCTCCTCACCGTGGCGAACGGGAGTGCTATTCGCACCTACGAAGATCGCACCATCTCAATCAACTTTGGCCGCAGCTGCATTTTGTGGGAGATCGTCATTGCCGACGTTTCCCAGCCGCTGACTTCCCAGCGCCGACTTCCTTCGAGCCCATTCACTGCTCGTGGATGTCAAGCGGCGGCGCCTGGTGCACTCCGTCTTGCTGGAGCCGGTCTTTCTCCACATTGGTGAACCCATATCTCGCCTGATGGCCCCCTGTCATCCGTGGATGCAACTTTCGCGTGCATCCTGGCGGAATTTTCCAGACATCCTTGAACCCCACTTCTGCTCCTCCACCCCCAAGCACGGGCTGGAGCACCATATTCCTATTACTGGCCCGCCTGTGCACGCCCGGGCGCGTCGTCTCGCACTAGACAAGCTTCGTCTGGCTCGGGAGGAGTTCCGTCTGATGGAGGCGATGGGCATCGTGTGTCCCTCCGATAGCCCATGGGCGTCACCGCTCCACATGGTCCATAAAGCAGGAGGGGGCTGGCACCCGTGTGGGGATTACCATCGCCTGAATGATGCGATCGTCGCCGACAAGTACCCAGTCCCGCACATTCAGGACATCAATGCCCATCTGGCCGGAGCATCGGTGTTCTCCAAGGTGGACCTCGTGCGAGGGTACAACCAAATTCCGGTCCTCCCCCGACGATATCCCGAAGACAGCCATTATAGTGCCATTTGGACTGTTTGAATTTGTAGGGATGCCATTTGGGTTGAAGAAAGCTCCGCAGGCCTTTCAGCGGCTTATTGACTGTGTGTGCCGCGGCCTGGACTTCGTATTCGTATACTTGGATGACATATTCGTGGCCAGTCGCTCGCGGCAGGAGCACTGCATTCATCTCCGTCGGCTGTGTCAGCACCTCAGCGATTTTTGTTTGTCCATCAACTCGTCCGTGCCGTTTTGTGGTGACAGCTATCGACTTACTCCGCGTAACTCCACAGGGGGTGGTGCCTCTGCCCGCCAGGGTGGACGTTGTCCGCTGGTTCCCCCGACCGACCACAGTTAAGGGCCTACAGGAATTCGTGGGGATGGTCACCTTTTATCACCGCTTCTTGCCGGCAGCGGCCGCAGTCATGCGTTCACTTTTCCAGCTGATTGCTGGTCATCGCAGGGAGGTTGAGTGGTCCATGGAAACAACAGCGGCATTCGAGAGGGCCAAGGAGGCACTGGGTGAGGCCATGATGCTCGTCCACCAACGAGAGGACGCCCCGACCGCCCTGACGGTAGACGCTTCTGAGGTTGAGGATGGGGCAGTGTTGGAGCAGCTCGTTGATGGATGCTGGCGGCCACTCGCCTTCTTCAGTAGACATCTCAATGGTGTTCAGCGCCATTACAGCACTTTCAACCGTGAGCTCCTTGCCCTGTATCTCGCCGTACGCCATTTCCGCTACTTCCTGGAGGGGAGGCCTTTTACTGCAATTACGGATCACAAGCCGCTAACCTTCGCGTTCGCCAAGGTTTCAAACCCGTGGTCTGCCTGGCAGCAGCGGCAGTTGGCGTATGTGTCCGGGTACACCACCTCCATCTGTTTTGTTGAGGGCAAAATGGATGGAGGTGGTGTACCCGGACACATACGTGGAACAGGGTGGCCGACACCTTATCGTGACCTGCAGTTCACGCGGTTCTCCAACTCGCTGAGGGTACTAATTATTCCGCCCTGGCAGCCGCTCAGCTGGTCGTCGAGGAGATGGCCGCCTATCGTACAGCAGTTTCGGGCCTGCAGTTGGAGGACATTGTCTGTGGTCCTGGGGGTGCAACGCTGCTGTGCGATGTCTCCACTAGAGTTCCACGACCCATCGTCCCCATCACCTGGCGGCGCAGGGTGTTTGAGGTACTCCATGGGCTTGCGCATCCCTCCATCCGGGCGACAACGGCCCTGGTAGCCTCCCGCTTCATGTGGCATGGGCTGCGGAAGGAGGTTGGACATTGGGCGCGCACTTGCATCCCGTGCCAGACCGCCAAGGTGCAACGACACGTGCACACACCGTTGCAGGAGTTCACCATCCCTCGGCAGCGATTCCACCACATTCACGTGGACATCGTGGGGCCGCTGCCGCCGTCCCGGGGCATGACCTATCTATTCACCGTCGTGGACCGCTTCACGCGGTGGCCTGAAGCCATTCCGCTACCTGATTCTTCAATGGCCACTTGTGCTCGAACCTTGGTGGCGCACTGGATCGCCCGGTTCGGGGTGCCACTGGACATAACATCCGACCGGGGGCCTCAGTTCACGTCGGAACTGTGGTCGGCCATGGCACGCCTCCTGGGGGTTCATCTGCACCACATGACGGCGTATCATTCATGGGCGAACGGACTGGTGGAGCGGTTTCACCGTCAACTCAAGGATGCCCTGAAGGCATGGCTGAATGATCCAGACTGGGAGGACGCTCTCCCGTGGGTTATGCTGGGGATCCGCACTGCACCAAAAGAGGACTTGGCCTCCTCCTCCGCCGAGTTGGTGTATGGGTCCCCTTTGACGGTGCCCGGGGAGTTCATCCCGCCGGCACAGGGCCAGGTGGAGCAGCCTTCGGACGCTCTGCAACGACTTCGGCAGACTGTGGGCAAGCTGGTGCGTCTCGTCATAGGGCCTTCCGTCCACACATTCCCTCTGCTCTGGAGGACTGCCAGTTCATCTTCCTGCGCAGGGATGCTCTTCGGACACCCCTACAGCGGCCGTACGAGGGTCCCTTCCGGGCCCTGGAACATGGCTCGTCTACATTCATCCTGGAGATGGGGGTCGGCATGAGACTGTTTCGGTTGCGCGGCTGAAGCCGGAGCATATTGACATTGATCGGCCGGTGCTGATAGCGAGGGCGCCCTTTGTCCAGTAGGTATGTTACAATACTTACCTTCAGCGGCGCTGCAATTCTGCCACTGGCCGTGTGCGTGATTTTGGAGCCTTTAGGGGGAGGGCGGGGTTAAAACGCATGTTTCTCCTACCTTGTCCTGGTTAATATTTCGTTGGAGTGCAAGCGTTTGCTGAAAAATCGTTCCGACGGCCGTTTTGTGTTTTTTTAATTTTTATTCGATCGACAAGTTCAGCGCTGGAGTCATTTTAATATCAGCTTCTGAAGCCGTCAACGCCGACAATGGAGACGGATTTCACACACGGGACAGGTAAACGAAAGTAGTTTATTTTAATGTATAAAAGTGCTTCTTAAGAAGCCTTTAATTCACATTTTTTAATGCAAAACGGTAATTATTTACCCCGAACTAACGGCAGAATTTTTCATGCTGATACGGGGTTAAATTCACCGCAAATCAACGTTCCAGAAAACCCCATTCGCAAGATTATTTAAATGGCCATTAATTTACAGGTATTAAACATTAAATTCCTTCCATTTGGCCTGTAAATCCATGACAATGAGATTTAAAAATTATGTTATATTATGAATTCTTGTGTGAATGTTATTTGGACACTTAGGCTATTTTAAAATGTTAATCTATTCTTAAGAAATTGATAGATGTTCAGATCTAGTAATAAAATTTTGTAATTAGCTACAATTAGGTAACTAACTAATTATATGCTTTAATTTCATGATCCAAGGAGTGGCCTAACCCCCAGGGACCGCCACAGGACCCCCCCCCCCCCCCACAAGTACCCGAGGCACGAAACGGACAGGACGGCGTACACGGCGACCAGCCCGGGTGCATACCATGCCCGGCACAGGAACAGGCAACTGACCAACAGGTGCAGAGAACGGATTAGCCAGTGGAGGAGGTACCCTAGACATAGCAATGTTACAAAATTTATAGATTTTAAAGGAAAGTCTGTAATTTATCCCATCAGATAAAGCATAAAAAGAAGTTTAATCTGACACCTAATTCACTTTCATATCTTCAGTATTAAAAAAGTTATGGCCATTTTCATACTCGGAAATTAGCATCTTGTTCCCCATTGCTTTTCCATTGACTTAACACAAAAGCTGTGTTCGAGGACAGTCAAAAGCCCATAACTTTCTTAAAAATCATCCCCCTCGGCTATTGAGGGACAGGGGCGTTGGTCTGCCACGGGGTTTACCAAGGTCCCTCTCGGGTGTGTGCTCTCACTGTGTGATTAAACACTACTGTTTGAACCTGCCTGGTGTCTGGCCTTTTCCTGACCTCGTCCAGGCGGCTACACCGTGTTAGTTTCCAAGCCCAAGATCACGAGAGACTGGATCTGCTGGATGTGTTTGCTGACAGATCTGAACTGATCTTTCCCTGGAATATTACTCTGGTGTCCTGTCTGTGAATTCTTCTGCTGCTGCCTGTTTCTCCTGAGTATGAAGTGTGGCACTGTTTACGTTGACGTTTAATTGCAAAGACTGCAGTTTCTAGTTTCTACGTGACTTTATATATCTCTGAAAGTGTGTTTTGGACAGTAGCCTGTGGTGTCCAGAACGTCAATGTTTCGTTTGTTAGTGGTGGTTTTAACCTTGGTGGTGTGTGTGAAAGATGTGAATGAATTCCTCTGACTGTTTCTGAAAGTGACATTCCTAAATGTCATCCAGTTTTCTGTGAAAAGACATTGATTCGCTGGACCACTTCTAGACCAAAGCCTTGTCTTGTCCGTCAGGGTCAGTGTTTTTCTCTGAGATATTTTTCACTGTTGTATGTTCCTGTCTGTTCTGTTTGTGGACGGGCTTCAATGTCCATGGTAAGTGTATGGCATCAGTGGGCACGGTCAGTGAGTGTGCCGTGGTCTGGTGTTGCTGTGCCTGTGGATTAAGAAAGGAGTCGATGTATTCTGCTACCTGATAGGATTCACTACCACAGTCACACACAATGGCCCTTCCTGGACGTATTTCCCCAGGTCTGTCCACCAGTCCACGTGTTTGTTTATTTTGGGGAGAATGTAGAATTTTCTCGCTAGTGGTTCTATCCCCCCTTGGGTATTCTAATTGTTTCTGATGATGTGGAGTTTGTAGGTTCTCCCTGTGACCTGAGTGGGTTTACTCAGGGAAGTTCTGGTCTCCTCTCACACTCCAAAGACATATAGGTTTGTAGGCTAATTGGCTTGGTGTCAATAGAAATTGTCCCTCCTGTGTGTAGGATTGCGTTAGTGTGCGGGGATACTTAATCGCAAAATGTTCTCGCATGTGATTCTCGCATGTGATCCTCGAGTATTCTAATTGTTTCTGATAATGCGGCAAGATTTTTTGAGGCATTGTAAAATGTTTCCAATTTCCTTCAGTGTTTCCTTATAAATGGGCTTTGTCAACTTAGTGCAGTGTTCTGTTTTTCATCAGGGTCGATGTGCCTACAATAAATATTGTTGTTTGCCCATGACGACTCTGTTCTTCCCCTTAACTGCTGGTTTGATGATAATTTCCCTATTGTCTTTCACCTCCCCCAGGAGTTGGGTTTCACAAGCCAAGTGTACAGCTGAGGACGAGAGCCAGAAGCTGCTGATGGAGGGAAAAGACAAGGCCAGGTCAGCAAAGTTTTGTGAAAGATACATAGAAACATAGAAACATAGAAAATAGGTGCAGGAGTAGGCCATTCGGCCCTTCGAGCCTGCACCGCCATTCAATATGATCACGGCTGATCATCCAACTCAGTATCCTGTACCTGCCTTCTCTCCATACCCCCTGATACCTTTAGCCACAAGGGCCACATCTAATTCCCTCTTAAATATAGCCAATGAACTGGCCTCAACTACCTTCTGTGGCAGAGAATTCCAGAGATTCACCATCCTCCTCACAGCTAACACTGCCCCACAGCTTCGTGTCATCCGCAAACTTGGAGATGTTGCATTCAATTCCTTCGTCCAAATCATTAATATATATGGTAAATAGCTGGGGTCCCAGCACTGAGCCTTGCGGTACCCCACTGGTCACTGCCTGCCATTCTGAAAAGGACCCGTTTACTCCTACTCTTTGCTTCCTGTCTGCCAGCCAGTTCTCTATCCACATCAATACTGAACCCCCAATACAATGAGCTTTAAGATTGTATACTAATGTCTTATGTGGGACCTTGTCGAAAGCCTTCTGAAAGTCCAGATATAACACATCCACTGGTTCTCACTTATCCACTCTACTAGTTACATCCTCGAAAAATTCTATAAGGTTCGTCAGACATGATTTCCCTTTCATAAATCCATGCTGACTTTGTCCAATGATTTCACCACTTTCCAAATGTGCTGCTATCCCATCTTTAATAACTGTCTCTAGCAGTTTCCCCACTACCGATGTTAGACTAACTGGTCTATAATTCCCCGTTTTCTCTCTCCCTCCCTTTTTAAAAAGTGGGGTTACATTAGCTGCCCTCCAATTCTCAGGAACTACTCCAGAATCTAAAGAGTTTTGAAAAATTATCACTAATACATCCACTATTTCCGGGGCTACTTCCTTAAGTACTCTGGGATGCAGCCTATCTGGCCCTGGGGATTTATCGGCCTTTAATCCATTCAATTTACCTAACACCACTTCCCGGCTAACCTGGATTTCACTCAGTTCCTCCATCTCATTTGACCCCCGGTCCCCTGCTATTTCCGGCAGATTATTTATGTCTTCCTTAGTGAAGACAGAACCAAAGTAGTTATTCAATTGGTCTGCCATGTCCTTGTTCCCCATGATCAATTTGCCTGTTTCTGACTGCAAGGGACCTACATTTGTTTTAACTAATCTTTTTCTCTTCACATATCTATAAAAACTTTTGCAGTCAGTTTTTATGTTCCCTGCCAGTTTTCTTTCATAATCTATTTTCCCTTTCCTAATTAAGCCCGTTGTCCTCCTCTGCTGGACTCGGAATTTCTCCCAGTCCTCTGGTAGGCTGCTTTTTCTGGCTAATTTGTATGCTTCATCTTTTGTTTTGATACTATCCCTGATTTCCCTTGTTATCCACGGATGCACTACCTTCCCTGATTTATTCTTTTGCCAAACTGGGATGAACAATAGTTCATCCATGCAGCCTTTAAATGACTTCCATTGCATATCCACCGTCAACCCTTTAAGAATCAATTGCCAGTCTATCTTGGCGAATTCACGTCTCATACCCTCAAAGTTACCTTTCTTTAAGTTCAGAACCCTTGTTTCTGAATTAATTATGTCACTCTCCATCCTAATGAAGAACTCAACCATATTATGGTCACTCTTGCCCAAGGGGCCACACACAACAAGACTGCTAACTAACCCTTCCTCATTACTCAATACCCAGTCTAGAATAGCCTGCTCTCTCGTTGGTTCCTCTACATGTTGGTTTAGAAAACTATCCCGCATACATTCCAAGAAATCCTCTTCCTCAGCACCCCTGCCAATTTGATTCACCCAATCTATATATAGATTGAAGTCTCCCATTATAACTGTTTTACCTTTGTTGCACGCATTTCTAATTCCCTGTTTGATGCCATCCCCAACTCCACTACTACTGTTAGGTAGCCTGTACACAACACCCACCAGCGTTTTCTGCCCCTTAGTGTTTCGCAGCTCTACCCATATCGATTCCACATCCTCCAAGCTAATGTCCTTCCTTTCTATTGCGTTAAGCTCCTCTCTAACCAGCAACGCTACCCCACCTCCTTTTCCTATCTGTCTATCCCTCCTGAATATTGAATATCCCTGGATGTTCAGCTCCCAGCCTTGGTCACCCTGTAGCCATGTCTCCGTGATCCCAACAATATCATAGTCATTAATAGCTATCTGCACATTCAACTCATCCACCTTATTGCGAATGCTCCTTGCATTGAGACACAAAGCCTTCAGGCTTGTTTTTACAACACTCTTACCCCTTATACAATTATGTTGAAAAGTGTCCCTTTTTGATTTTTGCCCTGGATTTGTCTGCCTGCCACTTTTACTTTTCACCTTGCTACCTATTGCTTCTACCCTCATTTTACACCCCTCTCTCTCTGCTCACACATTTAAGAAACCCTTTCCCTTTAACTCCATCCTCGACTATCCCATTTGACACCCCACCCCCCTTATTCAGTTTAAGACCACCCGTGTAGCAGTGGCAAACCTGCCTGCCAGAATGCTGGTCCCCCACCTGTTAAGATGCAATCCGTCCCTTTTGGACAGTTCCCCCTTACTCCAAAACAGATCCCAGTGATCTAAGAATCTAAATCCCTGCCCCGTGCACCAGTTCCTCAGCCACACATTCAGGTCCCGTATCTCCCTGTTCCTGCTCTCGCCAGCATGAGGAACTGGAAGCAAACCGGAGATAACAACCCTGGAGGTCCTGCTTTTCAGCATTTTTCCGAGCTCTCTAAAGTCACGCTGCAGAATATTCATCCCATTCTTTCCGACATCGTTTGTGCGGACATGCACTACCATTTCCGGCTGTTCACCTTCGCCCTTGAGGATTTTCTGCACTCTGTCCATGACATCCTGGATCCTGGCACCAGGAAGGCAGCACACCATCCTTGAATCCCGTCTGTTGCCTCAGAAACCCCTGACCGTACCTCTAAGAATGGAGTCTCCAACTACAATGGCATTGCCTGACGTTGGCCTCTTTGGTTTTGGCTCAACAGCCCTTTTTGTTTTGCAAGCCAGTCCGCCGCTCAGTGTAATAACGTCTTCTGTCCCGACAGCTTCCAGGTGGGTGAACCTGTTCACAAGAGGTACAACACCCGGGGACATTTGCATTCCATGCTTCCCTCCCTTTTTCACCGCCACCCACCTTCTCTCTTCCTGTTCCTTAGGTGTATCAATCTTACTGTAGGACTTGTCGAGGAACGACTCAGTTTCTCGGACGAACCTGAGGTCATCCACTTGCTTCTCCAGTTCCCCAACACGGTCCTTCAGGAGCTGTACCTGGATGCATTTCTCACATTTGTAGCTGCCAGAGGCACCAGCAGTGTCCTTGACCTCCCACATACTGCAAGCATCACACTGAATCAGCTTGCCTGACATCTCCTTCTTTCATCTCTCCCTCTCCAGCGTTTTGTGTAGCCTCCTCTCCTCAGCCTCCTCGCCGCAGACTCTACATATAGATTGGGTGAATCAAATTGGCAGGGGTGCTGAGGAAGAGGATTTCTTGGAATGTATGCGGGATAGTTTTCTAAGCCAACATGTAGAGGAACCAATGAGAGAGCAGGCTATTCTAGACTGGGTATTGAGTAATGAAGAAGGGTTAGTTAGCAGTCTTGTTGTGCGTGGCCCCTTGAGCAAGAGTGACCATAATATGGTTGAGTTCTTCATTAGGATGGAGAGTGACATAATTAATTCAGAACCAAGGCTTCTGAACTTAAAGAAATGTAACTTTGAGGGTATGAGACGTGAATTGGCCAAGATAGACTGGCAATTGATTCTTAAAGGGTTGACGGTGGATGTGCAATGGAAGGCATTCAACAGACTGCATGGATGAACTACAACAATTGTTCATCCCAGTTTGGCAAAAGAATAAATCAGGGAACGTAGAGCATCCGTGGAAAACAAGGGAAATCAGGGATAGTATCGAAACAAAAGATGAAGCATACAAATTAGCCAGAAAAAGCAGCCTACCAGAGGACTGGGAGCAATTCAGAGTCCAGCAGAGGACTAAGGGCTTAATTAGGAAAGGGAAAATAGATTAAACTGTCAGGGAACATGAAAACTGACTGCAAAAGGTTTTAGATATGTGAAGAGAAAAAGATTAGTTAAAACAAATGTAGGTCTCTTGCAATCAGAAACAGCTGAATTGATCATGGGGAACAAGGACATGGCAGACTAATTGAATAACTACTTTGGTTCTGTCTTCACTAAGGAAGACAAATAATCTGCCGGAAATAGCAGTGGACCGGGGGTCAAATGAGATGGAGGAACCATCAGTTAGGTAAATTGAATGGATTTAAAGGCCAATAAATCCCCAGAGCCAGATATTCTGCATCCCAGAGTACTTAAGGAAGTAGACCCAGAAATAGTGGATGCATTAGTGATAATTTTTGCCAAACTCCTTAGATTCTGGAGTCGTTCCTGAAGATTGGAGGGTAGCTAATGTAACCCCACTTTTTAAAAAGGGAGGGAGAGAGAAAACGGAGAATTACAGACCAGTTAGTCTAACATCGGTAGTGGGGAAACTGCTAGTCAGATATTAAAGATGGGATAGCAGCACATTTGGAAGTGGTGAAATTATTGGACAAATTCAGCATGGATTTACGAAAGGTAAATCATGTCTGACGAATCTTATAGAATTTTTCGAGGATGTAACTAGTAGAGTGGATAAGGGAGAACCAGTGGATGTGTTATATCTGGACTTTCAGAAGGCTTTTGACAAGGTCCCACATAAGAGATTAGTATACAAACTTAAAGCACACAGTATTGGGGGTTCAGTATTGATGTGGATAGAGAACTGGCTGGCAAACAGGAAGCAAAGAGTAGGAGTAAATGGGTCCTTTTCAGAATGGCAGGCAGTGACTAGTGGGGTACCGCAAGGCTCAGTGCTGGGACACCAGCTATTACAATATATATTAATGATTTGGACGAGGGAATTGAATGCATCAACTCCAAGTTTGCGGATGACACGAAGCTGGGGGTCAGTGTTAGCTGTGAGGAGGATGCTAGGAGGCTGCAAGGTCAAGTCAAGTCAAGTCACATTTATTATATAGCATATTTAAAAAACAACTCTTGTTGGCCAAAGTGCTTTACATTTGTTATAAGAATAGCACAAACAAAACAAACTACATACATATATACATGTAGCCCGCACTCAGAGGAGTCAGGAAAGGCTTGGCAGTATAGATAAGTCTTTAGTCTTGACTTAAAAGAGTCGATGGAGGGGGCAGTTCTGATGGGAAAGGGAATGCTGTTCCACAGTCTAGGGGCTTCAACCACAAAGGCCCGGTCGCCCCTGAGCTTATTCCTAGACCGTGGGATATTCAGCAACCCCCAAGTCGGCCGATCTAAGGGGCCTGGAGGTGGGGTGGTGGGTGAGAAGACTTTTTATGCAGGTGGGGGCAAGCCCATTGAGGGCTTTGTAGACATGGAGGAGGATCTTGAAGTTTATACGGAACCACACAGGGAGCCAGTGGAGAGAGGCCAGGATCGGGGTGATGTGGTCCCTTTTCGGGTGCCCGTCAGGAGTCTCGCTGCGGCGTTTTGGACCAGTTGCAGGCGGGACAGGGAAGATTGGGCTGATGCCAGTGTAAAGGGAGTTGCAGGTAATCTAGGCGGGAGGAGATGAATGTGTGGATGATCTTTTTGAGGTCATCAAACTGGAGGAATTTGTTTTATTTAGCTATTGTCCGAAGCTGAAAGAAGCTAGCTTTTACCACAGCATTGACTTGTTTGTCAAATTGTCAGTGCTGAGTCAAATATCACGCCAAAGATTTTGACGTGAGGTTTGAGTAGTGGGGTAAGGCTTCCAAGGCTGCCTGCTATCATTTTCATTGAGTCCGATGGGCCAAGAAGGATGACCTCAGACTTACTCTCGTTTAGTTGGAGGATATTCTGGGCCATCCAACACTTTATATCCTCGAGGCAGTGGGTAAGGTTAACCAGATTTGATTGGTTTTTGGTTGACTTGGATAGGCTGGGTGAGTGGGCAAATGCATGGCAGATGCAGTATAATGTGGATAAATGTGAGGTTATCCACTTTGGTGGAAAAACAGGAGAGTAGACTATTATCTAAATGGTGGCCGATTAGGAAAAGGGGAGATGCAACATGGTACACCAGTCATTGAAAGTAGGCATGCAGGTGCAGCAGGCAGTGAAGAAAGTGAATGGTATGTTAGCATTCATAGCAAAAGGATTTGAGTATAGGAGCAGGGAGGTTCTACTACAGTTGTACAGGGTCTCGGTGAGACCACACCTGGAGTATTGCGTACAGTTTTGGTCTCCAAATCTGAGGAAATACATTCTTGCCATAGAGGGAGTACAGAGAAGGTTCACCAGACTGATTCCTGGGATGTCAGGACTTTCATATGAAGAAAGACTGGATAGACTCGGCTTGTACTCGCTAGAATTTAGAAGATTGAGGGGGGATCTTATAGAAACTTACAAAATTCTTAAGGGGTTGGACAGGCTAGATGCAGGACGATTGTTCCTGATGTTGGGGAAGTCCAGGACAAGGGTTCACAGTTTAAGGATAAAGGGGAAATCTTTTAGGCCCGAGATGAGAAAAACATTTTTCACACAGAGAGTGGTGAATCTCTGGAATTTTACTTCGGAGTCACGTGAGTGACTACGTGAAGAAGACCCATCAGGGCGCCTGCGTGTCATTACGTCAGACGCATTGGCGCGAACGGACGTGCTCCTCTAGTAGAAATGTAGTTTGAACTACAAGGTAAGTAAAAACTTATTTCAGAAGTTTCTGGGTCCGTTTGCTGTGGGTCTGTGGGGATTTTTTCCACAGGAAAAAATGGGCAAGGGGAAGAAGTGAGTGGCAAAGCCGGTGGAAAGTCGCGAGATTGCGGTCGGCGAAGAGCTGCCTCAGACCGCTGTACAGTCGCTGGCTGGGAGCGTAGCAACTGTGGACCTGGGGCTTAAAAGAACACAGTCAGTGCCAGTGGGGCGCCAGGCTAAGTACAAGTCCATCAGGCCCACGGAGGAGGTGTCCGATCAGGAGGATTCGACTCCAGGTCTGAATACCGCTTTTGAGCGGATTTCTCAAATGGAGAGCCTGTTACACAGGTTAATCGAGGAAAGCACACTCAGGGAAGCGTGTAGCCAAAGACAGGCTCCAGAAGCCAGGTCAGCAGCACCTAGCAAAGGGCTGTTTGAGAGCACCCTCATTGATGAGGCGCGTGCACAGGGTCAGCAGAGTTCTGACCCCGAATCTGACGGTGAGGCCGATTCAAGCGAAGAATGGCAGCTGCCAGATGTTCCACCTCTGGCAGTACGATTCGCAGCCCCATCAGGGTCAGGAGAGCCACTGGGAGAAGAGTTGGCCTCCACGATCAACTACTTGGTATCCCATCAGCTGGCGCAGCTTACGATGGATGAAACTGCCAAAAAGCACGAGACCCCGAGGAACTGCGTATTGCTGAAAGCACCGGCAGTAAACCAAGTGATATGGAGTCAGATGGGCATGGGCATGAGAGCCTAAGAAATAAAGCTGCAGAGAATATTGAAGCTGCTGGATTCTGAAATAACTGCATTTGCCAAAACAATGGATAGAGGCCAGCAGATGACAGATTTGCATCAAGAGGCACTAGGGTTGCCATGTAGCGCCCACTTCGAGATCAATTGTTTGAGGAAGTGTGCTATTCGGCCCACCATCAATCCTAAATTCGCAGCACTCTGCAAGCCCAGTAATGTGCAGCTACCCAACTTACTCTTCGGAGAAGACCTCGTGAGACGCGTGAAGGAGTTGGATGATGAGGCAAAAACAGCCGGGTTGATCAAAACACCGATGGTTGGCTAGTCTGTGAAGAGGAGGTATCCTTTCAGACATCATACTGATCCTGGGCCTACACCAGGAACAAGTCAATCATCGTCGCAGGGGCGTAGTTGGCGTCCTACAGCGGGAACACGAACAAGCGTGGGTCTTCCCGCCAGAAGCCAGGGACCACAGGTCACTCAAGTGACTAAGGAGGTAGGTGGACCTGGTTATCATGGGAACATATTAAAGGCAGTACAGCCAAAAGTTGGGGGCAGATTACATCTCTTCTATAAAAGTTGGAAGCAGATTACTTCAGAATTTGTTATTCTGAGTATTAGTACAAGGATTTCGAATTGAGTTCGATCCAAATTATGATTTGCCCATCCCAGCATGTTCCTAGCAGAACACTCCAGTTTTCACAAAAAGAAGTGATGGATGTTCAAGCTGAACTTGAAAACTTATGTAATAAAGGAGTTATTGAAAAGTCGGTTTATCAACCCACCAATTTGTGTCTAATATTTTTTCCCGACCTAAAAAGGATGGAGGATGTAGGATTATTTTGGATTTGACAAGTCTTAATTCTTTGTCCGTCTACCACCCATCAGGGCCTACATGGATGACATGACAATCATAACAACAACAGCACCTTGCACCAGGCGCCTTTTCGGAAAGCTTCAAGAAAACGTCACTGGGGTCAGAATGAAATTCAAGCCATCCAAATCAAGAAGCATTTCTATATATCAAAGGCAAACTGACAGATCAAAGGTACTTCATTGATCAAGACCCTATTCCAACTGTGTTCAGAGAAAGCCAATCAAATGTCTGGGAAGATGTTATAACTCTAAACTGAAGGACACTAATCAGGCTAACGAGTTTAGGCAAGAAGTCTAGGGACCGTTGCAGAAGGAGGAGCAGCGTCCGGGTAGGGAGTAGTTAAACAGCGCGGGGCTTTGCTTTCCAGACGCCCAGGGACCGTTGCAGAAGGAGGAGCAGCGTCCGGGTAGGGAGTAGTTAAACAGCGCGGGCTTTGCTTTCCAGACGCCCAGGGACCGTTGCAGAAGGAGGAGCAGCGTCCGGGTAGGGAGTAGTTAAACAGCGCGGGGCTTTGCTTTCCAGACGCCCAGGGACCGTTGCAGAAGGAGGAGCAGCGTCCGGGTAGGGAGTAGTTAAACAGCGCAGGGCTTTGCTTTCCAGACGCCCAGGGACCGTTGCAGAAGGACCAAAACTGCAACGTTCCATTCAAGTTTCCTATAAGTGAGGAAGCCGCTGATTGGTGGAAGAGGACCAAGAGAAAGCAGCTGATTGGGAGTCAGATCCCTGCTGATTTCCTCCACCAGTTTTGTATTTGTAATCAGGGTAAGGGGGGAGAATGAGGGCCAGGGCAGTTTACTGTTCTGGATGTCAGATGTGGGAGGTCATGGAGTCTGATACCCCTCCAGACGTTCACATCTGTGTCAGGTGCGTAGAGATGGGGTTCTTAAGGGACCGTGTTAGGAACCTGGCGCAGCAGCTCGATGACCTCTGTCTGATCAAGGGAGAGTGAGGAGGTCATTGAAAAGAGTTATAGGGAGGTGGCCACTCCAAGACCACGGGAGGCAGACAAGTGAGTCATGGTTAGAGAAGGGCAAGGGGCAGAGGCAGGGACTAGTGAGTACCCCGGTGGCTGTACACCTTGAAAATAAGTACTCCTGTTTGAGTACTGTTGAGGGGGACAGCCTTCCTGCGGGTAGCAACAGCGGCCGGGCCTCCGGCACAGAGACCAGCCCTATTGCTCAGAAGGGTAAGGGAAAAGAAGAGGAGGGCAATAGTAATAGGGGACTCTATGGTTAGGGGGTCGGATAGGCGATTCTGTGGACGCAGTCCAGGAGACCCGAATGGTAGTTTGCCTCCCTGGTGCCAGGGTCAGGGATGTGTCTGAACGCGTCCAAGATATCCTGAAATCAGAGGGAGAGGAGCCTGAGGTTGTGGTACATATAGGTACCAATGACATAGGTAGAAAAAGAGAAGAGGTCTTGAAAGGAGAATTTAGGGAGTTGGAGGAGAGTTAAGGAGAAGGTCTACAAAGGTAACAATTTCAGGATTACTACCTGTGCCACGTGACGGTGAGAGTAGGAATGGGAGTGAGGTGGAGGATAAGTGCGTGGCTGAGGAACTGGTGCAGCGGGCAGGGATTCAAATTTCTGGATCATTGGGATTTCCTTTGGGGAAGGAGTGACCTGTACAGAAAGGACGGGTTGCACTTGAACCCGAGGGGGACCAATATCCTGGCGGGGAGATTTGCAAAGGCTACTGGGGAGACTTTAAACTAGAACGGTTGGGGGGAGGGACTCAAATAGAGAAAGCTAGTGAAAATGTGGGAGGCAGGAGGCAGAGAAGGGAAGCACTCGGACCCAAAATGTAGGGGAGAAAGAAGAAAAAGAAAATAAACAGAGAATAAGTGGTGGTGGGTTCTTAAATGTGTATATTTTAATGCTAGGACATTGTAAGAAAGGTGGATGAGCTTACAGCCTGGATTGACACCTGGAAGTATGAATGTTGTGGCGATCAGTGAAAAATGGTTTGCAGGAGGGCTGTGATTGGCAAATAAATATTCCAGGATTTCGTTGCTTCAGGGGTGATAGAATTGGAGGGGCAAGAGGTGGGGGTGTTGCATTGCTTGTCAAGGAAGATATTACAGCAGTCCTTTGGCAGGATAGATTAGAGGGCTCGTCTAGGGAGGTTATTTGGGTGGAACTGAGAAATGGGAAAGGTGTAGCAACACTTATAGGGGTGTATTACAGACCGCCAAATGGGGAGCCGAGAATTGGAAGAGCAAATATGTAAGGAGATAGCAGATATTAGTAGTAAGCACAGGTAGTGATTGTGGGAGATTTCAATTTCCTTCCACACTAGACTGGGAAACTCATTCTGTAAAAGGCTGGATGGTTTGGAGTTTGTAAAAATGTGTGCAAGATAGTTTTTTGCAGCAATACATAGAGGTACGCCTACTAGAGAAGGGGCAGTGCTGGACCTCCTGTTAGGAAATGAGACAGGGCAGGTGGCGGAGGTATGCGTCGGGGAGCACTTCGGGTCCAGTGATCACAATACCATTAGTTTCAATATAATTATGGAGAGGGTCAGAACTGGACCTAGGGTTGAGATTTTTGTTTGGAGAAAGGCTAACTTTGAGGAGATGCGAAAGGATTTAAAAGGAGTGAATTGGGACATGTGTTGTTTTATGGGAAGGATGTAGAAGAAAAATGGAGGACATTTAAGGGTGAAATTTTAAGAGTACAGAATCTTTATGTCCCTGTTCGGTTGAAAGGAAATAGTAAAAAATGGAAAGAGCCATGGTTTTCAAGGGAAATTGGACACTTGGTTCGGAAAAAGAGAGAGATCTACAATAATTATAGGCAGCATGGAGTAAATGAGGTGCTTGAGGAGTATAAAGAATGTAAAAAGAATATTAAGAAAGAAATTAGAAAGCTAAAAGAAGATATGAGGTTGCTTTGGCAAGTAAGGTGAAAGTAAATCCAAAGGGTTTGTACAGCTATATTAATAGCAATAGGATAACAAGGAATACAATTGGTCCAATCGAGAGTCAGAGTGGACAGCTATCTGCAGAGCCAAAAGAGATGGGGGAGATATTGAACAATTGCTTTTCTTCGGTATTCACGAAGGAGAAGGATATGGAATTATGTGAGGTAAGGGAAACGAGCAGAGTAGCAATGGAAACTGTGAGATTCAAAGAAGAGGAGGTGCGGACACTTTTGAAAAATATGAAAACGGATAAGTCTCCAGGTCCTGACAGGATATTCCCTAGGACATTGAGGGAAGGTTAGTGTAGAAATAGCAGGGGCTATGACAGAAATATTTCAATGTCATTAGAAACGGGAATAGTGCCGGAGGATTGGCGTACTGCGCATGTTGTTCCGTTGTATAAAAAGGGTTCGAAGAGTAAACCTAGCAAATTATAGACCTGTTAGTTTGACGTCAGTGGTGGGCAAATTAATGGAAAGGATACTTAAAGATAATATATATAAGCATCTGGATAAGCAGGGTCTGATTAGGAACAGTCAACATGGATTTGTGCCTGGAAGGTCATGCTTGACTAATCTTCTTGAATTTTTCGAAGAGGTTACTAGGGAAATTGATGAGGGTAAAGCAGTGGATGTTGTCTATATGGACTTCAGTAAGGCCTTTGACGAGGTTCCTCATGGGAAGGTTGGTTAAGAAGATTCAATTGTTGGGTATTAATGGTGGAGTAGCAAGATGGATTCAACAGTGGCTGAATGGGAGATGCCAGAGAGTAATGGTGGATGGCTGTTTGTCAGGTTGGAGGCCGGTGACTAGTGTGGGGTGCCTCAGGGGTCTGTGTTGGGTCCACTGTTGTTTGTCATGTACATCAATGATCTGGATGAAGGTATGGAAAATTTGGATTAGTAAGTATGCAGATGATACTAAGATAGGTGGTGTTGTGGATAGTGAAGTAGATTTTCAAAGTCTACAGAGAGATTTAGGCCATTTGGAAGAGTGGGCTGAAAGATGGCAGATGGAGTTTAATGCTGACAAATGTGAGGTGCTACATCTCGGCAGGACAAATCAAAATAGGGCGTACTAAATGGTAGCGAATTGAGGAATGCAGTTGAACAGAGGGATCTAAGGAATAACTGTGCATAGTTCCCTGAAGGTGGAATCTCATGTAGATAGGGTGGTAAAGAAAGCTTTTGGTGTGCTGGCCTTTATAAATCAGAGCATTGAATATAGAAGTTGGGATGTAATGTTAAAATTGTACAATTATGAGCGGGTTAGACAGAGTGGACGTGGATAAGCTTTTCCCATTGACAGTAGGGAAGATTCAAACAAGGGGGACATGACTTGAGAATTAAGGGACAGAAGTTTAGGGGGAACATTAGGGGGAACTTCTTTACTCAGAGAGTGTAGCTGTGTGGAATGAGCTTCCAGTGGAAGTGGTGGAGGCAGGTTCGATGTTATCCTTTAAAAATAGATTGGATGGGTTATAAGGGAGGAAAGGAATGGAGGGTTATGGTCTGAGTGCAGGTAGATGGGACTAGGGGGAAGTATTTATTTTAAAAAATAAGAAAAAAAAATGGGAAAAGCTTATCCACGTCAACTCTGTATAAACCGCTCATCATTTTAAAGACCTCTATCAAGTCCCCCCTTAACCTTCTGCGCTCCAAAAGAATAAAGACCTACCTTGTTCAACCTTTCTCTGTAACATAGTTGCTGAAACCCAGGCAACATTCTAGTAAATCTCCTCTGTACTCTCTCTCTATTTTGTTGACATCCTTCCTATAATTAGGCGACCAAATTGTACTCCATACCTCGGGAAATGGCCTCACCAATGCCTTGTACAATTTTAACATTACATCCCAACTTCTATATTCAATGCTATGATTTATAAAGGCCAGCACACCAAAAGCTTTCTTTACCACCCTATCTACATGAGATTCCACCTTCAGGGAACTATGCACAGATATTCGTAGATCCCTCTGTACAACTGCATTCCTCAATTCGCTACCATTTACCATGTACGTCCTATTTTGATTTGTCCTGCCGAGATGTAGCACCTCACATTTATCAGCATTAAATTCCATCTGCCATCGTTCAGCCCACTCTTCCAAATGGCCTAAATCTCTCTGTAGACTTTGAAAATCTACTTCATTATCCACAACACCACCTATCTTAGTGTCATCTGCATACTTACTAATCAAATTTTCCACACCATCATCCAGATCATTGATGTACATGACAAACAACAGTGGACCCAACACAGACCCCTGAGGCACCCCACTAGTCACCGGCCTCCAACCTGACAAACAGCCATCCACCAATACTCTCTGGCATCTCCCATTCAGCCACTGTTGAATCCATCTTGCTACTCCACCATTAATACCCAACAATTGAATCTTCTTAACCAACCTTCCATGAGGAACCTTGTCAAAGGCCTTACTGAAGTCCATATAGACAACATCCACTGCTTTACCCTCATCAATTTCCCTAGTAACCTCTTCGAAAAATTCTAGAAGATTAGTCAAACATGACCTTCCAGGCACAAATCCATGTTGACTGTTCCTAATCAGACCCTGTTGATCCAGATGATTATATATATTATCTCTAAGTATCCTTTCCATTAATTTGCCCACCACTGACATCAAACTAACAAGTCTATAATTGCTAGGTTTACTCTTAGAACCCTTTTTAAACAACGGAACAACATGCGCAGTACGCCAATCCTCCGGCACTATTCCCGTTTCTAATGACATTTGAAATATTTCTGTCATAGCCCCTGCTATTTCTACACTAACTTCCCTCAATGTCCTCGGGAATATCCTGTCAGGACCTGGAGACTTATCCGTTTTCATATTTTTCAAAAGTGTCCGCACCTCCTCTTCTTTGAATCTCATAGTTTCCATTGCTACTCTGCTTCTATCCCTTACCTCACATAAATCCATATCCTTCTTCTTGGTGAATACCGAAGAAAAGAAATTGTTCAATATCTCCCCCATCTCTTTTGGCTCTGCAGATAGCTGTCCACTCTGACTCTCTAATGGACCAATTTTATTCCTTGTTATCCTTTTGCTATAAATATAGCTGTAGAAACCCTTTGGATTTACTTTCACCTTACTTGCCAAAGCAACCTCATATCTTCTTTTAGCTTTTCTAATTTATTTCTTAATATTCTTTTTACATTCTTTCTACTCCTCAAGCACCTCATTTACTCCGTGCTGCCTATAATTATTGTAGATCTCTCTCTTATTCCGAATCAAGTGTCCAATTTCCCTTGAAAACCATGGCTCTTTCCAATTTTTACTATTTCCTTTCAACCGAACAGGGACATAAAGATTCTGTACTCTTGAAATGTTACCTTTAAATGTCCTCCATTTCTCTTCTACATCCTTCCCATAAAACAACATGTCCCAATTCACTCCTTTTAAATCCTTTTGCATCTCCTCAAAGTTAGCCTCATAATTATGGTATTGTGATCACTGGACCCGAAGTGCTCCCCAACGCTTACGTCCGCCACCTGCCCTGTCTCATTTCCTAACAGGAGGTCAAGCACTGCCCCTTCTCTAGTTGGTACCTCTATGTATTGCTGCAAAAAACTATCCTGCACACATTTTACAAACTCCAAACCATCCAGCCCTTTTACAGAATGTGTTTCCCAGTCTATGTGTGGAAAATTGAAATCTCCCACAATCACTACCTTGTGCTTACTACTAATATCTGCTATATCTTTACATATTTGCTCTTCCAATTCTCGCTCCCCATTTGGCGGTCTATAATACACCCCTATAAGTGTTGCTACACCTTTCCCATTTCTCAGCTCCACCCAAATAGCCTCCCTAGACAAGCCCTCTAATCTATCCTGCCAAAGCACTGCTGTAATATCTTCCTTGACAAGCAATGCAACACCCCCACCTCTTGCCCCTCCAATTCTATCACCCCCGAAGCAACGAAATCCTGGAATATTTAGTGTCCAATCACAGCCCTCCTGCAACCATGTTTCACTGATCGCCACAACATCATACTTCCAGGTGTCAATCCAGACTCTAAGCTCATCCACCTTTCTTACAATGCTCCTAGCATTAAAATATACACATTTAAGAAACCCACCACAACTTATTCTCTGTTTATTATCTTTTTCTTCTTTCTCCCCTACATTTTGGGTCCGAGTGCTTCCCTTCTCTGCCTCCTGCCTCCCACATTTTCTACTATCTTTCTCTATTTGAGTCCCTCTCCCCAACCGTTCACCCACCCCCCACCCCCAACAATATTCACTAAATTGTTAAAAACAAATTCTGGGGCTGCTGAGGGGCCAGGGGCATATGGTAATGGGTTAACTGGATGATGTCCTGATTATAGGACGAACAAAAGAGTTAGCTGAGTTATCTGTCTCAGTTGTTAAATCCACTTTTGAAAGTTTGGGTTTTCTAATTCATCCAAAGAAATCAAGGTTAACACCACTTACATCAATTGATTATTTGGGTTTCACAATTGATTCAGTTCACATGGTAGTAACTTTGCCCAGTGAAAAAAGGGTGGAGTTGATTGATGGTTGCATTAAGCTGTTAAATGAGCGAAGACATGTGGCCAGTTTGCTAGGGAAATTTGTAGCAGCTTTTCCAGCTGTACAATATGGGCCATTACATTACCAACAGCTACAGAGAGCTAAAGAACAGGCACTGATGATGAATGGTGGCCATTTTGATAGGGCTATGCAGTTAACAACAAATGCTGTTTCTGATTTGCAGTGGTGGATTCTACATGTCTCAAGTAATTTCAATAAAATACTGATTCAACAACCTTCCATGGTGTTACAAACTGATGTCAGTGCACTAGGATGGGGTGCAACTGATTTGGCATCCAGCTGCGGAGGCAGATGGAATATGGAAGAGGCATTGTTTCTGCAAACATGGGGAATCAACTATTTAGAGCTTTTAGGGGGGTTCTATGGACTCCAAGCTTATTGTTCTAACATGACTAACCTGCATGTTCAGCTTCAAATTGATAATACAACAGCAGTGGCATATATTAATCACATGGGTGGAATCAAGTCTTGTGATAAGTTGGCTAATCAAATCTGGTCTTGGTGTATTGACAGGAATATTTGGATTTCAGCTATTTATCTACCAGGTAGATTGAATATTATAGCAGACACCAGGTCAAGGAAATTCCATGATAACAAAGAATGGATGTTGAATCGAGAGGTATTCAATGACATAGTAGTCAGATTTGGAATGCCAGATATCGACTTGTTCGCATCGAGATTAAATCATCAGCTATCGTGATATGTGTCATGGGAACCAGATCCAGGTGCAGTAGCGATTGATGCTTTCTCGCTACATTGGGGTGGTATGTTTTTGTATGCATACACCAGTCTTTGAAAGTAGGCATGCAGGTGCAGCAGGCAGTGAAGAAAGCGAATGGTATGTTAGCATTCATAGGAAAAGGATTTGAGTATCGGAGCAGGGTGGTTCTACTGCAGTTGTACAGGGTCTTGGTGAGACCACACCTGGAGTATTGTGTACAGTTTTGTTCTCCAATTCTGTGGGAAGACATTCTTGCCATAGAGGGAGTACAGAGAATGTTCACCAGACTGATTCCTGGGATGTCAGGACTTTCATATGAAGAAAGACTGGATAGACGCGACTTGTACTCGCTAGAATTTAGAAGATTGAGGGGGGATCTTATAGAAACTTACAAAATTCTTAAGGGGTTGGACAGGCTAGATGCAGGAAGATTGTTCCCGATGTTGGGGAAGTCCAGAACAAGGGGTCACAGTTTAAGGATAAGGGGGAAATCTTTTGGGACCGAGATGATAAAAACATTTTTCACACAGAGAGTGGTGAATCTCTGGAATTCTCTGCCACAGAAGGTAGTTGAGGCCAGTTCATTGGCTATATTTAAGAGGGAGTTAGATGTGGCCCTTGTGGCTAAAGGGATCAGGGGGTATGGAGAGAAGGCAGGTACAGGATACTGAGTTGGATGATCAGCCATGATCATATTGAATGGCGGTGCAGGCTCGAAGGGCCGAATGGCCTACTCCTGCGCCTATTTTCTATGTTTCTATGTTTCTATAAACAAAGATAAATTAGGCTTCCAACAGGCATGAATTTGGCTTGGCGTAGCCAAAGCACGGAAGGACAGGCAGGAGGAGAAAAAGAAAAAAGAAGAACAGACGACGGCGTACCAACAGAAAGGAGTCAACGAGGTCTTCCATCGATCGCCGCCTAAAAATGCGTCGGCGCCTTTGCCGGCGAACCCCGGGACGGCGAGTGCCCCCCCCCCTCCCCCTCCCCCTCCGTATTTTCAGGAAGGTGGACTTGCCACCAGGAGAAAGGAGCTAAGATGGGACCGCGACGGCCCGAGTTCACGGACCCATATCAGGTTTACAAAATCCGAGCATCACCAGGTGAGGAACTCATTTTAAACCATTGAGGCCATTTATGGAACAAATAACAGAGGAAATGGGGGCCCTAATGAGCCCGCCTCGCCCGACCTTTAACCAAGTGGGCGAAGGTGAGGGAAATATCCTGCCAATGATGGCCATGATTAATCCAGGAGGAGCGCCCCAGCCGGTATATGTATATCGGGCCTGGGCACTCAAGGATGTTAAGAAGGCAGTAGAAGGGATAACACACCCCAAAGAGAGTTTCACAAAGTGGCAACGGGATTTTGGAAACCTGGTCGTGAGTTATCGGTTAATCAGTGTTGAATATGAACAAGGCTTGCGAAATATGTTCGGTTTTGATTGATGCCACTAATTCTGCCACTGGCCGTGTGCGCGATTTTGGCGCCTTTAATGGGGGGGCGGGGTTAAAACTCGGGTTTCTCCGACCTTGTCCTTGTTAATATTTCGTTGGAGTGCAAGCGTTTGCTGAAAAATCGTTCCGACGGGCGTTTTGTGTATTTTTTATTTTTTTTCGATCGACAAGTTCAGCGCTGGAGTCATTTTAAAATCAGCTTCTAAAGCCGTCAATGCCGACAACGGAGATGGATTTCACACACGGGACAGGTAAACAAAAGTAGACTCGTGGATGTCAAGCGGCGGCGCCTGATGCACACCCTCACACTGGAGCCGGTCTTCCTCCGCATTGGTGATCCCGTATCACGCCCTGATGGCCCCCTTTCGTCCGTGGATGCGACTTTCGCGCACATCCTGGCGGATTTTCCGGACATCCTCGAACCCCACTTCCGCTCCTCCACCCCCAAGCACGGGGTGGAACACTATATTCCTACTACCGGCCCGCCTGTGCACGCCTGGGCGCATCGTCTCGCGCCAGACAAGCTTCGTCTGGCTCGGGAGGAGTTCCGTCTGATGGAGGCGATGGGCATCGCGTCCCTCCGATAGCCCATGGGTATCATCGCTCCACATGGTCCCCAAGGCGGACAGGGGCTGGCAACCGTGTGGGGATTACCGTCGCCTGAATGATGCGACCGTCGCCGACAAGTACCCGGTCCCGCACATTCAGGACATCAATGCCCATCTGGTCGGAGCATCGGTGTTCTCCAAGGTGGACCTCGAGTGAGGGTACAACCAAATTCCGGTCCGCCCCGACGATATCCCGAAGACAGCCATTATAATGCCATTTGGACTGTTTGAATTTGTAGGGATGCCATTTGGGTTGAAGAACGCTGCGCAGGCCTTTCAGCGGCTTATTGACTGTGTGTGCCGCGGCCTGGACTTCGTATTCATATACTTGGATGACATACTCGTGGCCAGTCGCTCGCGGCAGGAGCACTACATTCATCTCCGTCGGCTGTGTCAGTTTTGGGGTGACGGATATCGACTTCCTCGGCCACCGCGTAACTCCACAGGGGGTGGTGCCTCTGCCGGCCAGGGTGGACGCTGTCCGCAGGTTCCCCCGACCGACCACAGTTAAGGGTCTACAGGAGTTCGTGGGGATGGTCACCTTTTATCACCGTTTCTTGCCGGCAGCGGCCGCAATCATGTGTCCGCTTTTCCACCTGATTGCTGGTCATTGCAGGGAGGTTGAGTGGTCCGATGAAGCAACAGCAGCATTCGAGAGGGCTAAGGAGGCACTGGCTGGGGCCACGATGCTCGTCCACCCACGAGAGGATGTCCCGACCGCCCTGACGGTGGACGCTTCTGAGGTTGCGGTTGGGGCAGTGTTGGAGCAGCTCCTTGACGGATGCTGGCGGCCACTCGCCTTCTTCAGCAGGCATCTCAGTGGTGCTCAGCGCCTTTACAGCGCATTCGACCCCGAGCTCCTTGCCCTGTATCTCGCCATACGCCATTTCCGCTACTTCCTGGAGGGGAGGCCGTTTACTGCATTTACGGATCACAAGCCGCTAACCTTCGCGTTCGCCAAGGTTTCAGACCCGTGGAGTGCCCGGCAGCAGAGGCAGTTGGCGTATGTGTCCGAATACACCACCTCCATCCGTTTTGTTGAGGGAAAATGCGACAGGGTTATGGACTGTGTGTGCCGCGGCCTGGACTTATCGAGACCTGCAGTCCACGCAGTTCTCCAACTCGCTGAGGGTATTAATTATTCCGCCCTGGCAGCCGCTCAGCTGGTCGACGAGGGGATGGCCGCCTATCGTACGCCAGTTTCGGGCCTGCAGTTGGAGGACGTTGTCTGTGGTCCTGGGGGTGCAACGCTGCTGTGTGATGTCTACACTGGAGTTCCACGATCCATCGTCCCCATCGCCTGGCGGCGCAGGGTGTTTGAGGTGCTCCATGGGCTTGCACATCCCTCCATCCGGGCGACAACGGCCCTGGTAGCCTCCCGCTTCATGTGGCAGAGGCTGCGGAAGGAGGTTGGACATTGGGCGCGCACTTGCATCCCGTGCCAGACCGCCAAGGTGCAACGACACGTGCGTACGCCGTTGCAGGAGTTCACCATCCCTCGGCAGCGGTTCCACCACATTCACGTGGACATCGTGGGGCCGCTGCTGCCGTCCCGGTGCATGACATATCTATTCACCGTCGTGGACCGCTTCACGCGGTGGCCTGAAGCCATTCCGCTACCTGATTCTTCAACGGCCACTTGTGCTCGAACCTTGGTGGCGCACTGGACCGCCCGGTTCGGGGTGCCACTGGACATAACATCCGACCGGGGGCCTCAGTTCACGTCGGAACTGTGGTCGGCCATGGCACGCCTCCTGGGTGTTCATCTGCACCACATGACGGTGTATCATTCACGGGCGAACGGACTGGTGGAGCGGTTTCACCGTCAACTCAAGGATGACCTGAAGGCACGGCTGAATGATCCGGACTGGGAGGACGCTCTCCCGTGGGTTATGCTGGGGTTCCGCACTGCACCGAAGGAGGACTTGGCCTCCTCCTCCGCCGAGTTGGTGTATGGGTCCCCTTTGACGGTGCCCGGGGAGTTCATCCCGCTGGCAGAGGGCCAGGTGGAGCAGCGTTCGGACGCTCTGCAACGACTTTGACAGACAATGGGCAAGCTGGTGCGTCTCGTCATGGGTCCATCCGTCCGCATGTTCCCTCTGCTCTGGAGGACTGCCAGTTCATCTTCCTGCACAGGGATGCTCTTCGGACACCTCTACAGCGGCCGTACGAGGGTCCCTTCCGGGTCCTGGAACATGGCTCGTCTACATTCGTCCTGGAGATGGGGGGTCGGCATGAGACTGTTTCGGTTGCGCAGCTGAAGCCGGAGCATATTGACATTGATCGGCCGGTGCTGATAGCGAGGGCGCCCTTTGTCCAGTAGGTATGTTACAATACTTACCTTCAGCGGCGCTGCAATTCTGCCACTGGCCGTGTGTGCGATTTTGGCGCCATTAGGGGGAGGGCGTGGTTAAAACGCAGGTTTCTCCTACCTTGTCCTGGTTAATATTTCGTTGGAGTGCAAGCGTTTGCTGAATAATCGTTCCGACGGGCGTTTTGTGTTTTTTAAATTTTTATTCGATCGACAAGTTCAGCGCTGGAGTCATTTTAAAATCAGCTTCTGAAGCCGTCAACGCCGACAACGGAGACGGGTTTCACACACGGGACAGGTAAACAAAAGTAGTTTATTTTAATGTATAAAAGTGCTTCTTAAGAAGCCTTTAATTCACATTTTTTAATGCGTAACGGTAATTATTTTCCCCGAACTAACGGCAGAATTTTTCATGCCGATACGGGGTTAAATTCACTGCAAATCAACGTTGCAATTGATCGCGTTCCAGAAAACCCCATTCGCAAGATTATTTAAATGGCCATTAATTTACAGGTATTAAACATTAAATTCCTTCCATTTGGCCTGTAAATCCATGACAATGTGATTTAAAAATTATGTTATATTGTGAATTCTTGTGTGAATGTTATTTGGACACTTAAGGCTCTGTCTCACGGTGTTGCGGTCATCGGCGGTGAAGCGCGGCTTCGCCTGTAGAGGGGACCGCACGGCAACGGCGAGAGCGCCGAGCCTATGCCACGGGAGCGCCGCACGGATGCTGCGTGGGGGCCGAGTGATTTAAATACGGCTGGTCCCACGTGCTTGCGGTAAGTAAAAAAAAAAGGGTGGGCCGACTGCGATGACGTCATTTTGGATCTGCAGGGCTGTGGCGGCGGCCGTCCTGATCGCGGCGCTGTAGCGGTGGCTGTGGCGGCGGCCGTGCCCCACACGTGACACACTAGCGGCGGCTGTGGCGGTGCAAGTTCGACGCACGGCGCTCGTGCCACACTGGCGGCGGCTGTGGCGGCGGCCGTGCCACACTCGTGCCTCACTGGTGGAGGCTGTGCGGTAGGGACATATTTTTGAACAGTGTTGGTTTTATTTTAGCACCGTGCGGTGTTGGGAACAACGCCGCACGGCCACGGAATTGTGCGTTTGACCGAGTGCGCGGTCTATGGCGGCCCAGGAGCGGTAGATTCTTCCTGTTTCGCCGCCAATGACCGCAGACTCGTGAGACAGGCCTTTTAGGCTATTTTAAAATGTTAATCTATTCTTAAGAAATTGAAAGATGTTTAGATCTAGTAATTGAATTTTGTAATTAGCTACAATTAGGTAACTAACTAATTATATGCTTTAATTTCAGGTCATCCAAGTAAGATTGTTTCATATTTGTTTCAGAATGCTTCAATCTATAATAACTGAAAATGTCATTAAGTTCTCTTAATTCTTAAGAAAGTTATGGGCTTTTGACTGTCCTTGATCACAGCTTTTGTGTTAAGTCAATGGAAAAGCAATAGGGAACAAGATGCTAATTTTAGAGTATGAAAATGGCCATAACGTTTTTAATACTGAAGATATGAAAGTGAATTAGGTGTCAAATTAAACTTCTTTTTATGCTTTATCTGATGGGAATCAAAATGTTGTAACATTGCTACATAACGCGGCAGGATTGCATTTCGAATGGGAACCTAATGATAATGTTTACTAACAAGGGAGAATAGCTATGGAAGGGCGTATAAGGGAGCATTACCGAAAAATGGTTGACTATAATAAAATAAGAGAATGTGTGCAGACAAAGGACGAGGACGTGCGCCACCATTTCGCCAGATTGAGACAGGTATTCGAGGCAAATACCGGGATAGTGGCGCCCGTCCAGTGGGTGGATGACGGACCATTCGCCCAACAACTAAAAATAGAATTATTAAACGGCATGCGGCCAGAAATAAGCTCGTACATTAAGAAGCACATGGTGGGTTACAGAACCGGAGGGTTAAGGCAATTTAAGGACTGGGCAGTACATGCGGAAGAAAATGCAAAAAGCAGAAAAACTACAAACAAACAAGTTTATCTGGCCGAAGTAATAGAGGGGAAGATGGGCTATGGAGGAATGATGAGGGAAAACTAATCTTACCATGATCACTATTTAAATATGCATGTTTAATGACCCATGGTGTAACCCATGTCTCAACAGGAGGAATGATACAAATAGTGGACAAAATATTCAAAGCATTCGGCTACAAGTAGTGCATGAAAAGCAAAAAGGTGTGGACCAGACTGATTCCTGGGATGTCAGGATTTTCATATGAAGAAAGACTGGATAGACTCGGCTTGTACTCGCTAGAATTTAGAAGATTGAGGGGGGATCTTATAGAAACGTACAAAATTCTTAAGGGGTTGGACAGGCTAGATGCAGGAAGATTGTTCCCGATGTTGGGGAAGTCCAGGACAAGGGGTCACAGTTTAAGGATAAAGGGGAAATCTTTTAGGACCGAGATGAGAAAAACATTTTTCACACAGAGAGTGGTGAATCTCTGGAATTCTCTGCCACAGAAGGAAGTTGAGGCCAGTTCATTGGCTATATTTAAGAGGGAGTTAGATGTGGCCCTTGTGGCTAAAGGGATCAGGGGGTATGGAGAGAAGGCAGGTACAGGATACTGAGTTGGATGATCAGCCATGATCATATTGAATGGCGGTGCAGTCTCGAAGGGCCGAATGGCCTACTCCTGCATCTATTTTCTATGTTTCTATGGATCAGGAGAAAAGTCGTAAATTACATGAATTAACCATTATGCAGTATCGGCGAGAGCAAGCTAGGCTGGACCTCAAAGGGCTTGAAGAGAATGTGGCAAAAGAGCTCCAGACACTCCATAATCTTAGGAAGTTTTTTGTTCAAGACTTGGCCACGAGAGTCAAAAAGAGTGCTGAAATGGTTTCTGACGATAATGGTGGGAGCGCTGCACAGAAGCAAAAGATCTCCTTTCTTGAAAACAACCTTGAACAGCTCACCAAGGTTCACAAGCAGTTGATACGAGACAATGCAGACCTTCGGTGTGAGCTTCCAAAACTGGAGAAATGTCTCCGAGCTACAGCTGAAAGGGTCAAGGATTTGGAGTCTGCATTGAAGGAAGCGAAGGAGAATGCAGCTTGAGATCGTAAATGCTACCAGCAGGAAGTGGATCGCAGCAAGGAAGCTGTGCGAGCAAAGAACATGGCAAGGAGAGTGCACAGATTGCTAAGCCCATTTGTCCTGGTCAACCCCCAAAGGCATCACCAACTCATCCAAGTGCAATTCGTGGGGGCGGTGGATTCTTCCAGAACAGCCATGCAGAACGCTGTACGTGGAAATGGTGGAGGTGTAAATTCAGATAAGTTTGTCCCTGGAGGGGTGCCTAATAATGCTGAAATTTGAGATATTGGGTTCTTGCCCACATCTGTTAAAGCTGCTAAAAGCAACAACATAATCAAAGCGCAACAGATATCATCCAACAACCCCATCATTCCAAGGCAGTGTGAACTCTGCAACTTAGACTTTTCACAGCAATATTTTTGGAAGAATAAAACAAAACAAAACCTGGCCTGTACAGCTACATCCTTGCAAAAATAAAAGTGCAATGTCGGCATCTTGCAAATACTACATGTGATTTAATGTGTAGCTTCATTGCACAGTACATTGTCATTCATGTCTTAAATTTAGTCTGCACTGTGCCAGGTTGGATGTACGTTGTTGCAGGAAAACAGCAGAAAATTGAAGCCTAATTTGTGTATATTTCATTGTTTTAGGATTTGTGAAGCAATGTCGCCAAGTAGATTTGATAAGCTTGTTTTACAATGGGGGTAAAATGATTTGGAGGAACCCAGCTATAACCCTTGTGTAAATTAAGATAGTACTTGAAGTTTTCTTGAAATATGATTTTTATCTTGGTTTAAGATGAAGAGTAGTACAATTTGAATACTGAAGTTGTATTTATGACTGTGGTTAGAGCAGAGAGCTAGGGTAATTCAGAAAAAGCTGCTAATAAAATACTGGAATGTTTGATGAAATTGTTTAACATGAAAATATTGCATTGTCTGACTAAAGTTTGGGAAGAGCACATTAAACTATGCTGAAAGCATATTGCTGACCATAAATGAACAAAGAAAGTTAAAAGGCATTTTATCTGAAGATGGAAGAATGTGCAGCTGCATGTCCTGTCCAGATTCTTTGGGATTTATTTTTGAATGCTTAACTAAAGGTCAGTGTTTCACTATTGGGCTTAGCATATAATGAAACAACATTAAAAAGAACATTTGAGTTAAGAAATTGCACTTGTTCTGGTTGTACAATTGGTTTTAGTTGAAGTGCAAATAATATTTTTAAAATTTGAAATGTTAATTTCTTTTCAAGCCTTGAACATTTTGCTGTCATATAATAATTGTTTTCAATACTTAGTTCATGCTCTGGATCACTAGACTCTGTTTAGTGCAGCCTGTGGAAAGGAGTCACAAATGGGAAATCTGTGCAAATTTGCAGTACCATTTTATCACCATTTGTTCTTTACAGGTAAATTAATACATTAAATGCTTTTGTTTACTCTAAACTATCTGGGTCCTTAAAAAATAAAATGGTATCCATAAGTAACTTAGATTCTACAAATATGCAGAATAAAATAGTATGATTAAATGAGAACTTACCAGTTTGAAGTTTGATCATTTATTTTATGAGGAGTTACGATGAGGGATTACGTGAAGAAGCCCGCCAGCCCGCATGCGCGTCAACCTTCAAAGCAGCGGTGTGAAATCACAGATAACAGTTGTTGAACTGCATATGGGAAGATTTGAGAAACTAGAAACTACCAGATGATCTTTATGAGAAGAGGGTTGGGAGCGGAGGGCACGTAATCCCTCATCGTAACTCCTCATAAAATATAGATCAAATGTCAAACTGGTAAGTTCTCGTTTAATCTTACTATTTTACTTCTGAGTCACGTGAGTGACTACGTGAAGAATTCAAAGCTCTGTGATTTCATGCCGTGAACACGAGTCCATGCAACACACTGCATCAGTTGACCAACGATGAGTGAAAAATAACAATGCATTCAGACATGACATAGATTTAAAACATGCTGATGCTTTTTAATAAACAAATGATATATATGAAAATAATAGTGACCCCTCATTTTCGGGGGAATACTATAAAGCAGAACTTAAAATTGAGTTGGCAAATAACCCCGGCCTGGCAATGGGTTTATTATAAAACGTTTGTAATGTTCGCTCGTTTAACCATCCTGCAGCTGCTAGGATGTGGTCCAGCAGAACATCCATAACCCTCGCTGCTGATGTTGTTGCAGTCCTGGTAGAGTGAGATTTAAAAACATCAGTATCCACTCCTGCACAAGCCAAAACACATCTTAACCACATGGAGATGGTCTGTACAGATACCTTCTAGTGAGGCTTTTTATATGTTTACAAATACACAGGACTAGATGTTAAAAGTCCAGAGTGCCAAATATCAATTTACTCTCGATGGTGATGGGAGCCTTCTGCACTCAACTATGCTCCTCCGATGTTGAGAAAGGCTAGGCAGACACATCATTGGGGTTATCAAGTGGGCACCTACTTTCATCGACGTTTCGCTGATTGAACCCACGACATCTCCAGTAGGCTCAGCGGTGCATTCTGGCATCCCAGAACCACTCCCCTCTGCATCTGTCTAGTCGGTTATTTGGGAGACCAAATGGGGTCTTCCCTCTTCAGCCAGAGCCACTGGCTACTCCGCTCTGCCACCCATGATGTTTCTTTGATGGCCTGGCGTAGGGCTTGTCCGCTGATCCCCAGGTCCTTCATCAGTCTTAAGATAGATGTTGCCACGAATCCTCGACATCCAACTTCTACCGGGCAGATATTATCTCTCCAGTCCCGCTGTTCTGCCTCCGCTGCAAGTTCTGTATATCGCAGTTTCTTTCTTTCGAAGGCTTCCTGCACAGCATCCTCCCAAGGGACTGTGAGCTCCACAAAATACACCATGTGCTGAGAGTTCGACCAGAGCACAAGATCAGGCCTCAAGTTGGTGATGGCAATCTCTGATGGAACTGTAAGCCGTATAACTAACAAACATAGCTAGTTCAGTGCTTCTGGGGCTCTTTGTGGCTTTAATATACTGTTGTAGATGTGTGACCACACACAACCGAAGGTCCATGGGGTATGCCATAAACTCTAGTTTGAGACCTGATGCCCCTGGTCTGCTCTGCTTGACTAAGTCATAAACATAAAACGTTATTTTATAGGCAGATGTAACCATTCTGTCCAGTCGTACCATATGTAGCAACTGGACCCGTTGCACCGAAACCAGCGCCATGAGCATAACCACTTTATAAGTGAGTTTGACCAAGGACATGGATGTAGCTGGAGCCCACCGCCAAAGCAGCGTCAGCACAATGTTAACATTCCAAATCTCCGAGTACCTTGCCCTGGGGGATTAGTGTTGATACCCTTCAAAAACCTGGATATCAGCGGGTGAGACCCGACTCAGTGGTGTCCCGATCCCAGCAGCAAGTATGACGACAAGGCACTTCTGGCACAATTAATGGCACTATAACTCAACCTCTCATCAAAGAATAGTTTTGATAGAAATTCCAATATATTGGTTATACGTGCTGTGTCATATGTTATGTTGGACTGCAAACAGAACGCTTCCCATCTCTTGATATAGGAGATGTACTGCTTCTTGGTGCTATCCCTCCAAGCCGCAGTGATCACGTCCACAGTTCGATCTGACACTTGGAGCCCCAGGAAAGGTCTTCTCAGAGTCTGCAAATCAACAAATTGATTCGATCATGCAGCGGATGGTCCTCCCCAGTCACGGGGTGAACCAGCAGATTTCTGCATTTGGGAATGGCCATAAAAGGCTCTGATATCATCCCCAATATCAGTGGGAACCATGGCTGCGTAGGCCAGTCAGGCACCACCAAAATGCCTGACGCGGAGTCTTCCTGTATTTTTTGCAAGCACCGACTGATGAGGCAAAATGGAGGGAATGCATAGAAAAACATTCCTCCCCAGTGTAGCGAGAATGCATCAATCGCCACTGCCCCTGGGTCTGGCTCCTATTCAACATACTGGTGATTGAGCCTGGATGCAAACAAATCGATATCCGGTGTTCCACACAATATCGTTAAACACTTTATGATCCAACATCCATATAACCATTACAGAACAGAAACAGGCCATCTCGGCCCTTCAAGTCCGTGCCGAACACTTTTTTTTCCTTTCCCCTTCTTACTTCTTCCTTCCCCCTAGTCCCTTTCTGTGTTGTCATTGAATTTTCGTGACCTGGTGTCCGCCACCATATTAAACCTACCTGGCAAGTAGGTAGCTGAAATCCAAATGTTTCTTGCAATACACCAGTGCCAAATGAGGTTAGTCAAATTATCACAGGATACTGACTTGATTCCACCCATGTGATTAATATATGCCACCGCTGTAGTGTTGTCAATCTGTAGTTGAACATGCAGATGATGCATATTCCCACAATATGCCTTCAACCCATAGAATGCTCCTAGCATCTCTAAGTAGTTAATACCATGTGATTGAAGAATTGATGATTCATGCGCATCCCATCTGCCACCACAACTAGAGATGGTATTAGTAGGCCCCATCCTAGGGCACTAGCATCAGTTTGTAATATAACTGAAGGGTTGCTGACCAAAATGTTACTGAACCAATGCCAAATATTGGTCGACCACCATTGTAACTCAGAAATAGCTTCAGCTGGTAACTGCATAGGTCTGTTGAAATGACCTGCATGGTATTTGAGTGCTTGCTCCTTTGCATGTTGTAAAGCCTGATAATGCAAAGGCCCAAACTGTGCAGCTGGAAAAGCAGCCACTAATTTGCCAATTACACTGGCTATTTGTCAAATAGATGGTTGCTCCATAACAATAAGGTTGTTACAGGCTTCTATTAATGCCAATCTCTTGCCCCAGGGCAGAGTCACAGACATGTTAATAGAGTCAATGGTAAATCCCAAATAATCAATAACTCTAGATGGTATCAACTTGGATTTAACTGGATGGATGAGAAACCCCAATCTCTCAAACATGAGTTTAGTGGCTGAAGCAGCCAATTTAGCTCATTCCAGAGTTTTCCCTATGATTAGGATAGCATCCAGGTATGCCATTATATGATTTTGAGCTCTAAGCAGCCCAAGCACCGGTTTCAATAATTTGGTAAATAATCTGGGGGCTGAAGTTAACCCATTAGGCAATGCTTTAAACTGCCACAGTTGCCCCATCCAGTTAAACTTCAAATATCTGCAGTGATCCCTGTGAATGAGTACCGAATAGTATGCATCTTTGAGATCGATGCATGCCATAAAACATCCTTTGGAAATCAGTTGTTTGGCAGTAACGAAATTTTCCATTTTAAAATGTCTATTCTGCACAAAAGTCAAATCAAGGATGATTCGGCATCTTCCATCTTTCTTTTGTCTTGTAAATCTATTAGAAACGAATTGGTGATGTTCATGACTCGGCTTTTCAATTACCCCTTTTGTATATAACGTTTGAATTTCAGCTTGTACATCCAAACCTTCCTTTTGTGAATGAATAAATGTCCGGCTTGGTGTATGCTGTGTGGGTGGCAATGAATTGGGAAGGAATTCGTATTGGAACCCTTGTATACTGTGCAGTATAAACGGATCTGATGTTATCCAACGCCATTCATTCAAAAACAAGTGTAATCTCCCACCAACTTGTAACTGGTCCACACACCCCATATTCCGGAAAGAACCAGACCCACCTACCTCCATGGTTACCGGTGGTTGTATGGTTTTTATTTCCGCCCCCGTTGTTTGGGGGGTAGGGTTGCTGGAGTGCGCATCTTCCACAAGGGCCGGCCTGGGCCTTGGCCTAAAAAATACTTCTGCCCAGAGGATTCGGCCTTCGAGCTGCCACCAGCTTCTGCGAACCGCTTACTGCTGATGGAAGCGTAGGGGTGCTGCCGCCGGAATGGTGAATCTTTGCTTGTCGATGGAGCCTTTATCAGCCCGACAGCTTTCGCTTCTTTGTCCAGGTCTTTAACCCGTTTCGGCAGATCTTCTCCGAACAGAAGATTCGGCGGCTGGACATTGCTGGCCCTGCACAGCCCCGCAAAGTTGTGGTTCAGGGCAGGTCGGATGGCGTTCTTGCGAAAACAGTTAATTTCAAAATGTGCCTTGCACATTAATGCCAGGGCATCCTGCTGTACATCTGACAAGGGACCCCCATCCACAGACCTGGCAAATGCCGTAATGCCTGAAGCCAGCAATTTTAGGATTCTCTGGAGCTTCATCTCCTGGGCTTTGATGCCCCCTCCGATGTACCCCCAGATAGAGTTGTTCACAGCCGGCACGTTCAGTGAAGCACAAATCCCAGGTGTGTGGTACTTTGCAGATGTTTCCACCATTACCTGTTCCTGCAGCTGGTGCGATGTGAGGTAATTAATGCTCACTGCTAGTTCCTCTTGCAGCGGCTCACCTATTTGCGAAGGTATCGCAAACTTCAACGCCATAGCAGGCAATTCTAGTGCTTCACGCACGTCGTGCATTGTGGTATGCTCCCCAGACATACCTCCAAATTCGGAGTCAGGCCAGAACTGACCCTGTACGCTGCCCTCCTCAGAGAGGGAGATATTATGCAGCCCTGGATCAGGTGCTGCCGCAGGCCCCTGAGGAGACCCGCGCTGATATAACTCTGTTTCCCAAAGCATATCATGATGGAGCATCCTTTCCATAAGGTGCTCCATCCGGGATAATCGCCCGAAGACGCTATCCATTATAGCAGGCGAATCCTTCTGGCCTGACTCGTCCGAGTAAACAGGCCTGTCAGACTTCTTCTTGGCCTTCCCCCCTTTCGAGGTTCCCAAGGTGCTTTGGACAGGCACCAAGTCTGAAGTTGCTGACCGCACCATCAGCGACTCGGATGGCAAAACCGCCGGCCGCCGGCTACCCGCACTCCCACGGTCCTCCGTAGCTGGTTTCCCCGAGGCCAGTCTGGACTTTGCTCTGAATTTTTACATGCTTAGTTCGAACTTGTAAGTCTGAAACAAGAGTTTTACCGAACCAAACGACCTCAGAAATAAGTTTAAAACTTACCTGTAGGTCTTTTTAAAACTTACCGCTGGAGGAGCGACGCACCTCCCAGCCAGTTGTGCGCAATGCGTTAGACATATTGACGCACAAGTGGGCTGGAGGGCTTCTTCACGTAGTCACTCACGTGACTCCGAAGTTAAATGCTGGTTATTAACCCAATTCTAAATGGAAGGAACACTTTAATGTATGAAATTGGATAACTGAGAATCAATTCTTGGAATAAATGAGAAAGCAATACAAGCTGTTGAATGCATCCTCACTGAAGTGTCCCCAAGGACTTCTCAACTGGGTATAAGTGTTGATATGTACCTTCAAAAGATGATATCAGAATCAGAATGCTTTATTGTCATTGCATGTCTCACATACAACGAGATTACTGTGTCTCTCCATTTAAAATAACTTCAAACATTCACATACTCATACTTTTTACACTCCCTCCCTCCCCAAACCCACCCATGGATTCACATTTACATAAATTAACACTGTCTCCCACCCCCCCTCCTTCCCGAGACAGAGTTCAGTTCCAAGATTGCTGATGGATAAAAGCTGTTCTTGAGTCTGGCAGTGCGTGACTTTGGCGACCTGTACCTTTTTCCTGAGGGCAGCAGTGTGAAAAGGTGGTGACAAGGATGTGTAATGTCTTTCACGATATTACAGGTCCTGCTGCGGCATCTGGAGTGGTAAATGTCCTTCAGAGGGGGCAGGGGGGGTCCAATGATACCCTGGGCAGTTTTGATCACCCTCTGGAGAGCTGCTCTGTCAGCTGCTGAACAGTTCCCAAACCAGGCAGTTATGCAGTAAGTCAGTATGCTTTCTACCGAACAGCGGTAGAAAGACTCCAGCAGTTTAGCAGACAGATGTTCTGAGGAAGTAAAGTCTGTTGCACCTTTCTTACAACATATTTGGAGCTTGGTTAATACATTGGTCTTTGTTGCCAATTCAATTGGGATGTGTTGTATTGCATGTAACTAAAGGCAGAAAGCTGGTTCGGGAAATGGACAAATATTGTCATTTTTGCACTAACATCCTTCATAGTGATTACAGGAATGTTAACCGGATTGGGATGCTGTATATTTTCCCTGTGTTCGAGGGTTGTCTCACAGACTAATAGAAACAGCCCTTACGAAGAAAATGCAGATGATGTACGAGTTGGTTCCTCAGAAAGGGATTGAGGAAGAAGTGGACATTGACCTAAGGGATACCTTCATGGCCTGAACGGACCCCCGTGGATGAAAAGATTGCATAAAGTCAAAAGAAGTGCAATGTTGTGATGGAACCGGGGAGGCGTTTGGGACGGAGGAATTTTTGTAAATTGTTAATAAATTGTTGGATAATTGTATAAACGGGGAAAATGATATAAAAATTAATTCCTATAGTTATCGGGGACTGTACCTTTAAGAATAATGTATGGGCAAGCAGATGCTTGCTTGTAGACTTCTATCTTGGGATGACATTATGTGCTGACTGTGGTTTTGTACTTTGTACTCTGTGTGATGAGATTAAGTTGTGGTCGCTGCGTGATGAGATTAATTTGTGTTCGATACCTGCGTGATGAGATTAAGTTGTGGTCATAACATCCTTGTTTACTCCATTGTATAAAGGAATGAGTTCGGCAGAGAGACTCGCTCAGACTCCTGTACTCTGTGCGATCCTCTCTCATGTATTAAACATTCAGTTGGATCTAAATTGCTGTGACTGTCGTTTGTTGGGAAAATATTTCTAACACCTCGCATGTTCTTGCCAGCATAACAATCCATGCCTGTGACAGTTCCTCTGTCTGTTCCATCTTTGCCTGCACCACAGTCTCCTGCTTCGACCCCAGAGGCATTGGTCCACTCCCCCACGGCGGTGAAATCACCAGCTCTGTCCCCGGAGAAAAAGAATGAAGATGGCCTCTATCGTACATGTGCCGTCGTGTTTGCAGGCCGGTCGTAAATTATCTGGACTATGTTTGACTTTACATACGTCTGTCATCGGTTGTGATATTTGCTTTGTTTAGTTATGGGTATACATTGTTATTGATTCTTTAAGAGGGGGGATGTAGATTCGTGGCTCATGCTATGAGTCATGCATTTGTAGTTACGCCCACTAGCTTGTTAGCCTGTCTGCTGCATTCCGTTAGTCTAAAAGTGAACTCTCAAGTGAGAACTTGTAGTTGCTTATTCCTAATAAACGGTGTATAACCTGACATGGTGTGAGGTCATTATTATTACAAGGACTCTAAATCAACAGATACTCCAGCAATTGGTATTCTAACTGATACAATTGTTAGTGGCACAATTTGTAATAGCATGTATGACACTTATATTTTCATGTGCGAGATGTTCTAGAACTTTCCAGAGCAAACTACGGATCGCCGCTCGCCAACCCTGTATCTCGGCGGCGTGTGGCCACCATCAGCCGTGGTGAGAGAGGAGCGGTCAAAGAGGAACCATGACTGGGACCGGAGCAGCGAACAGCCGCATTGAGCGCCGCGTCCTGGGAGAGTTTCACACAAGATCATTATTTGACTTTCATTTTTGTAGCCTGAAATTGGTGCATCACATTTATTTCAAAAGAGAATTAACAGTAGATGCTGATTTATTTACATGTATATGCTAAATCCATTTCATTTGTATACCTCTTTTTTTTCCCCTTCCTAATTGTTTTTCCTTGGCAGTGTCACACAACATACAGGCCAAATATTCTTACTGCTTAGCTGCGGACCAGATTCGTGAGAATGGACTTCAATTCACACCAGATGTAAATCACAGAAGAGCTCTGAAGAATGAAAGACAGCGTACTTTCCGCCTCAACAGATAAAAATGTCAACGGAAAAGGGAACTACAGAAAGCAATGCAATTAGAGACGATCGGAGGAGAATTTTTACAAGAATTAGCAATGTCTTTCTTTGCATCACAATTGCAGAATGCATCAGGACGTAGAAGAGCAAGAGGACAAGAGCAAGAAGACAAGATAGTTGCCTTGTCCCTCTACCACCAGTGTCACCGAGCATATCAGTTGTGCCAGTGCATATTCACACTTCCATCAATTTCATCCCTGCGTAGATGGTTGAGTAATGTCGAAGTAAGGCCGAGATTTCCCCCTGAGACCTTGGAGCTTTTGAAGGACAGGGTAGCAGGCATGACAGAGAGGGATACATTCTGTATCGTCTCCTTTGATGAAATGAGTCTACGTGCAGGCCTCTCGTACAATATTACTGAAGATACAGTAGAGGGTTTTGAGGACTTTGGATCGCTAGGGAAGACGTCACGGCCTGCAAACCATGCTTTCGTTTTCATGGTTAGAGGCCTGTTTGGGAAATGGAAACAACCTGTAGGTTACTTTCTGTGGTGAGACTGCTCAAGGGCAGACAAACGGCAAACATTACTCAATGAATGGTTACATAAGGTTAAGGCTATTGGACTGCAGCCTAAGGCTGTGGTTTGTGACAAAGGCCCAAGCAATGTTCGACTCTACAACAACTTTGGTGTGACAGAAAATCATCCTTTCTTCATCCACGGAGAAGCCAAGATCTTTTGCCTGCATGACCCCCCACACTTACTAAAAAACACGAGATCAAATTTGGAAAAGTATGTTTTTGAAGTCATTGGAGAGGATGGCAGAAAGAAACAAATCAAATGGGCACATATTCACGCATTTTTTTTAACTTGAATCGCAGTTGCATATTAGGAAAGTGCATAAACTGACTGGAGGCCACTTTGTTCTGAACAGCTTCTCTAAAATGAGAGTCAACGAAGCAGCACAGGTGCTCAGCCATTCGGTAGCAGCAGGCGTGTACACCTATTCATCTATTGGAAAGTTGCCTGGGGAGGGAGGCTGCTTATACTGCGGAGTTCATTGCAATGATAGACGGACTGTTTGATTCATTTAACAGCAGGTTTGAGGAGGCCTATGTCTGAAAACTCTGCGCATTGGTCATTCTTTGAATCATGCTTGCCTGTACTCCAAAACTTTAAAGTGCTTGGAGCAAAAAATGTGTTGTTTGTCAAAGGATGGCGGTTTGCAATTTCTTGCATTTCACAGTTGTGGCAACACATAAGGGAAAGCACAGACGCTTGTTTTATGCTCACATCTAGGCTTAATCAGGATGTCGTTGAGAATTTGTTCTCCGCCATTCGGCGAAAGGGCGGATTCCGAGAAAACCCATCAGCGAAGGAGTTTCGCTGTGCTTTTAGAATGGTCATGGTAGCTGAACTGCTAAAGCCATCTCTGAGTGCAAACTGTTCCCCTGACCATGCAAAATGTATCTTAACACTGCAAACACTGACAAAGGACAGAGTCAAGAAACCATCTCCATCTCTCTCCCATACCAATAGGGCACAACAGAACAATGTAGTTTGCAGCATGTCACTTGATCTCCCTGAAGAGAATACACTGGCTTACATCGCAGGCCACATCTGCCGTAGAATCCTCACCTCACATGAACTGTCCTCAAAATGCCACACATGCAGAGAAGTTCTGCAACGACCTGATGCCACTTTAGTTGATCCTGCCCTCATATTCATCCATCATAAGGTATATGATACATCGACGTCTGACTTCGGCTCCCTGATGGAGCCTTGTGAACAGTTTCTCGCGTTCTGTGAGGTGTGCGAGGAAATGTTCCGCACAGAAGTTGACAATGTTAACATGAGCAGGAACAATATTTCCAATCTAATAAATACAGCAATACACAATACTCAGGAATACAAGGACGTGAACTTGTGCTGCCAGAAAGTCAAGGCACGAATTGTAGCAATCTTTGTGAGTGTCCTCATACACTATGGACTCAAATTTAAGAATAGAAACCTGCCGGACTTGACCATTAAAAGGAAGTGTAGGAAAGTTTTTTTAAAAAGTGGCACATAAGTAAAGTACTTGTTGTTAAATTATTTATTGATGAAATACACTCGATTATGTAAATAGTGTGAGATTGTGATTTGTTAACCGCACAAAACAATGCAAATGGCGATTTATTTATTATTGTATCTACGCTGGACATTTTGCCCTTTGGTGTAAGCAGGGGTGGGGATATCATTGTGTTACATACGTTGAATTTTACATCACTTTCATTGGTTAGCTGATATGCTGAACACTGCAACCCTGTATATCTCGCGCACAGAATAATGTGAATTATGTAAATCTTACCATGCATGTCAGAAATTAAATGTGTTAACCATGTTAATGGATTTCTATTATGAATTATTTAAAATTGAGTAAGTTGGTTCAATATTGGTGCAATATACTGCTAATGTGTCGTTATCAGATATTCAGCTTTAAAAAGAGAAATAAATCACAGTAAAAAGCGAAAAGATGCCTATGTTCCTTCCACAGCGTGGGGGGAGTCTGGCCCGGGTCAGCACGGCTGGGACACCAGGGTGAAGTTGCAGGGAGGTTTACAATGTTTTTTTATTTAATGTTGTCCCTTGTCTAGTCCAAAATAAAGTTTATCATTAGAATTAAAAATCTGGAGAAATAAATATGTGTGTTATATGCATTATATACATTTATATCACATTCATATATGTGTGTGTATGTATGTGTGTTCTTTCCAACACAATCTAATCAGTTGTATGCTCGCTGAATAAAACCACCCTTGTTATGCATCATTTGTAAATCTTGCTCAAAGCACATTTTATTTTGTTAAATACTTCATTTAGATAACCCCACCATTACAGACAGGTCTCATCCACTCTCTGGCTATTGGGAAGACCAGGTCCATAGACACAAACAACTCCATAGACACAAAAAACATTAAGGAACATTCCAAGAGTAGAGCAACTGCAATCTTCATATTGCTATTATTTTTCCAAATACTGCATGTTCTTGCGTATGGCATGCACAGCCTAAAGTTGTAGGACAACTTGTTCTATTTGGTCTTATTTCGTTGTGCACGCCAGTTTGATTGCATTCATCGAAACAGGGCGGACCACGTGAAGGTTGCAATCTCCCACCCCACTGCAGTTGTGAACAGTGTGATTAGATGAATTACAGAGTGCAAGTGTAAAACAAAAATCAACTCAAACACAGCACATGAGCCATTTAAAAAGAAATGTTTAAAAAAACATTAACAAAGAAAATTAACAGAATCATAATTTATAAGCATATTAATCTTTAACAAAAATTAACAGAAGTATGAATTAACAGAATTATGAATTATGAATCTAACCCTCTATCACACACAAACTGTTCCCCCACAATGCTGATTACACTGCAAGAGGGATAACCAAAGTCGTGTCGGGTTACTGAAATGGCCGAAGAAATGGCCCACATTCCGCTCGGTTGCGTACTACACGTCAGCCCATTGGATTTAGCAGGAGTGGACTATCTTGCTCGCTATAGGATCTTTGATTATAATGATTCAGTGGCTGTGCTTCCCTTGGAGAGGCTGCCTTGCCTGTATTTGTGAGATGCAGGCAGGCAGACCTCACCTCAGAGGGTTCACTCTTGTTTGAAACCCTTCAATTTGTGCTCGCCCCATGCGATTCTCATTCTCCAATTTGAGGTCAAAACGTAACAGCCCTACCGAGACTACCCGGCGGAGGTCTTCAAGAAGAGAGCGCTGTTTACTGAGACAAAAAGAATACTGAGGATCATACCTGATTTGAGATCCGGCTTGATTTATCCCGCAACACTAAGAGTCACCTACAAAGAGAAGGAGCCACTTTTTATAGACCATGAAAAAGCACTGGAATATGCCAAAGTCATCGGGAATGTGACCACAGACTGAACAATATACATCACTCCCCAGGAGTCAAGGAGCAACGGGACCTTGCCTGGTCTAAAAGGAACTTTAAAGTACTTTTAAGAACTTTAAGGACTACTGAAAATTGAAATGGACATTGGAGAAAACCTGGGTTTTTTTTTTCTCTCTCTTAATTTCTCCATTTTTATATTCATCTTTTGTGTTTAGTATAAATTCCAAGAACAATAATATCACAGTTATTGTTAATTGTTACTAATCACTATTACTATTTAGTATATTCACATTTAACCATACATTTAACTACTAATACTTATTAAATATCAATATTACTATTAAAATTATTAGTATTTATATTATTCATAAATATTTACTATTGCATATGATTACTAACAATGATTAATAACTAACAGTTTCTGGTTAACGTAGAAATAGTTTATATATGTTATATGATTATAAGTAAGAGTTAATTTAGCCCATGCATTAATAAGGCTTGATGGTTTTTCTCTTTATTTTTCAACTAAAAATTAAAAATACATACTTAAAGAAGATATTAACACGGTATTTAGAGAATAATAATGTTGTTAACTAAGGAATTAAGAAATCCTTTTGTTTCATTTTTTTTGTTACTCCCAAAGAAATTATTTTATTGTTAAAAATATTTTCATTCTTTTTTTGGAAAGCACGGAGCTAGGATTTTTTCTTTTACAAAGGCTACGGAAGTCTTTAGAATTCTAGCCACGCTAGTGTGGCTATCACTAACTACACTAATTGTAGATGTAGTTTCTTTTCTCTCTCACTATACTAACCAATTATATTACTTCTTTCACTTTAAATATGGTTATAATTTTAAGTTTGAATGGAACTGCAAGATTAATTCAAGGAGATGTATTCGGAAGAGCGATGTACGTAATTTAAAATTCATCTATCTGAGGTTCGGGGACAGGATCAGGTCTTGTGTGTTGTACCTTCTGCTCGGCTATAGACCACCCTAGAAACAATATGCAAGATAGTAATATGACAAGAGAGGGTGAAGGAATAACGTTTTGTAGTTGGAATGTTAAGGGAATTAATGAATCAATTAAGAGAGGTAAAGTTTTAGCACATTTAAATTCACTCAAGACAGATATAATATTCCTCCAAGAAACACACCTTAAAAAGGAATCACAATATAGACTAAAAGCTAAGTGGATTGCTGAAGCATACCATTCCTCTTTTTCACACAAGTCCAGAGGAGTTGCAAAATTAATTCGTAAAGGGATATCTTGTACTCATTCATCAACAATAGCGGATATTGATGGTAGATATATTTTATTAGTTGGAGAGTTAAATGGGAAAAAAAGTGATTCTTCTTAATGTATACGGACCAAATTTTGATAATCCTATGTTTTTTAATAAAATTCAATATAATCCCAGAATTTACACAATATAAATTAATAATTAGAGGAGACCTAAATTGTACATTAGACCCTTATTTAGTTAGATCATCAAGGCAAAAAAAAGTAAATTCTCAATCAAGTGTATTTCTAAACTCATTTAATAATACCACTAATATTAAGGATGTCTGGAGAATTGAAAAACCAACTGGACGGGAATATTCATTTTATTCACCGGTACATAAAACATACTCAAGAATAGACTATTTTTTAGTTGACTCAACGTTTATCCCATTTACTGATAATTCAAAATACCATAATATTATAATCTCAGACCATGCAACTTTAACATTTATGATTAAATTAAATGGAATGGCCGAGAAACAAACATATTGGAGACTTAACCCACAAATATTGAATGAAAGATCATGTCAGGAATATCTTATTAAACAGATTCAAACATTTTTCGAGACTAATGACACCCCTGGCACATCTGTTTCTCTTATTTGGGAAACATTTAAAGCGTTTGTACGAGGTGCATTAATTTCCTCCCAAGTATTTTATAACAAAGAGAACCGGATTAAACAACAGACATTGGAAAGGGAAATAAAGCAACTAGATATAGAAAACGCGACAATGCCATCTATGTTAAAGCATAATAATATTGCTGTATTGAAATATAAATTAAACAAAATATATTCAGAACAAGTAATAACATTTTATCAACACACTAAACAATTACATTTCGAATTCGGAGATAAACCACAAAAACTATTACCACGTCAGCTCCGAAAATTGGAGGGGGAAAAATTAATTCATAAAATTAGATCAGATACAGGAGAATTATTAAAACTGCCCAAGGATATAAACAAGAGATTTCTCCAATACTATCATAATATTTATTCAACTAAAACTGTAGAACAACCGGAAGGAATAGCAGAATTTTTACAAAAATGTAATTTAAAAGGTTTAGACTCAAAAGATAGAGAATTATTAGAAGCTGAAATTACGATAAAAGATATTGAAGAGTCTATTAGATCTTTAAAAAATGGTAAAGCAGTAGGTCCAGATGATTTAGGCTCTGAATTTTATTTAAAAAATTACGATTTGCTCTCTCCACATTTACAAATACTGTATGAGTATATTTATACTCAACAGAAACTCCCAGATACCTTAAACGAATCTATAATAACACTCATACCAAAGGCTGATAAGGATCCTGAAGATCCAGGATCATATAGAGCAATTGCACTTTTAAATACGGATCAGAAAATACTAACTAAAATTCTAGCGCACAGATTAAGTACAGTGATGAATAAATTAATACACCCTGACCAAACAGGCTTTATTCAGAAACGGTATTCATATTTTAATTTGAGATGATTATTTAATATAATATACTCAAAGAGAATTACTAATGAAGATCTAGCAATAATCTCACTTGATGCCGAAAAAGCTTTTGATCAGGTTGAATGGCCCTATTTATTTTCGGTGATGGAAAAATTGCAACTGGGCGAGAAATTCTGCGCATGGATAAAACTGTTATATACTAACCCAACGGCTAGAATATTAACAAACCAAAGGTTATCATCTAAATTTAACCTATCTAGAGGTTGCAGACAAGGATGCCCGTTGTCTCCACTATTATTTGCGCTTGCTATTGAGCCACTCGCAGAAAGAGTTAGGACCCACCCAGAAATATATGGGTATAATACAAAGGACACAGTGAATAAAATTTCTCTATGCGCAGATGATGTATTAATTTACATTACAAAACCAGAAATTAGTATTCCAAATTTATTAAAGCTAATAACCCAATTTGGTTCACTCTCTGGATACAGAATAAATTGGAATAAAAGTGAAATTATGCCAATAAGGGAACATAATAAACATATAATACAACAATTCCCATTTAAAATAGTAAATGAAAAATTTAAATACCTAGGAATTTATGTCACTAAGACATATACATCATTATTTAAATCAAATTTTCCCCCATTACTGAATAAACTACATAAGAATATTCAGTACTGGAAAACACTTCCTATCTCAATGGTTGGTAAAATTAATGCCATAAAAATGATTTTCTTACCGCAAATATTATACCTTTTTCAAACAATTCCGATATACTTGTCAAAAAACGTTTTCAAAAAGTTGGATTCCATTATCAGTGACTTTATCTGGGATTATAAGAATCATAGGATAAGCAAAAAACATCTGTGCAAATCAAAAATAAATGGAGGTTTAGTTCTACCAAACTTTTTGTTTTATTTTTGGGCAGTTAACATTAAAAATATGAATTTTTGGTGGGAAGAAATAGATCAACAACCAGATTGGTTAAAAATGGAAAAGGAAGATTGTTTACCTTTTGAAATCGGCTCGATACTATTTGCTACTTCTAAATTAAACAAAAAAAATTATAGGGAAAATCCTATAATATATAGTGCTATGCGAATTTGGAAACAATTAAAAAAGACATTAAAATTAGATAATTTATCACTTTTTCTTCCAATTGTGAATAACCCTTTATTTAAACCCTCATGGTTGGACAAAGGTTTCACACAATGGAAAAATTATGGAATTAAAATGATGGGACAACTTTACAAAGAAGGCACTTTTCTTTCATTTCAGGAGCTGCAACAGACTTATGGACTTCAAGTAAATGATTTTTTCAGATATCTTCAACTTAGAGATTATGTAAAAGCAAGTACTCAAAACTTTAGAATTAGAAATTAAGAAATTCTTGATGACTGTTGGAATAAACACCCTAATACAGAAAAATTAATATCTTACATATATAATATTTTATTAGATAGCGAGATTTACACAGACAAACATGGGAAAAAGAACTAAATCAAATAATAACGAAAGATACTTGGGAAGAAAGTTTACAACACATACATCAATGTTCATTAAATGCCAGACACTCTCTAATACAATTCAAAGTACTGCATAGGTTACATTATTCTAAAACAAAATTAAATAAAATCTTGCCACATATTTCCCCTATATGTGATAAAGGTCAACATTTAGATGCTAACTTAACTCATATAACCATAACAGCACAGAAACAGGCCATCTCGGCCCTTCAAGTCCGTGCCGAACATTAAAAAAAAAAAAAAAAATTAAATTAAAAATAAATACTTCCCCCTAGTCCCATCTACCTGCACTCAGACCATAACCCTCCATTCCTTTCAAGTCCATATACCCATCCAATCTATTTTTAAAGGATAACATCGAACCTGCCTCCACCACTTCCACTGGAAGCTCATTCCACACAGCTACCACTCTCTGAGTAAAGAAGTTCCCCCTAATGTTCCCCCTAAACTTCTGTCCCTTAATTCTCAAGTCATGTCCCCTTGTTTGAAACTTCCCTACTCTCAATGGGAAAAGCTTATCCACGTCCACTCTGTCTAACCCGCTCATAATTTTAAAGACCTCTATCAAGTCCCCTCTTAACCTTCTGCGCTCCAAAGAATAAAGACCTAACTTGTTCAACCTTTCTCTGTAACTTAGTTGCTGAAACCCAGGCAACATTCTAGTAAATCTCCTCTGTACTCTCTCTAATTTGTTGACACCCTTCCTATAATTAGGCGACCAAAATTGTACTCCATACTCCAGAATTGGCCTCACCAATGCCTTGTACAATTTTAACATTACATCCCAACTTCTATATTCAATGCTCTGATTTATAAAGGCCAGCACACCAAAAGCTTTCTTTACCACCCTATCTACATGAGATTCTACCTTCAGGGAACTATGCACAGTTATTCCTAGATCCCTCTGTTCAACTGCATTCCTCAATTCGCTACCATTTACCGTGTCCGTCCTATTTTGATTTGTCCTGCCGAGATGTAGCACCTCACATTTGTCAGCATTAAACTCCATCTGCCATCTTTCAGCCCACTCTTCCAAATGGCCTAAATCTCTCTGTAGACTTTGAAAATCTACTTCATTATCCACAACACCACCTATCTTAGTATCATCTGCATACTTACTAATCCAATTTTCCACACCATCATCCAGGTCATTGATGTACATGACAAACAACAGTGGACCTAACACAGACCCCTGAGGCACCCCACTAGTCACCGGCCTACAACCTGACAAACAGCCATCCACCATTACTCTCTGGCATCTCCCATTCAGCCACTGTTGAATCCATCTTGCTACTCCACCATTAATACCCAACAATTGAATCTTCTTAACCAACCTTCCATGAGGAACCTTGTCAAAGGCCTTACTGAAGTCCATATAGACAACATCCACTGCTTTACCCTCATCAATTTCCCTAGTAACCTCTTCGAAAAATTCAAGAAGATTAGTCAAGCATGACCTTCCAGGCACAAATCCATGTTGACTGTTCCTAATCAGACCCTACTTATCCAGATGCTTATATATATTATCTTTAAGTATCCTTTCCATTAATTTGCCCACCACTGACGTCAAACTAACAGGTCTATAATTGCTAGGTTTACTCTTCGAACCCTTTTTAAACAACGGAACAACATGCGCAGTACGCCAATCCTCCGGCACTATTCGCGTTTCTAATGACATTTGAAATATTTCTGTCATAGCCCCTGCTATTTCTACACTAACTTCCCTCAATGTCCTAGGGAATATCCTGTCAGGACCTGGAGACTTATCCGTTTTCAATTTTTTCAAAAGTGTCCGCACCTCCTCTTCTTTGAATCTCACAGTTTCCATTGCTACTCTGCTTGTTTCCCTTACCTCACATAATTCCATATCCTTCTCCTTCGTAAATACCGAAGAAAAGAAATTGTTCAATATCTCCCCCATCTCTTTTGGCTCTGCAGATAACTGTCCACTCTGACTCTCTAATGGACAAATTTTATTCCTTGTTATCCTTTTGCTATTAATATAGCTGTAGAAACCCTTTGGATTTACTTTCACCTTACTTGCCAAAGCAACCTCATATCTTCTTTTAGCTTTTCTAATTTCTTTCTTAATATTCTTTTTACATTCTTTATACTCCTCAAGCACCTCATTTACTCCATGCTGCCTATAATTATTGTAGATCTCTCTCTTTTTCCGAACCAAGTGTCCAATTTCCCTTGAAAACCATGGCTCTTTCCATTTTTTACTATTTCCTTTCAACCGAACAGGGACATAAAGATTCTGTACTCTTAAAATTTCACCCTTAAATGTCCTCCATTTTTCTTCTACATCCTTCCCATAAAACAACATGTCCCAATTCACTCCTTTTAAATCCTTTCGCATCTCCTCAAAGTTAGCCTTTCTCCAAACAAAAATCTCAACCCTAGGTCCAGTTCTGACCCTCTCCATAATTATATTGAAACTAATGGTATTGTGATCACTGGACCCGAAGTGCTCCCCGACGCATACCTCCGCCACCTGCCCTGTCTCATTTCCTAACAGGAGGTCCAGCACTGCCCCTTCTCTAGTAGGTACCTCTATGTATTGCTGCAAAAACTATCTTGCACACATTTTACAAACTCCAAACCATCCAGCCCTTTTACAGAATGTGTTTCCCAGTCTATGTGTGGAAAATTGAAATCTCCCACAATCACTACCTTGTGCTTACTACTAATATCTGCTATCTCATTACATATTTGCTCTTCCAATTCTCGCTCCCCATTTGGCGGTCTATAATACACCCCTATAAGTGTTGCTACACCTTTCCCATTTCTCAGTTCCACCCAAATAGCCTCCCTAGACGAGCCCTCTAATCTATCCTGCCAAAGCACTGCTGTAATATCTTCCTTGACAAGCAATGCAACACCCCCACCTCTTGCCCCTCCAATTCTATCACCCCTGAAGCAACGAAATCCTGGAATATTTATTTGCCAATCACAGCCCTCCTGCAACCATGTTTCACTGATCGCCACAACATCATACTTCCAGGTGTCAATCCAGGGTCTAAGCTCATCCACCTTTCTTACAATGCTCCTAGCATTAAAATATACACATTTAAGAAACCCACCACCACTTATTCTCTGTTTATTATCATTTTCTTCTTTCTCCCCTACATTTTGGGTCCGAGTGCTTCCCTTCTCTGCCTCCTGCCTCCCACATTTTCCAGTAGCTTTCTCTATTTGAGTCCCTCCCCCCAACCGTTCTAGTTTAAAGTCTCCCCAGTAGCCTTTGCAAATCTCCCCGCCAGGATATTGGTCCCCCTCGGGTTCAAGTGCAACCCGTCCTTTCTGTACAGGTCACACCTTCCCCAAAAGAGGTCCCCATGATCCAGAAATTTGAATCCCTGCCCGCTGCACCAGTTCCTCAGCCACGCATTTATCCTCCACCTCACTCCATTCCTACTCTCACCATCGCGTGGCACAGGTAGTAATCCTGAGATTGTTACCTTTGTAGTCCTTCTCCTTAACTCTCCTCCCAACTCCATAAATTCTCCTTTCAAGACCTCTTCTCTTTTTCTACCTATGTCATTGGTATCTATATGTACCACAACCTCAGGCTCCTCTCCCTCCGATTTCAGGATATCTTGGACGCGTTCAGACACATCCCTGACCCTGGCACCAGGGAGACAAACTACCATCCGGGTCTCCTGACTGCGTCCACACAATCGCCTATCCGACCCACTAACCATAGAGTCCCCTATTACTATTGCCCTCCTCTTCTTTTCCCTACCCTTCTGAGCAATAGGGCTGGTCTGTATTGTATAAAATTAAAAAAATTATGGGCAAATATTTTTAGAATAATATCTATAGTTACCAGCATTCAATTGGACCCGGATCCAAAATTAATAATACTAGTAATATTAGAACCAAATCAAACATTTACAACAACTCAAAGAAACTTTATTGATTATAGTATAATAACTGGGAAAAAATTAATTCTAAAATTTTGGAAAGGTCCTATAACCCCCACAATTAAAATGTGGATTATAGAAATGATGGAGACCTTACACTTGGAAAGAATTAGACTTGTCCTGTTGGACAAACAAGAATTATTTGTTGGAACATGGTCTCCATTTATTGATTATCTAAAGGGTCAGAATGGTCCAGCACGGGAACCTGACTAGCACTCGAGCCAAGGAATAGATGAAATGTTATACTCTGAAATGTACGAATATATCTCGAATGAAGTTTTTTTTAGTAAGTTATTCCATTCTTTTTTTTTCCTTTCTTTTCTCTCTTTTCTCACTTTCTTTCTTTCTTTTATCTATCTTTTTATTTCTACTTACTTAAAAAAAAAAGAAAAAATCATTGGAGACAATGTGAATAATGTTTGACAATATTATTAATTTAGAAATGAAAGACTGGTAACGATTTTAATATGATATGTATTTACCTCCAATAAAAAATATTATTATAAAAAAAAAAGTAACAGTCCACCCTCGTCTCTCTCTCCCTCCCATTGCGAAGCGCAATATATTTCAAGGGAGCTAGAATACAAAACAGGGATGTAATGCAGAGACACTATAAGGCGCTGGTCAGGCCGCATTGGAAGCATTGTGAGCAGTTTTGGGCACCATATCTGAGGAAGGATGTGCTGGCTCTGCAGAGGGTCCAGAGGAGGTTTACAAGAATGATGCCAGGAATAATTGGGTTAACATATGATGAGTGTTTGACGGCACTGGAGCTAGATATTGTGGAATTTTTATGGACATCTTCAACCCCTCATTACTAAGGTCCACGGTTCACACCTGCTTTATAACATGAAAGAACTTTGAACATTCCATGATTTGGTGTGGTTTAGTTTAGAGATAAAGCATGGAAACAAGCCTGATGGCCCATCGAGTCCATGTTGTGTAGCAATCATCCGTACACTAGTCTATCCTACATGAGTATGTCCATGAATACTTCTACATGTGTGCGGTCGAAAGCATTGGTTGCATCACGGGCTGGTTCAGCGTCTCAAACTCCTAGAAACAAAAGAGATTACATGGAATGGTGAACACTGCCCAGTCCATCACACGTACTGACACTTCCACAATTGAAGGGATCTATAGGAGGCACTGCCTCAAAGGCATCATCAAGGACCCCCACCATCTTGGCCCCACGCACATTTACTCGTACCATCAGCAAGAAGGTACAGGAGTCTGAAAGCCTCGACGTCTAGTTTCAGGAACAGTTTCTTCCCAACAACCATCAGGCTCATGAACATTACAAAACAAACTAAACTATGAAGTATCTTTGTTGCAGACTTTGGGCTTTTTGCACTAATATTGATTGGGGTTTGCAATTTGTTGGTGTTGATGACGTTAAATCAAATCAAATCAAATCAAAAACTTTATTTGCCATTTGTGCTTACACACATAGGAATTCTTGTGCGGTTGTTCAGAGAGTCAAGTCAAGTCAAGTTAAAAAGACACACAGAAAAACACATAATCTATAAACTATAAACACATATACTATGATATGTTATGAGGTGGGTCAGGACATGCTGTTGGTACACACGACAATTGGGTGGCTGAGTTCAGGTACGTGTCAGTCAGTGCTATATGGATGTTTGCGGACACGTGCGGAAGTTGGAGGGGGAGGGTGGGTGTCGGTGCTGGTGGCATTGTAAGGACATGCTGTTCTACGATTGGTCTCGGCTGGATAGGTGGGAGAGCGCTTTTGTGGTGGTGATCATGAATGAGTTTGAATTGGCATTGTCACAGAGTCGGCTCTCTAAATTGGAGGACGGAGATATTACAAGACAGAGAGGTGAGGCGGCAAAAGTGGATGAAATCTGCCACTTGGGGCAAATGCAGGAAAAAGATTCAATGGGGCGCATTCAGGGAAGAGACTAGACAAAGTGGGACCCTTTGGGTCCCAGCAGCACATGGGAGGGCTGGTCACCCAACGTAATATTCCACCTCTCCACCAATTCCAATATTGCTGGCAAGTGGGGAGGGGGGGGGGCTTTCTGTTGCGCTAGTATGGGTGTTGTGGGCCAAAGGGACTGGTTTCCAAAGGGCCAGTATGTACATTGCGGGCCGAATGAAATCTTGGGCTGGCAGCTCAGTCACTGAGGCCTGGCAGTACAGTCACTCGGACATGGCAGGCTGGCAGCTGATGAACTGCCAGAAATTCTGCCCATATCAGGTGCCAGACTCTGTGAGAGAGAAGGGGGAGAGGATGAGAGGAACCAAGATGAGAAAAACATTTTCCACACAGGGAGTGGTGAATCTGTGGAATTCTCTGCCACAAAAGGTAGTTGAGGCCAGTTCATTGGCTATATTTAAGAGGGAGTTAGATGTGGCCCTTGTGGCTAAAGGGATCAGGGGGTATGGAGAGAAGGCAGGTACCGGATACTGAGTTGGATGATCAGCCATGATCATATTGAATGGCGGTCCAGGCTCAAAGGGCCGAATGGCTTACTCCTGGACCTATTTTCCATGTTTCTATGTTTCTATGATGGACAGAATGGATTATTGGGCTGGCACTTCAGTCACTTACAGCTGGTGGGCTGGTGGGCTGGCAGTTCACTTACTCACGGCTGGTGGGCTGGCAGTGCAGTCACTCACGGCTGGTAGGCTGGCAGTGCAGTCACTCACGGCTGGTGGGCTGGCAGTGCAGTCATTCACGGCTGGTGGGCTGGCAGTTCAGTCACTGACAGCTGGTGGGCTGGCAATATCCTTTAAAAAATCGCAAACCGTATGTGGGTTTTGAATTACATTTTACACAGATGCAAGCCAAGGAATGGCATAATTGTTAGCTGTTAATTGGACATAATCAACCTCAGCAAATTGACAATATCCTATTGAAAGGGAGTGGGTGTTTAAGCTGTCAGGACATTTTATTATTTGCCAAAATATACATCTCAATACCATAATGATAGAAAACTTACTTTTCCACACACCACTTGTAAGTCTGGAGATTTTTTTAATGATAAATTTAGCTTCAGAAGCGTTTTCTTTTTGCATCTAAAAACCCACTTCAGGACCATGGGCGATTAAAAAAATTTACAGCCAGATTTATCACCTGAAACTTTTTAGATACCAAAGGAATCAAGAAAAAACCCAAATAATACCTTACTGTGATAAATGCAGTGAGCAAACGCCATAATTACCAATATTTTCAATCTCGATATTTGCACGGCCAATGTTCGCCAAGCACTTTAGCTGTTGTTGTCCCTTCAGCTCTCGCTTCTCTTTACCTTCATTTCTCTTTACTTTTGGAATTCTGAAGTAGGATAGAAGTCTCTCACGGTTACCCTGACTTCCACAATTATTTACAGCGCAAAGATCCACCATTTTGGCAGTTTTTGACAGGTAGGAAAGTATGCGTTTCGTGTATTAACAACATATACCGGAAGCTGCGATGTCCTCCAGATGGATTGAGCGGTTCCGTTCGTCAAGCCATTTCACCCGGAGACCTTATGTGCAATCCCCCTATACACACACACACACAGACTCTCAGACACACACTCACGCGGACTCACTCACACACAGACACACACACACACGCAGACACACACACACACACACACACACACACACACACACACAAACACACACACACGCACACACACACACACACACACACACACACACACACACACACAGACTCACTCACACACACACACACACACTCACTGCCACACACACACACACACACAGAAACTCACTCACCGCCACACACACACAGACTCACACACACACACACAGACTCACTCACAGCCACACACACACACAGACTCACTCACACACACACACACACACAGATGCACTCACACACGACCAATACTAAAATGCCAAGTAACTTAAGAACGTGGTGAACATACTGTGTGTAAACTGAATGATTCAAACGTTCAAAGCCTGTAGAGGCTGCTGCCGCTGAAGCAACAACGTGCTTTAAATAACATCCAACAAACACTCACCATAGACAGAGCAGTAAGCTCTCTTGAATTATTCAACGACGTCTTCACTCTGTGCCTTCTGCAGTCAGCGCCATCTTGCCACGAACCGGAAATGACGCACTCAGCGCCCTTGCCGCTAACTGGAAATTACGTCATCGGCGCCATCTTGCCACTAAGCGGAAGTCACGGAATGAGCGCCAATTTTGCAATTAAACACAGTCCTGATCTAATAAAATGTGTATTCACACTTTATCCATCTGAAAACTGTTGAAAGCATTTTAAAAGCCAAGCCAATTGGGCAAACACTTTGCAAGCTGACAAAACACATTTTCTGAGAGCCCTTTAAATGCCAAGCCAATTGGGCAAACACTTTGCAAGCCGACAAAACACATTTTCTGAGAGCCCTTTAAAAGCCAAGCCAATTGGGCAAACTCTTTGCAAGCCGACAAAACACATTTTCTGAAAATGTAGACGTGCGTTCAGTGTTATTCACAGCTCAGAGAGCCGTGACCCTCTCGCTTCCTCCGTCTCGCAGAGACTGAGTGAGGCACGACACTTCTGGGTTTTATAGTCCCTCCCCCTGCCGCCAGCGGGGGCAGCAGAGAGAATGGCGACATTTTAAAAAACATTAATAACTCTCTGATCTTTCATCGATGGGAACAATCCTCTGGTCCAAACCGGCGGAGGGGGACTCTGAGCGAGGTGGCCAAAAATGACGGCCGTAAGTGGCGGCGTTCTCTCAGAAATCACGAAACAGAAAGTCGAAAGCGGTCAAGATCTTAGTTTTAGTAATATAGATTGTGCAAATATAGACACAGAAAATGCTGGAGTAACTCAGCGAGATAGGCAGTATCTCTGGAGAGAAGGAATGGGTGACGTTTCGGTTCGAGACCCTTCCTACTGCAATTATTATTTTTCTTTCCATAGACTTCATTTAATGTAATTTGGGTTATTTTACAGATGAATGCAAGCAGCAGGATATCTGAACGGTGGGTGCAACCGGAACATGGATTTCTTCCCCTCCCCTTTCCTTTGATTACCTTTCCGAATTCCAAACAGTACCTGAAGAATTACTGCAGTTGTGTGACATTTTACGTTAACGCTGATACCTACGGATATGAACGGTAGTTCATTTACAATGTACTTTCTGGTCATATCGCCAGCCGACATTACCCTGCTTCAGTGCTGGACATCAATTCACTGGTCGATCCACAAGTCCAAGGCAGCAGCCTGGGGCTTGCCTGGATTGGGCAATGCCCATAAGATCTAGAGCGCAGACAGGACTTTGCAAAGAGTGCCAAAACCTGGCACCTCTTACGTGCGGCGGGCTCAGTAGACTATTTCTGTACACTTTGCTAATGGGCAATTGTGCTTGTATATGGACTGTATGTGAGAAAATCACTATTTATTTGCACATGTGACAATGAAACCACCATTGAGGGTGGGTCCACAAGTTACAATTCTGAATTAGGGCAAGGCTGACTTTCATGGTATTAGATGGGTTGTTTGCTGGCAAAGGAAAGTCTGGTAAATGGAATGTTTTTAAAAGTGGTGACAAGAGTTCAGGGCATGCATGTTCCTCTTCGAATGAAGGGCAAAGCAGATGGGAGTTACTTGGATGACGAGAGAAATTGAAGCTCTTGTCAGGATAAAGGAGGAATCAGACAGGTGTTGGAAGCTGGGACCTTAAGGCGTATGAAGGAGGATAAATCTTGGCCAGAACAGATATTATATCCACGGACATTGTGGGAAGCTAGAGGAATTTCAAACTGCCTGGCTGAGGTATACGTCATCATTAGTGAAGTTGCGGTAGAATGGAGGGTGGCTAATGGTGTGGTTCTATTGAAGAAGGGTTGCAAGGAAAGGCCGGAGAACTACAGACTAGTGAGGGATCCAGGAGGGAGTGTTAGAGGAGCCTCGGCCTTTGGTTTTGTCTACCAGGTCTGACAATCTGGCTCCCTGTGCATACAATTGTGGCGGATGTAGGAAGGATGAGCAATGGCACTGTGGATCAGGCAGCCCTTCAAGAGGGACTAAATTAAAAAGCAGATCCTTAGAATCATAATCTCTGGCTTATTACCTGAACCACAAACAAGCAAATTGCTACAACGTGTGGCTCAAAGATTGGTCTGAAAGAAGTTGGTTCAAATTGGTGGGACTATGGTAAAAGGGAAACAGGGTACTGTTCCAATAAGATCACCTGCTGGGACCAGGGTCCTGGCAAATCACATCATTAGGGCTGGATGTAGATAGAGCTTTCAACTAAATAGTTGGGGGGGGGTTAACAAATTGGAAATGTATTCATGAAGTTAAAGGGAACGAGAACCCAGGAGAGGTTATTCATGTCCAGAAGAAGTAATAGGAGCGAAAGATTAAACAATCAATAAGAATCTAATGTCAGGCAAAATGGGAACCAATTCAAAAGTGATAGCAAATACAGTAAATCCTTGTTTCCAATTGGCCTCCTATAACAAATTTCAATGATAGCGGACAGACTTGCGGACTCAACCCCGGCTCACACGGTGCGCTTTTTCACCATCCGTATCAACTGATGACAATGGCTGTTGTTGCGACTCTCATTGTAGCCCCTGGTCATCAGCGCTTTCTTCAGGTTCCCTCCACCCTCCACCCTCCACCTGCCCACCGTCGCATCCTCCTCCTCCCTCGGACACTCCACCTTGGAAGCGGCAGCAGGTGAAACATAGAAACATAGAAAAATAGGTGCAGGAGTAGGCCATTCGGCCCTTCGAGCCTGCACCGCCATTCAATATGATCATGGCTGATCATCCAACTCAGTATCCTGTTCCTGCCTTCTCTCCATACCCCCTGATCCCTTTAGCCACAAGGGCCACATCTAACTCCCTCTTAAAAATATCTAATGAACTGGCCTCAACTACCCTCTGTGGCAGAGAGTTCCAGAGATTCACCACTCTCTGTATGAAAAATGTTTTTCTCATCTCGGTCCTAAAGGATTTCCCCTTTATCCTTAAACTGTGACCCCTTGTCCTGGACTTCCCCAACATCGGGACCAATCTTCCTGCATCAAGCCTGTCCAACCCCTTAAGAATTTTGTAAGTTTCTATAAGATCCCCCCTCAATCTTCTAAATTCTAGCGAGTACAAGCCGAGTCTATCCAGTCTTTCTTCATATGAAAGTCCTGACATCCCAGGAATCAGTCTGGTGAACCTTCTCTGTACTCCCTCTATGGCAAGAATGTATTTCCTCAGATTAGGAGACCAAAACTGTACCCAATACTCCAGGTGTGGTCTCACCAAGACCCTGTACAACTGCAGTAGAACCTCCCTGCTCCTATACTCAAATCCTTTTGCTATGAATGCTAACATACCATTCGCTTTCTTCACTGCCTGCTGCACCTGCATGCCTACTTTCAATGACTGGTGTACCATGACACCCAGGTCTCGTTGCATCTTTCCTGCTTTTTTCCTGTGAGAGGGGAGGGGGCCCCAGGGTGACATTGTGTGCCGTATCGTTGGCCGCAGCTTGAGGAAAGCTCAGTTCCCAGGGGCTACAACATGAACTGCAACAACAGCCGTCTCCCCGGACCATGCGGTGGGTGAAGAAGGGCTCGTGGTGCAGAGCAGCGGCATTGGCACCCAGTTTTAAGGTGAAACGACAAAGCTCTGGAGTAACTCAGCAGACCGGATCAGTCTGAAGAAGGCTCCCGACCCGAATCGTCACCCATTCCTTCTCTCCAGAGTTGCTGCCTGTCCCGCTGAGTTACTCCAGCTTTTGTGTCTATCTTTGGTTTAACCAAGTATCTGCAGTTCCTCCTTGCGCACACGTCCCAAATTATCATGTTCTCCAGAGATGCTGCCTGAGTTACTCCAGCACTTTGTGTCCTTTTGTGTATTGATCACCACCTGCAGTTCTTTGTTTCAACTACGTACAATGATACCATACTCGGTTATAATGGACAATTGGCAATAAGACACAATTCCCCCACTAATCGTCTATTACTATACAAGTAAACACATTGTAATTGAATGCACACAGTGTATGCAACAAGGTGGATGAGCTCATAGTTAGAAATTGGTTGGTACGATGTAGGCATCACGGAGACTTGGCTGAAAGAGGGTCAGGGCTGCGAGCTAAACATGCAAGGATACACATCCTATCAAGAAGACAGGCAGGTGGGCAGAGAGAGTGTGGTGGCTCTGTTGGTACAGAAATGAAATTCAATCCTTAGCAAGGGATGACATAAGATCAGAAGATGAGGAATGTTTGTGGGTAGAGTTAAGAAACTGCAAGGGTAAAAATACCCTGATGGGAGTTATATGCAGGCCTCCAAACAGTAGCCAGGATGTAGGGTATAAGTTACATCAGGAGATATAGTGGGCATGTGAGCAAGGAAACGTTACTTCAATGTGCATGTGGGGATTTGAAAATGAGGTTCAGGAGCTTAAGGTAAAAAGAACCCCTGGAACTAACTAACGGTCGGTCGGTCGGTTGGTCGGTCTGTCTCCGTCCGTCCGTCCATCCGTCTGTCCGTCTCAATATACTATTACTAAAACTCTCATCTTGACCATTTCTGTTCTGCGTTTTTTTTTTTTGCGCAAAAATGATACCTAATATCACTAGGATTTTTTTGACACCTTACTCACCGTTCTCCTCTGCTCCAAGCACACCAGGTTTTGTTCCGATTACAAAAGTTATGAAGCTTAAAAAAATTGTGAGATCAGCAGATTGGTCTTATCGCCTGTCGGTCACTACGAAGGTCCCTTCCAGCACCCGCTGGAGAATAAAGCGGTAGCAGCAGAATGTGGGCTGTGTTCTGTGGGCGGGGGCTGGCTGTGTTCGCGAGTGGGGGCAGGCTGTGGTCGCGAGTGGGGGCGGACTGTGGTCACGAGTGGGGGGCGGGCTGTGGTCATGAGTGGGGGCGGGCTGTGGTCACGAGTGGGGGCGGGCTGTGGTCACGAGTGGGGGCGGGCTGTGGTCACGAGTGGGGGCGGGCTGTGGTCACGAGTGGGGGCGGGCTGTGGTCACGAGTGGGGGCGGACTGTGGTCACGAGTGGGGGGCGGGCTGTGGTCATGAGTGGGGGCGGACTGTGGTCACGAGTGGGGGGCGGGCTGTGGTCACGAGTGGGGGCGGGCTGTGGTCACGAGTGGGGGCGGGCTGTGGTCACGAGTGGGGGCGGGCTGTGGTCACGAGTGGGGGCGGGCTGTGGTCACAAGTGGGGGCAGGCTGTGGTCATGAGTGGGGGTGGGCTGTGGTCACGAGTGGGGGCGGGCTGTGGTCACGAGTGGGGGCGGGCTGTGGTCACGAGTGGGGGCAGGCTGTGGTCACGAGTGGAGGCGGGATGTGGTCACGAGTGGGGGCGGGCTGTGGTCACGAGTGGGGGCGGGCTGTGGTCACGAGTGGGGGCGGGCTGTGGTCACGAGTGGGGACGGGCTGTGGTCACGAGTGGGGGCGGGCTGTGGTCACGAGTGGGGGCGGGCTGTGGTCACGAGTGGGGGCGGGCTGTGGTCACGAGTGGGGGCGGGCTGTGGTCACGAGTGGGGGCGGGCTGTGGTCACGAGTGGGGGCGGGCTGTGGTCACGAGTGGGGGCGGGCTGTGGTCACGAGTGGGGGCGGGCTGTGGTCACGAGTGGGGGCGGGCTGTGGTCACGAGTGGGGGCGGGCTGTGGTCACGAGTGGGGGCGGGCTGTGGTCACGAGTGGGGGCGGGCTGTGGTCACGAGTGGGGGCGGGCTTTGGTCACGAGTGGGGGCGGGCTGCGTTCACAGGCGGGAGCTGTGAGCGCGACAGGTGCTGGGGACTGGAGCAGCTGCGAGAGCCCGGAGCCGGGTCTTGGAGCCGGGAGTGCGGTCGGTGCAGGGGCCGGGAACCGGTAAAGTAAAGTAAGTTTATTTATATAGCACTTTTCAGTCGATTTCAATCAAAAGCCAAAGTGCTTTACAGGGAAGACTATCCATACAAATAATAAAAAGAGGTAGAAAAAAATGACACAACACACTATAAGAAATTCAACACGATCATTCCCCCACAGCAGAATCTACTCTCCACTGTGAGGGAAGGCACTAAAATGTCCAGTCCTCCTCCTCCTCCTAGTCCACCCGAGGTCGGGGCCAGTTTGAGGCCACCGCAGCCAGTCGCCGCAAAGGCAGCCCGATGATTATAGGCCCACCCGCATCGGGTGGAAAAGTCCTCAGCAGCTTTGAAATGTCTGGAGCGGCCGCTCCTTCCCCGGAGACTGCGACGCCCGTGGACTTCAGGCCGCGCCGGTTGGAGCTTCGACTCCGCGGTGTTTCCGATCCAGCGCCGCCCGCCAGTGGCGGGATACCCTCAAACCGCAGACTGCAGACCACGGCTGCTCGATGTTGGTGGTCGGCGGTCACAGCACTCCGGAGCGGCGACCCGGCAAGGCATCGCCCGCTCTGTGTTGGTGTCCCAGCGCTGTGCCGCCGAAGCTGTGGTCCCCCGGCAGGAAACGCCGCTCCAGGCCGATGGAAGGCCGCATGGGGAGATCGGAGATGCGATTTGGAGGAAAACCGCATCTCCGACCAGGTAGGACTGGGGTTAAAAGTTCCCCCCCCCCCACATAGAAAGAATAGACTCCCAAAAAAAAATGTTTTAGACAATAAAAAAGTTAGAGGACGGACTGCAGGCAGGCGGCCATACAAACGGCGCCCACTCCTGCACATCCGCCAGTTAAGGCAGCCACAGTTAAGGTAAGCCCACATCCCATGTGATTCGGTCCCCTACACCCCCCACACAACCCCCCCACCACCCCTCTCCCACATCCCCTCCCCCACACCCCCCTCCCCCCACAACCCCCCTCCCCCACAGCCCCCCTCCCACAGCCCCCCTCCCACACAGCCCTCCTCCCCCACAGCCACCCTCCCCACACACCCCTTCCCCCACACCCCCTTCCCCACGCTCCCCTTCCCCACCACACCCCCTTCCCCCACACCCCCTCCCACCACACACCCCTCCCCCATACCCCCCCTCCCACACACACCCCCTCCGCCACCCCCACACACCTCCTCCCCCACAACACCCCCCCACCGTAAATGAAAAACATTCAAATTATGGATTTCAGTCTAAATATATTTAATACAAAATAATTATCAATAATTGAAAACACTATTAACATTTATGACAGAAATTGACATTGTTGCAGGAAATCATCTTTGAATTCAGATTACGTAGAGGTTGTTAGTGTTGCACAGTGCGGGGTAGCTGACCTCCAGAATCACATCGCTGCTTCGACGTGGACACGGAACCGGTAGAGGCAAGTGTATTCTGGATGGCCCCAGTTGTTATGCACCCGCAGTTCAATTAGTTTGAATGCTGCAGTATCTTTATTCTACAAAGCAAAAAAAATTGACGACAGATCAGGGAACCTGTGCTTCAGTATGAAGGTACTGCAGGCAGGAGAGGAGATGGATCAGCTACAAACCAGACTTAAAACATCCTGCTGATCATGGATTTCAGAACATTCTATTCAATTACATACAGCATTGATAACAAGCATTTTATCATGGAAAAGGTCGATGCTTTAGAGGTATGAGAAGACCATGGATCTCAAATGACAGCAGGAAATACTGGGCGCAACAGCTTTACTCCATGTAGCATCGTGGATGGGGAGAGAACAAGCTTACTTACACAGGCTTGCTTTGTGGCAACTGACAAATTATGAATAAAGTGGCCATGAAAAATAAACTTCTATTCTGGAAAGATAAAATGCTGGAGTTACTCAGTGGGTCGGCAGCATTCCTGGACCTGCCTGACCTGCTTAGTTACTCCAGCATTTTGTGTCTTTCCTCGGTAAACCAGCATCTGCAGGGTCTTGTTTCTACAATCTGTAATCTGGATTGGTTCAGCAAGTTTGAAACTTGTAGATGCTTCTAGTAGATCAGCCACTGACCCAGCTCTCCTCGGTTTCCCTATCTTTGCATCTGAAAACATGTTTATCCTTGACCAGATTGCATGAATGGTCAATTAAAAAAAGTATCTCTGCGCACTTGCTGCCTGACCCGAGTATTTCTAGCATTGTGTTTTAGCCCTCCATCACCTGCACATTTGCAATTTTCTATTTGTAACTTGTCATTTGTTCCAGTCAATACGATATTTGCGATAATACGAGTCTGAAGAAGGGTCTCAAACCAAAACGCCTCCCATTCCTTCTCTCCAAAGATGCTGCCTGTCCCACTGAGTTACTCCTGCATTTTGTGTTCATCTTCGGCAAAAAGCATCTGCAGCATCAGCATTTCCTTCTTACACAATGCGCTATTTGCAAATCACAAACTCCTGATATACTTGCCAAACATATTTAATCTTCAGCAAAAGACACATGTGAGAGAACTTACTGACAGTCCATCTGATCCCTAGGTGCAGGGGCGGAAATCCTGGGGGGTACAGGGGGGACTCGTGCTTTGAGAGGTGGGGGACAATTCCCCCCCCCCCATGTTTTGTCATCCAGACTTCATCAGCCACTCTCTAAGGGCTGAATCGGCCCATTCACGGGGCCTTTCAGCGCCCGTCGCGGCTTAAAATCAAACTGCTGCATCGAGGCGATCAAGGCACCCGATGATGAAGCCTCTGCCGGCCGATGAAAGACCTCGTGAACGGGCCAATTCAAGCCCACGGCCGAAGCCTCACACTAATGCATCTCGCTCTCTTCTCCAGCCCAGCGTGGAGGTGATTCGGTACAGTGTGGAGTCGGCGCCCGATGAGCAGAGGGAACCGGGACCGGGTCACTGCCAGGGATGTGGATCTCTATCTGGAAGGCAGAGGGTCTGCTGTGGCTGCTGGCAGGTACAGAGAGAGAGAGAGAGAGAGAGGCCACTCGGCCCGCGCGTTGCTGCTGCCTCACAGCAACAGGGACACTGATTTAGATCCGGACTCCGGGCGCTGTCAGTACGGAGTATTTTTCTCCCCACTAACAAGATATTGATCTCACTCTTGCTGCTGAACAGACCGAGCACCAGCACCAAGTGCTTGCTCCGCCACCTCTCTCGCTTAAGTTTATTTTGACAGTGGGTCTCTACAGGGCTCACGGCTGAAGCCTCCGAACCCTCGTGTGAGATAGTGAGAGTGTGAGTGAGAGTGAGAGTGAGTGTGAGAGTGAGTGTGAGTGTGAGTGTGAGTGTGAGTGTGAGTGAGAGTGTGTGCGTGTGAGTATGCGCGCGCGGCCGCCAATAAATTGTGTCCCCACCATGCTTTGATAGCGATTTCCGTGCCTGGGTCAGATCTTACACCCAAGACCCATGAGCATTATTGGAGGGGGCTGCAAATCTGTTCAGTTGAGAAGGAATCAACTGCCAGCAAGAAGGGGGTTGGACAGGAATCTACAATAGGGCCTCCATTGTAAGTCTTAGCTGATCAGTGGTGCAGGAACAAGAATGAATGGGGTTAGATCTTGGGGATCAAGAGGCCAGTACAGGGCCCACCTTACGTTCCAACCAGTATTGCATTGTGAAGGTAGAAATAAATTGTGGAGAATAATACATCCAGAATGAAGGAGCTCGGTGAAATTAGCATTAGTAAACAAAAAGCATTGGGGGAAATAAAGTAACTAAAGATGATAAATCCCCATGGCTGGACAAACTGCATCTTAATATTTTGAAAGATGGCTATAGCAACAGTGGTTGTCATCTTTCAAAATTCCATAAATTGTAGAACTTTTCCCACAAAACAGAAGATAGCAAATTCCAGGAAGATTAAAAAAATGGAAAGTTACAGATCAATCTGTCTTTTAGAGTTATGGAAAATAGTGCAATCTATTAATACAGAAGTAGTAACATGATGTTTCAAATAAATAGGCTGGGTAGGGTCAAGATTGATTTTCAATGACAAATGTTTGACAAATCCATTCAAGTTTTTTTTAAGGTTTAACTAGCAGGGGTAAGATGGAGTGTATTTAGACTTTCAGAAAGTGTCCAACTAAGTCCCATTAACAATTTGGACGAAGGGATCAACATGTATGGAAGTTTGCTAACCAAAGCAGAGTGGCTGTGTGAGCTGAACAGGATTAGGAGAGGCTTCTTTGGATAATGACAGGTTAAATGAATGAGGAGGGACATGCAGATGAAATATCATGCAGAAAAATGGTTGGAAGAAACACAAAAAAGTATGTTCTTTATGATGCAGTATCCTGGGCATGATCAACTTGGTTGAACGTCTGTGGCAATGCCCCAAAAGAAGAAAGAATGACAACACCCTGCAAAGACCAATGCGGAGACCACATCAGATGCACAACGGGGACAATCACAGTAAATACTGCAGTTTCCAGAGTAAAAGTGATTTCAAGACATTGCATGAAAACATCACCGTGCCAGAATGTCAAGCTTTAGTTGCCTTCACTGGAGTTCATCCCCATCCACTCACTGGTGGCTCCTGGATCATGTGATTGATCTTTGCCACCTTGATCTCCATTACTGGAATGAATCAGCTTGGCATTCTATAAAGCCTTTGCCTGAAGCAAATATGTTTTAAGTGAGAAAAGGGTGGCATGGAGGCGCAGCGGTAGAGTTGCAACTCCGGGTTCCAGAGTTTGTACATTCTCCCTGTGGGTTTTCTCCGAGATCTTCGGTTTCCTTCCACACCAAATACAGGTTTGTAGGTTAATTGGCTTGATATACTGGTAAATTGTCCCTTGTGTGTGTCTTGTGAGTCTGTGGAATTATCTGCCTCAGAGGGCAGTTCTCTGGAAACTTTCAAGAGAGAGCTAGATAGGGCGCTTGAAGATAGCGGAGTCAGCGGATATGGGGAGAAGGCAGGTACGGGGTACCGATTGTGGATGATCAGCCATGATCACATTTTTTATATATTTGTTTATTTTTTTTATTAGAAGTATTTTACAGTGCAGTGATCTCAAACAAACATACAATTATACTTTTCTTGTACCACTTCTTATTTTAAACTTTGAAAAGAAAAAGGATAGAAAGAGATAGCAGAGATAGTAAGTGAGTGATTGAAAGAGTGGTCCAGGAACACCCATAGGGACTTAAACCACAAGAAAGAGTTAAACAAAAAGGAAAAACCAAAAGAAGGAAAAAGGGAAAAAAAGTAAGATAAGATAAGACAAGATAAAAGGGATGTACCTACTTCATATCTTTACTCACCCCTCACCAATTCCCTTTATAAATTGCTTCAGAAAAAATCAAATATTTGGGAATTGAAATTACTAGAAAATATAAATCTTTATTTAATGCAAACGATATGCCCTTAAAGCCCTGTTTCACTGTGCGAGTTGACCCACGAGTGACCCCGAGTGAAAGACTCGTGGTTGCGTACGAGACTACAAGTTTATGATCCAGAGTTTAACCGAGTTCCCACGGGTATGTCTAAGTTTGCCCTTTACTTCTCATTTCTGCGATGTTCCAAATTCGTCTCCCGAGTGTACCAAGTTCCTCTCCCGTTAATCTTGAGGCAACAATGTATATCGACGTGTTGAAAAATCATCACATGTTAAAAAAATGATGTCATGGTTTTTTTAACATACTATAAAAAGCCTGCCTTGTTTAAATTGGCTGTTGAATCTCCTGTTGAATCTCCTGTTGCCTCTCCTCCTCCTCCTCCTGTATGACTATAGCCTCCATGGCAGGTTTTTTGTAAGGCTCTGCTCTTCCCTTTCATCGAACTTTTCTGGGAGACATCTCTAGCAAGCTTCTTATCAAAAAGATTCACCAGCAATGAGGTGAAACGCCCAAGATTGACCCAGGTCACATGCTGATGTTGAAGTCACTTTTTTTTACTCACCTTTTTTTTCCTCTGTCCAGCTGACGAGTTCAGAGTGCACATGAGAGTCACCGGAGTCATGTCTGATTGCCTGGGCAGCCTACCAGCTTCCACAGTCTACATCATACAAAGCATCATATTGTGATGCATCAATGCCTGTTTTGGGAGCAGCTTTGCCCAAGAGCGCAGTATATATTACAGAGACTTGCAAATGTAGTGCAGTCTATTACACAGGCCAGCTTTCCCCCTATCAACTCAATCTACACTTCGACCTGCTTCGGGAAGCAGCCAACGTACCATTCCTTCCTCTCCTTTCACCCCGTGAACAGATAATACAAACGCTCACATACATGTACTACCTGATTCAGGGACAGCTCATTCCTCACTGTCATTAGATTGCTGAAACGGAAGTTTTTCGGTGTGTGAAGAAGGGTCTCGACCCGAAACGTCACCCATTCTTTCTCTCCAGAGATGCTGCCTGTCTCGCTGAGTCCAGCATTTTGTGTCTATCTTCTCATAACTGAAGTCCTGATCTCCTGATATACCCCATTACAGCTCTTGGACAAAAAAACTCGAAACTTTGTTGTGTTGTATCTGCACGCTGGTATTTTTTTCTCTTTGCGCTAGCTATTTATTGCACTTATATACGGCTTTATTTCAAAACTCGCAAACATTCAGATGACAAAATAACCCAATATCAATACCATGTCCGCCTCATCCCAGTTTATGGGGGATGGGGCGGGGGGGGGGATATGAATCTGTGCCAAGTTGTAAAACTCCAGCCGGGATACCGTCGTCTCCGGGTTCGTGATCATACCAGTAATATTGTGAGATCGACATACTGTTGGCACTCGCAATATTACTGGCATTATCACTAATCAATTATTACATCTCAGAATTTGTGTAACAATATTTCATGTTCCCCGGGAACATTAGCACTTTAACACTGCACTTTGGGATCTTATTTGCCATCGGGTAAAAGATTGTAATTATGGTCATGTTAAGAATTAAAAGTCATAAAATCAATGTGTGAAATGTGATTCTTATTTTTCAAAGTCTCTCATAGGAAACAATGAGCGTATAGAGCCCAGGGAGAGGGGGAGAAAGGGACGTACACTCACAGAGGCAGAGTCTCTCAGCCTGTGTGAGAGGGAGGGAGGGAGAGAGACACACACACACAAGGTGGATGTGAAATCTCACCTACCTGTTTCAGTGACAGGCACCCGCAGCCAGTGAATGAAGACACCCCCATCTGTCTCCCCCTCCTCTCCCTCCACTCTGCACCCCCTCTCCTCCACCCCACCCCCCTCACCCCCCCCTCCCCCAATTTGGAAATGTCATCCCATCACCCATTCCTTCTCTCCAGAGATGCTGCCTGCCCGCTGTTAAAAAGTTCCCACTTGCAGCAGCATAACAGGCCAGTAAACACAATACTCATAGATAATATACTAAACAAAGAAAATATATATTAAAAAATCCAGTATTATTGCAAAAATCCCAAAGTCCTTAGTGCAACCAAGGCAGTTTGTAGTTCATAGTTTAGTTAGCATTTGTAGCGTTCAAGAGCCCGATGGTTGTTGGGAAGAAGCTGTTCTTGAACCTGGAGGTCATGGTTTTCAGATTCTTATACCTTCTGCTCAGCAGGAATGAAATGAGAGCATGGCCAGGGTAGTGTGGGTCCATGACAATGCTGGCTGCCTTTTTGAGGCAGCACCTCATATAGAACCCTTTGATTCAGTAAAGTTCAGTAAAGAGATCGGGAATCTGGCATCATGGCTTGAGAATAAAACCCAGCCTTTAACATCCGCATAATGAAAGAGTTGGTGTTGTCCTACGGAACAGGGGTGCAGGAGAGGTGAACACAACCCTGTCTTCTTCAACAGCACTGGTAGAGATGGCTTCAGGACGTGACTGGCAAATCTCAGATTAGGCTGCCATGAAGTGTCATAAAATGTTCTCACGCTGTTCCTCAATACTGGTTTGTCTTAAGGTTGTGAGCTCAGTCCCAAATACACAAAATCTATATATAAACTTCAAGCAATTTTTTCTTTTCAACCCACTCAGTCACCTTATCAATAACTTTTACTATGTTAAGCAGAATTTGTCTTTAAAAAGTCTAAGTAACTGATATTTCTGTCCCTGATTATTGTTTCTAAAAAGAGTTCCCACGGTAGAATCACGAGTCACAAAGGTAAACGCACGGGCCACTACGTTCTTACAACGAGTTGAAATGTTTCAAATTTTAACCTCAAGAGTACATTTTACTCGTGGAAAAGTTCAAACATGTTTGAACTTTTTCAAGAGTTAACAAGTTTCACGTGTACCTGCCGTTAGCGCCACGAGTCGCTAAGTTCCGTCCATGAGTTCCGACGTTCCCGCTACGTTAATTGTACGTGATTACCACGAGTTAAATTTGTTTTAAACTCGGGGTACCTCGTGGGTCAGCTCGCACAGTGTAACAGGGGTTTTACTCAATAAACTAAACTTACTGATTAAATTTTGGAAAACTCTTCCGATGTCTCTAATAGGCCGAATAAATGCTATAAAAATGATTTTTTTACCACAAATTTTATATCTATTCCAGTCAATACCGATATACTTACCAATTTTTTTTTGTTTTTAAACTGGATGCTGATATCACAAATTTTATATGGGACTATAAATCCCATAGAATTCAAAGAAGACATTTGTGCAAACCTAAAGAATTTGGCGGATTAACACTCCCTAATGTCAAATGTCAAAAATATGATTCACCTGTTGGACAACTCGGCCCAGCAGGTGGATTGTATAGTAATGGAGAGAGAGGATTGTTCCCCTTTTAACATAGGAGCGATCCTTCTCTCACCAACAAAATTGAAGAATACAATATATAGAAAAAATCCAATTATTCATAGTACAATTAGAATTTGGAAACAAATAAAATTAACTTTAAAATTAAGAAATCTATCACTTCTTTCACCTATAATGAATAATCCTTCGTTTAAACCATCTACTATAGATACATCTTTTACACACTGGGATGGATTAGGAATTAAAACATTTGGAGATATGTATGATAATGGAAGTTTTTTAAACATTTCACCAACTACAACTTAAATACAACTTGAGTAGTAATCAATATTTTAAATATTTTCAAATCTGTGACTATTTGAAAAAATATACACAAGAATATCAAAATATGTCTCCAGACGTATTAGACGAGACAATGAATATAAAAGCGGATTCAACTAATTTAATATCATACTTGTATAATACCATCCTAAATATAGAAATACCATCATCTGATAGGATTAGAAGAGACTGGGAACAAGAACTAGCTATAAAAATCTAGAAATTGAGTTGGGATAAAAACTTGTTATATGTGCATAAATGCTCGATTAATGTAAGACACATTCTAATTGAATTTAAAATTTTACATAGATCATACTATTCAAAAGCTAAAATAAGTAAATTTTACCCAAATGTCTCTTCTATCTGTGATAAATGTCTAACCCAAGAAGCAACTAGCACATTCTTTTGTTTTTTGTATAAAAATTCAAAAATTTTGGAAGGAAATCTTTGAAATTTTCACAAAATTATTTCAAATAAAACTGAAACCGAATGCAGAACTGATCATTTTTGGAACAATCGAAGCCAGTTTGGAGCTGACCTCGTTTCAAAAGAGCTTCCTTAATTATGGCTTAATAACGGCAAAAAAACGTATATTGAGATTTTGGAAAAACGCTCCCACGCCAACGATAAAAATGTGGATTTCTAATATGTCGGAACTGTTACACCTAGAAGATATGAGATTCCTCTTAGCAGGTAAACCAGACCATTTCCAAAAGATTTGGTCTCCATTTATTGACTTATTACAAATATAGGGTGCAACAAAATGTTGATAATAAATGGTTTCAGCCATGATCACATTGACTGGCGGTGCTGGCTTGAAGGGCCGAATGGCCTACTCCTGCACCTATTGTCTATTGATAGTGTCAGTGTTCGGGATCGCTGGTCGGTGTGGACTAAGGGCCTGTTTCAGCACTGTATCTCTAAGCTAAACTAAAACATGGGTGAAGTCAGCACCAAAACTCAGAATCACAGTTCAAACACCAGTGAGCTAGCTGTCAAATATTGGCACATTAACAGTTACTATATCGCAAAGTATATTTTTGTAAAAGATAGATAAATATTTGAGGCAAAAGAAAATAAAAGCTTGCAGGAAAAGGCCAAGGTTATAGGATTGTTCCTGCAAAGAATCAATGATCCTTTATTCACTTCCATACCTGCACCTCAAACGTCTGGATTGAATCCCCTTCCTGGTTGTACGTGTACTGTCCCAATAGGATCCCTTCGGCTTGATTTTCATCATCCAAGCCCTGTTAACAAGTAGAAATTAGCAAGCTTTGCACACAGAAAATCACTCTCCAGTCACCCCAACAATTATACCAGCCTGGTGGAAGCAGGACTTCCACCCTTGCCTGGAACAAAGCTTGGTTGAATATATAAAGTCATAAAGTAGTTCCCTAAAAGTCAATTGGAAAAATGTCATCACCTCATGAAGTGAATCTGTACACAATCAAACAGAATGAAACAATGTCCTGCATGCGTAGCATCAACTCTCATCTGTGGTAGAATCAGTGTGTCCCACCACTGGGGCCTCATCAGGCACCTCTATACCCACAGAGTGGAAGCAAGTCGTCCTCATTCCTGAGAGAATACCAGTGACGAATTGTTCAACCCCACTCAGGAAAGCACTTGGCATAAAAATTGTCCCTAGTATGTGTAGGGTAGTGCTAACTTCAATCTCATCTATTGGTTGTAAAGTTGCTTCATCACTGTATGAAGCTTTTGTGGTTAGCAGTGTTGAGGATTGTGCAATAAAGTGACAAAACTCAGTGAAGACAGTGAAAACCCAGAATCACAGTTCAAACACCAGGATGAGCAACTTGTGTAGCATGGAAGATAGAAGATTATATTAGTGGGCCTTCTATTTGAGGGATTATTGTTCTGGAATGTTAAATGGAATTTGCTCATTTTTAACAGAATTTGTTAATGCTATTGACGTGGATTGTGAGACCACTCGGGACCCTGAACATGGAATCCAATGTCCAAGAAAGCCTTGCCATGTTGAGCAGCATGCTCCAGACAAACACCATGGTTCCCAAACATACACTCATATTCTATATGTTTCACTCACATAAACAGAGAAGTCTTGAGGGGCACTTCTAATTGATCCACGCGGAGAAATTGATCTTGGAATGTGCTCTAGGGTAAAGGCTGTAGGCCTGATCCGGACAGCAAGCTCGATGACAACAAAGCCTTGGGAGCCTTTAAATGGCCAACAGTTCCCAGGATAAACCTCCGGCTGCAAGAGAGAACATGAACAAAAACATTAGGAAAGATTCTCAGTTTAGTTTAGAGATAACAGTGCAGAAACAGGAAATATTAACACTATCCTACCCACACTCGGGACAATTTTGTTTTACATTTACCAAGCCAATTAACCTACAAACCTGTACGTCTTTGGAGAGTTGGAGGAAACTGAAGATCTAGGAGAAAACTCACACAGGTCACGGGGAGAACGTACAAACTCCGTACAGACAGCACCTGTAGTTGGGATTGAACCTGGGTCTCTGGCGCTGCAAGCGCTGTAAGGCAACAACTCTACCACTGTGTCGCCCACAATTCTCTACCCACAATTATCCCCCTTCCTTTCAACAGAACACTGATTCTTCCTAAAGGGACAGCAAAGATTTGGATTTTTGGACACGATCCATGTGAGCATACGAGGATACTTACAGAATAATGAAAGGCATAGAGTGGATGTGGAAAGAATGTTTCCACTGGTGGGAGAGTCTAGGACCAGAGGCCATAGCCTCAGAATTAAAGGGTGTACCTTTAGAAATGAGGTGAGGAGGAACTTCATTGCCACAGAGGAGGCCAAGTCAGTGGATATTTTGAAGGCAGAGATAGACCAATTCTTGATTAGAACGGGTGTCAAGGGTTATTTTGGGAACAGAGATGGGTTGTTGGGGTGGGGGTTGCTATGGCAGGAATCTGCAGTCTCGATCCCTCAATGTTTTCTCCCAATTTACCTCAACCCTGCACAATGAGAAAACGCGCTGCAATTTTCCAGCAGAGCCCATTGCTGCTTTTAGTTCATGGTGTGACAATTATTACGTTAATGCAGAGAACAGGAGTTACCGAGCCATTTTTAACACACTGTCCCCAAGACAGATACTCTCACACCATTTACAAAGTATCAGGACAAGTACCTGAACCAGCAGGACATCTGTCTTGGGCAGTGTGATCAAACGCAACCCAAAATATGCTTCCTCGGATTTCCTCTAAATCTCTAAATTCTTTGTTTTAAAACATCAACCCTCTGGACTTAGGCGCCTCTGTAAGCTACAGGCAAATGGGATAAGTTGTACAGGTACTTGATGGTTGACGTGGACGTGTTGGGCACAAAGGGCCTGTTTCTGTGCTATATGACTCCATAAGTGGATTAAAAAAATCTGAACTCAATTGATGATTTGACAAACATACTGGCAATCTACATCCAGGTGAGAGGAATGGGGAGTAGAAAGCATCAGAGTTTGGTTAAAGCAGATGGAAGGAACTCACTTTTCCTTAAGGAAGGATATTTTTCCTCTGGAGGGAACACATGAAAAGTGCAGCAGATTTATTAACTGTAGGGATGGCAGGGCTGACGCATGAAGAGCAATCTAGTCAATATTCACTGGAGTTTGGAAGGAATGATAATTTTATAGAAACCTACAAAATTTAGAAGTTCTGACAGGACTGGAAAGATTAGAGGTAAGATGTTCCTGATGCTGGGGAGTTTCAGGACCAGGATCACAGTGAGAGGATAAGGAGAGGTCATGTAGAACTCAGAGGGGGAGAAATCTCTTCATCCAGAGTGGTGAACCAGAGGAATCTCTATCATGGAATGCAATTGAAATCAGATAGTTGAATATACTCATGAGTTAAATATTGTTCTTGTAGCTAGAGGGACCAAGAGGTATGGGGAGAAAGGTATGGGGAGTCCCCCAACTGGGGACTCAATTTGGATGATCAGCCATGATCACACTGAGGGGTTGAGTGGGCTTGAAGGGCCACATTGCTTAATCCTGTTCATAATTTCCATGTTTCTATTCCATATCCCACAACTGTAGTACTGAACAAGCACGCATGATGGGCCAATGCATGATTTTTTTTCGACATATATATCAATACCTTGCATTCTTCTGACTGGGAAGAACTGTTATGCAGACAGATTATGTTTCACATAAACCTGGGGAAAGCAGAAGACACACACTAGTTGTGGTGCCCCAACAGCAAATCTTGAAGCTGTGGACCTATAGCATCCCTGTACCTTGCTGCCTCTAGGAGAGGATTCGAAGGTCACTGCTTTCAAGACAGAAGGGAGCAGCAGTACAAGGATTATATACCTGAATGACAGCTCTAGGTGAGCGAGATTGGTACCACAGTGGAAAGCCACACAGACTAAGAATAGTCTTGGTCTCTAACGTCTCTGTGCAGCGAGTGTGGATCACACTGCCGCCTAACAAGAGAAAACATAATCATTATCATATCACTGAATGGACAAAGTTAATCATGAATCCTTCAAGCAATATGCAGGTTTGCAGAGAACTGCAAAACTCTGGCAGAGGGATTTGAAAGTTTTTGCTTGAGTGCTGACCACTAAGAAGAATTTTCCAATTTGTCCAAGAACTCAACACATCCAGCACAACTGCAGAAATAATTTAATGTTACAATTACAATTGTTTAAGTAAACTTGAAAGCTAATTTTCATACAATGTCCAACAGGTTGCAGCACAGAATCCAGCTGAAACTTTAAAAGCACAGCAGAATGGCCACCAGGTGGCAGTGGTTGGATAAGTACCCTCCCAAATCTCAACCATTTACTTGCTCTCATCGTTTTTCCATTCAATACAACTATAATAAACAAGTAGCTGATTTTGCAAAAAATTAAGTACAATGAGAAAGATTTCTGCAACATAAAATGGAAGCAAAACTTCTACCCACTGACCAAGATATAAAAATATTGTTATTTGTGGGCAGTTAGCTGGGAACATGTGCAACCAATGACTGTTGTCTGCATAGGTTCTTTTTCTCAATTATATAAAGCCATATAGCATTACATCTGACCTAGTTTAGAGACCAACCAGAAAGGACAATTTATCTTGTAGAACATATATTTTTCATATATTGTAGAACATATATTTACATCGCGGGATCAGGCCCTTTTGTCCCACTGTGTCTGCACCAACCATGATGTCAGCCTAACTCATCCCATCTGAATGGACATGGTCTGCATCACTCTACTCCCTGTCTGTACATGTATCTGTCCAAATGCCTTTTAAAGATTACTATATCTGCTTCCACCACCTCCCCTGACAGCACACCTGCAGCTGTGCAAGAAAAACTTGCCTCACATATCTCCTTTAAACATCCCCCCCCTCTCACCTTAACTCTATGCCCTCGCGTATTTGACATTTCCACCCTGGGGAAAAGACTGCCTATTCCATCTATATATCTCTCATAATTTTATACACTTCTATCAGGTATCGTCTCAGCCTCTGACGCTCCAGCAAAAACATTCCGTTTGTCCAACCTCCCCTTATAGCTAATATTCTATTCTAGCATTCTGTCTAATCCAGGCAGCATCCTGGTCATTCTGCAGATGGCTGAAACCTAAAGTAGATCTTCAGCTTTCTACACAATTCCAATTAAGTCCAATGTTAGCTTGAGAAGAATTAAGCTTCTATCCACATTTCAAACCATGAGCTTGTCTTCTTTTCTTGCACTTCTACAGGTGTTTAAGATTTCATTCGTCTGCCACTAGTTGCATCTCCACCGATCCAGCTGGTATCGACATTCATCTCAAATGTCTCCTGGTCTCCACGCAACTGCCCACTCACTCAACCTGTGCACATCAACCTGCAACCTCCTAACATCCTCTTCACAGTTCACACTGCCACCCAGCTTTGTGTCATCCGCAAACTTGCTAGTGTTGCTCCGAATTCCCTCGTCCAAATCATTAATATATATGGTAAACAGTTGCGGCCCCAACACCGAGCCTTGCGGCACTCCACTCACCACTGCCTGCCATTCTGAAAAGGACCCTTCACTCCTACTCTCTGCCAACCAATTTTCTATCCATGTCAACACCCTACCCCCAATACCATGTGCTCTAATTTTAGTCACCAGTATCCCGTGCGGGACCTTATCAAAGGCTTTCTGAAAGTTTAGATACACCACATCCACTGGCACCCCTTCATCCATTTTACTTGTCACATCCTCAAAAAATTCCAGAAGATTAGTCGAGCATGATTCCCCTTTCATAAATCCATGTTGACTTGGACTAATCCTTTTACTGCTATCCAATTGCCCCATTATTACATAGAAAATAGGTGCAGGAGGAGGCCATTCGGCCCTTCGAGCCAGCACCGCCATTCATTGTGATCATGGCTGATCGTCCCCTATCAATAACCCGTGCCTGCCTTCTCCCCATATCCCTTGACTCCACTAGCCCCTAGAGCTCTATCGAACTCTCTCTTAAATCCATCCAGTGATTTGGCCTCCACTGCCCTCTGTGGCAGGGAATTCCATAAATTCACAACTCTCTGGGTGAAAATGTTTTTTGTCACCTCAGTCTTAAATGACCTCCCCTTTATTCTAAGACTGTGGCCCCTGGTTCTGGACTCGTCCAACATTGGGAACATTTTTTCCCGCATCTAGTTTGTCGAGTCCTTTTATAATTTTGTATGTTTCTATAAGATGCCCCCTCATCCTTCTAAACTCCAGTCAATACAAGCCTAGTCTTTTCAATCTTTCCTCATATGACAGTCCCGCCATCCCAGGGATCAATATCGTGAACCACGCTGCACTGCCTCAATCACAAGGATGACCTTCCTCAAATTAGGAGACCAAAACTGTACACAATACTCCAGATATGGTCTCACCAGAGCACTATACAACTGCAGAAGAACCTGCCCACTCACTCAACCTGTCCAGTTCACCCTGCAACCTCCTAACATCCTCTTCACAGTTCACACTGCCACCCAGCTTTGTGTCATCCACAAACTTGCTAGCGTTGCTCCTAATTCCCTCTTCCAAATCATTAATATATATGGTAAACAGTTGCGGCCTCAACACCGAGCCTTGCGGCACTCCACTCGCCACTGCCTGCCATTCTGAAAATGACCCTTTCACTCCTACTTTTTGCTTCCGGTCTGCCAACCAATTTTCTATCCATGTCAACACCCTTCAACTAGTTTTATTCTATCCCTAACTTCTCTTGTCAGCCACGGTTGCCTCCTACTCCCCTTAGAATCTTTCTTCCTTTTTGGAATGAAATGATCCTGCGTCTTCCGGATTATGCCCAGAAATTCCTGCCATTGCTGTTCCACCATCATTCCTGCTAGGATCCCTTTCCAGTCTACCTTGGCCAGCTCCCCTCTCATGCCTTCATAGTCCCCTTTGTTCAACTGCATCACTGACACTTCCGATTTAACGTTCTCCTTCTCCAATAAAGCCGCCTTTGGTTTCAAAACGCTAAAGCTGCCTTTGGTTTCAAAACGCTAAAGCTCCCTAAGGTTTGAAAACGCTAAAGTTGCCTAAGGTTTAAAACGCTAAAGTTGCCTAAGGTTTAAAAACGCTAAAGTTGCCTAAGGTTTGAAAATGCTAAAGCCTCGTTTGGTTTGAAAACGTTAAACCCGCCTTTGGTTTGAAAGCGCTAAAGCTTCCTTTGGTTTGAAAAGGCTAAAGCTGCCTAAGGTTTGAAAACGCTAAAGTTGCCTAAGGTTTGAAACCGCTAAAACCTCCTTTGGTTTGAAAACGCTAAAGCCGCCTTTGGTTTGAAAACGCTAAAACATAGAAACATAGAAAATAGGTGCAGGAGGAGGCCATTCGGCCCATTCCATTCATTGTGGGGTTTTTTTTGGTTTTTTTAATTTGTATTTTATTAGAAGTACATTACATTACAACCACATACATTAGTACTTGTCATTTATATCTTCTTACAATTAATGTACTCCATTTATTTTTTACACTAGAAAAGGAAAAGATTGAAAGAAAGAAGAAAGTGAAGGAAAAAGTGGAAGTGTAGGAAATGTGACAACAAAAAAGGACGAAGACCCTATAAGAGCAAAATTAAAAACAAAAGAAAAACAGTTAAGAAATAGACCCTAGGAAAGAAAGAAAGAGAGAAAGAGGAAAAAGAGAGAAACAAATATTTTTATGAGCATTACGCAAATTGGACATACCAACTCTTCAACTATCATCCCCCCTTACCTGACCTCAAATTTTTTTTTAAAGTACTTTTGCACCCTATGTTTGTAATAATTCTATAAATGCAGACCACGTCAGGTGGAAATGATCTGGTTTACCTGCTAGGAGGAGTCTTATCTCTTCTAGGTGTAATGTTTCAAACATATTTGAAATCCACATATTTATAGTTGGTATTGGAGCCTTCTTCCAAAATTTTAGAATTAGCTTTTTTCCAGTTATTAACCCATAGTCCATTAGTTTCTTTTGAAACACATTTAGTTCTGGACCATCTTCCGTTATACTGAAGATAATCCATTCTGCTTTGGGTATCAGTCTTGTTTTAAATAACTTTGTAAAGATTTCAAAAATTTCATTCCAAAATTTTTGAATTTTTGTACAAGAAACGAATGAGTGCATTATGGTAGCTTCTTGGGATTGACATTTATCACAAATAGATGATACATTTGGGAAAATTTTATGAATTTTAGTTTTCGAATAATATAATCTATGTAAAATTTTAAATTGTATTAAAGTGTGTCTTACATTAATCGAGCATTTATGCACGTTTAATAAGTATTCATTCCAACTTTCCTTTGAAATTTTAATAGCTAACTCTTGTTCCCAGTCTCTTCTGATACCCTCCGTAGATGGTATTTGTGCATTTAAGATAATATTATACAAATATGATATTAAGTTTGCTGATTCCGCTTTTATCTGCATTGCCTCGTCCAGTACATCTGCTGGGTTATTATGATGATCTTTTGTATATTTTTTCAAATAGTCACATATTTGAAAATATTTAAAATATTGATTATTTCCGAGTTTATATTTTATTTGTAATTGTTGAAATGAAAGTAATTTTCCAGTTTCATACAAGTCACCAAGCGTTTTAATTCCTAATCTATCCCATTGTGTATAAGCTTTATCTATAATAGAAGGATTAAACGAAGGGTTATTGACTATAGATAATAAAAGTGATAAATTTCTTAATTTTAAATTTTGTTTTATTTGTTTCCAAATTCGGATTGTACTATGAATAATTGGGTTCTTATTATAATTTATGTTATTCAATTTCATTGGAGAGAGGAGGATCGCTCCAATGTTTCTAGAGGAGCAATCCTCTTTCTCCATTACAATCCAGTCCGCTTGCTGGGCGGAGTTATCCATCAGTTGAATCATATTTTTAATATTTACTGACCAATAATAATACATAAAATTAGGTAGTGCTAAACCCCCTAATACTTTAGGTTTATTCAGATGAGTTTTTTGTATTCTATGTGATTTATAGTCCCATATAAAATTAGTGATATCTGAGTCGAGTTTTTTTTAAAACTTCTTTGGTAAGTATATAGGAATTGATTGAAATAGGTATAAAATTTGTGGTAAAAAGATCATTTTTATTGCGTTTATTCGGCCTATTAAAGACATCGGGAGCGTTTTCCAGAATTTAATTAGTGTGTTTAATTTATTAAGTAAGGGGTCAAAATTTGCCCTAAACATACCTTGATATGTTCTGGTAATTTCGATTCCCAAATATTTAAATTTTTCTGTAGCTATTTTAAAAGGGAATTTTAAAAGATGTGATGAATCTTTTGGTTTTATTGACATAATTTCACTTTTATTCCAATTTATTCTATATCCAGAAAAAGATCCAAAATCTTCAATTAAATTTAATATATTTGGTATAGTGATTTGAGGTTTTGTAATGTACAGTAATATATCATCCGCGTATAAAGATATTTTATTATATGAATCTTTAGTATTATATCCATGGATATCAGGGTGTATTCTAATTTTTTCTGCTAGCGGTTCAATAATGAGAGCAAACAGTTGTGGTGATAATGAGCATCCTTGTCTATTTCCCCTTGATAGTTGGAATTTCGAGGATAATATGTTATTAGTTAGTATTCTAGCTGTAGGTTTGTTATATAGTAACTTGATCCATAGAATAAAATTCTCCCCCAGTTGAAATTTTTGTAATACTTTGTCCATATAATTCCATTCTACTTGATCAAATGCTTTTTCAGCATCCAGCGAAATAATTGATAATCCTTGATCTTCAGATTTGTGTGAATGCATTATGTTGAGTAGACGTCTCATATTGTTAGATGAGTATCTCTTAGGGATAAACCCCGTCTGATCTGGGTTTATTAATTTACTAATGTATTTACTTAATCTTCTAGCTAATGTTTTCGCTAATATTTTTTGATCTGTGTTTAACAATGCTATAGCTCTATATGAACCAGGTTCTTCTAAGTCTTTATTTTTCTTAGGTATTAATGTAATCGTTGATTCCGCTAATGTATCAGGTAGTATTCGTTTTTTAAAAGCATATTGGTACATTTTTTGTAATCTTGGTATTATTTTATCGTAAAAGCTTTTATAAAATTCATTAGTAAATCCGTCAGGGCCTGGTGTTTTTCCATTCTTTAGTGAGTTTATTGTATCTTCTAATTCCTTAATTGAGATTTGTGCACCCAGTTCCTCTTGTTCCTTCAATTCTAACTTTGGAAGGTTACAGGTATCCAAGAACTTTGTGATATTATTGGAATCACTTGTTGTTTTAGATGTATACAAATTCTCATAAAATTGCGCAAATCTATTATTAATATCCTTTGGTGTTGTTAATAATTCCCCTTTATCTGATTTGATCTTTGGTATACTATGTTCCTTTTCTCGTTTTTTTAGCTGGCGAGCCAAAAGTTTATGCGGTTTATCCCCAAATTCAAAGTGCTCTTGTTTTGTAATTTGAAAAAGTCTTATAAGTTTGGCAGATAATAATTTATTTAATTTAAATTTCAAAATTATTATTTTATTATGTTTATCTATTGATGGATCTTTAGCATTATCTATATCCATTTGTCTAATAAGTTCTTCTAACTGTCTTTGTTCATTCTTATTCTTTTTATTTTGAAAAGCTTGATATGAAATTATAATACCCCTAATGTATGCTTTAAAAGATTCCCATAATACAGTAGGCGATATATCTGGAGTATCATTTATTTGAAAAAAGACCTCCATTTGTTCTTTTAAATATATACTCGCTTGTGGATCTTTGAGAATTTGAGAATTAAATCTCCAAAACGATTTATTCTTAGACAATCCTTCCAGTTTTAAAAAGAAAGTTAGTGGAGAATGGTCTGAAATCGAGTTTGTGTGGTATATTGCATTAGATGTTTGGGGGATTAATTTTGTATCCAGCAGAATGTAGTCTATACGTGAGTATGTCTTATGTACCATTGAGTAAAACGAGTATTCCCTGCCAGTTGGATTAACAATTCTCCAAACATCTGCTATATTAGTGTTGTTTATATAGGTATTGAGAAGTTCCCCAGTTTTCGATTTCATATTCCCTCTCTGTTTTTGACTTGATTTATCTAAGTACGGATCTAAAACGCAGTTAAAGTCTCCTCTTATTATAACATTTTGATAGTTTGACTCTGCAATTATGTTGAAAATTTTATTGAAAAAGTGGGGGTTATCAAAGTTAGGGGCATATATATTTACCAAAGTAAGTGGAGTATCATGGATTTCTCCATTAACTATTAGGTATCTCCCTTCTATATCTGTTATAATATTCTTTGCTTTAAATGGTATACCTTTTCTTATGATGATTGACGTGCCTCTAGATTTTGAAGTAAATAAAGAGTGGTATGTTTGACCTATCCATTTCGCCCTCAACCTAACTTGATCCTGAGATTTTAGGTGTGTTTCTTGTAGGAAGATAATGTCGGAGTTGTACAATTTCAGCTGAGCTAGTATCTTACCCCTTTTAATAGGTTCGTTAATACCTCTTATATTCCAACTACAAAATGAGATTCCTCCTAGGTTCTTTTGTGTGGTGTCATGCATTTTGAATAATTATAGTACCTTTAAATCTTGTGGTGCATCCAAATCCCAGGTCTTTAGGTATTGGGGGAGCTTTTGAGTTTTTAAGTTTTGCTGTTATGTCCATTTTACGCTTGTCACTAAGCACAAAACACAAACAAGTGATTTTATGTGATAAAAAAAAAACTATAAAAGTGAAGATACAGTGTCTAATATAGTCGGCACTGTAGCGAGTGTCCCACCTGTAGGTGGGAAAAAACCTTGTTTTGACTTCCATTGCGTTGTTACACAAATAGCTCCGCTCTCTTGGTTAATCATAACGTATTATAATATTAAAACGGGGCCTCAGATTCAGATATATAATACACTTTTACCTTGTGTATTTCATTGTAACATATATATATATCGGAATTTTAACTACTGATTATTAAACCGATACTTTTGACTTCAATAAGAATCAACTGCTGGTTGAAGGGGTTAACGAGACGTGCCCCTGGCCCTAAGCCAGTTGCTCGTTTCTCATCCCCTCCTCCCACTTATAGATAAGGTTTCAGTTTATTAAAAATTCATATTAGTAAGTTAGTTCGTTATTTTTTATTTTTGTTTTTATTAGTATTCTAATCTAACATGCATAATTTATTAAGTTGTTAATAGGATAAGTTCTTACAATTGGTTATAATATTATATTCTAATAAGCAATTATATGCTTTCTGGTATAAACCATTGCCATCTGGTCAGTTGTTTACTCGTTTTGAACAGAAAGTGTCCTTGATTCAACATTCCGAAGATAACAGTGTAACTATCCCCAGACAAAGCATTGCTTAAAATGGTTCAGATCTCCCTTTCCTTTCTATTTTTCAACGATAGTTTGAGCATATTTAAACGCTTCTTCAGGCTTAACAAATGACTTTTCAAGACCCTTAAAGGAAATATGCATTTTCGCGGGATAAAAAATCCCAAATCTGATCCCTTCTCTCCGTCTTAAAAGATCTTTAACCTTCTCAAATTTGTTTCTTTTTTGCACAATTTCATACGGGTAGTCCCTGAATATCTTAATAGTATCATTGTCCAGCCGCAATTGCACACCGTATTTGATTTTACTCATAACATCTTCCAGTTCTAAAATGTCCCGAAATTTCACAATAATATGTCGTGGATAGGTTTTTCCCGCACCAAATCTTTGTTTAAATCTTGGGACACGATGAGCCACTTCGATTTTCGGTTCTTTGGAAAGATTCAGCAGTTGTTTAAGCAAGCCCATGGCAAACTCACGTACATCCTCCCCTTCGGCTCCCTCTGAAACTCCAAGAATTCTCAAATTCTGGCGTCTAGAGCGAGCTTCCAGGTCCAGGCATTTGACTGAGACTTTCTCCAGTTGAGTCACCATCTGTAGTGAAGTTTGTTCGTTTTCTCGCCTCATTTGCTCATGTTCTTGCCTCATTTTCGCCATGTCTTCAACCATTCGAGCCATGTTTTTCTCCAATTCCGTAATTGTGTGCATACTTGCAGCTACTGTTTCAAGCACAGCCGTGAACTTATCCGTATTAGTTTCATCCATCTTGTCCATTCTCTCTGATAGTCCATCTTTCACCTCATCAATTCGTTTATTCATAATGTCCAGTGAATCAATCATATTCTTCTGGTTACCAGCATTTAATTCCCTCATCATCTTCTCCATTCCTTCCATCATTATTGTCATATTTTCCTTCATTTCCTTCTTATCTTCCTTCCTATTTTCCTTCATTTCCTTTTTATCTTCCTTCATATTTTTCTTCATATTTTCCATCATAATTTTATTTTCATCCAAAATCTCATCTTTCATATTTTCCACTGATTTCTTCCAGTCATCAAACTCTTTCTTAGATCTTGTATCCATTTCTGCAGCCACTTCGGAGACTTCAGAGACTTCAGAGGTAACTTCTGCTTCAGACTTCTTCTGGTCTTTCAGCAGCTTTTTCACTGCTCTCTGAGGGCTCACAGCTGGAGACAGTTTACTCATTTAAAGGGCTTCAAACCACCGTTTAAAACATCGCGCTTAGTGATGACGTCATCAGCGCGGCGACCAGAAGCTCCGGTAAGGTTTTTAAAAACAATCCCGATTTTTGGACCCGTTTTACACGATAAATAGTGAAATTTTTCGGGAGAGGAGCTAGGTGCACGTCTGTTAGTCCAACATGGCGCCACCGGAAGTCCATTCCATTCATTGTGATCATGGCTGATCGTCCCCTATCAATAACACGTGCCTGCTTTCTCTCCATATCCCTTGACTCCAATAGTCCCTAGAGCTCTATCTAACTCTCTCTCAAATCCATCCAGTGATTTGGCCTCCACTGCCCTCTGTGGCAGGGAATTCCATAAATTCACAACTCTCTGGGTGAAAAAGTTTTTTCTCACCTCAGTCTTAAATGACCTTCCCTTTATTCTAAGACTGTGGCCCCTGGTTCTGGACTCGCCCAACATTGGGAACATTTTTCCTGCATCTAGCTTGTCCAGTCCTTTTATAATTTTATATGTTTCTATAAGACCCCCCTCATCCTTCTAAACTCCAGTGAATACAAGCCTAGTCTTTTCAATCTTTCTTCATATGACAGTCCCGCCATCCCGGGGATCAATCTCGTGAACCTACGCTGCACTTCTTCAATCACAAGGATGTCCTTCCTCAAATTAGGAGACTAAAACTGTACACAATACTCCACATGTGGTCTCACCACCTATACAACTGCAGAAGAACCTCTTTACTCCTATATTGAAATCCTCTTGTTATGAAGGCCAACATTGCATTAGCTTTCTTCACTGCCTGCTGTACATGTAAACTTTCAGTGACCGGTGTACAAGGACACCCAGGTCTCGCTGTACCTCCCCCTTACCTAACCAAACCCCAATGAGATAATAATCTGCCCCCTTGTTTTTGCCGCAAAAGTGGATAACCTCACATTTATCGATATTATACTGCATCTGCCACGCATCTGCCCACTCACTCAACCTGTCCAGGTCACCCTGCAACCTCCTAACATCCTCTTCACACTGTTCACACTGCCACCCAGCTTTGTGTCATCCACAAACTTGCTAGCGTTGCTCCTAATTCCCTCTTCCAAATCATTAATATATATGGTAAACAGTTGCGGCCTCAACACCGAGCCTTGCGGCACTCCACTCGCCACTGCCTGCCATTCTGAAAATGACCCGTTCACTCCTACATTTTGCTTCCGGTCTGCCAACCAATTTTCTATCAATGTCAACACCCTACCTCCAATTCCATGTGCTCTAATATTAGTCACCAGTCTCCCATGCGGGACCTTATCAAAGGCTTTCTGAAAGTCTAGATACACTACATCCACTGGCACCCTTCATCCATTTTACTTGTCACATCCTCAAAAAATTCCAGAAAGATTAGTCAAGCATGATTTCCCTTTTATAAATCCATGTTGACTTGGAGTAATCCTTTTACTGCGATCCAAATGCCCCATTATTACCTCTTTAATAATTGACTCCAGCATCGTTCCCACCACCGAAGTCAGGCTAACTGGTCTGTAATTCCCCGTTTTCTCTCTAACTCCTTTCTTGAAAAGTGGGATAACATTATCTATCCTCTGATCCACAGGAGTTTGCAGGGTGACCTGAATGGGTTGAGTGAGTGGGCAGATGGTCTTTTGCTAGAAATTGTAAATTATTTATCTATCTATAATGGATTTACAGCATATAATACAATAATATTAAAGTTCTGATCTTGAGAATATCACATTTTTGAATTTTCAGTCTGGGTGTTTATTACTATTTCCGTCACAACGGTCAATTTTGTAATTAGCTACAATTAAGTAACTAACTAATTATATGCTTTAATTTCAGGTCATCCAAGTAAGATTGTTTTATATTTGTTTCAGAATGCTTCAATATTTTCAGATGAAAATTTCATTCAGTTATGGGCTTTTGACTGTCCTCGATCACAGCTTTTGAGTTAAGTCAATGGAAAAGCAATAGGGAACAAGATGCTAATTTCCGAATATGTTAATGCCCATAACATTTTTAATATTGAAGATATGAAAGTGAATTAGGTGTCAAATTAAACTTCTTTTATTGCTTTATCTGACTTGATTTGCAGACTTGATTTTTAAAATCTCAAAATTTTGTAACAAAGGAGAACATGCTCACCCTAATGGGGTTTGTAACAAAGGAGGACATGCTCACCCTAATGGGGTTTGCTTTCTATTTAAATTCGCCTACCTGCAGCAGCTCCCCCCTGACATCCGCCTGCAGCTCGCCAGGGATCCCTTTCCCGACGAGCTGTGGATGTCTCGCCAGCGGAACCTGGAAGCGCTGACCGTCCTTCCCGCGGCGTTTGGAGGCTCAGAGCAGGTCGGGGCCGCTATCCACCGCATCTCCGCTGCTCCCAGTTGGCCCCTGCAGCAAAATCCGGCCGCCATTGGGCGTTCCACTGTAGGTACGTCTTTCCAGCACGGCCAGCCTGCAGTTCCACCCAACGCCAGTAGAGGTCACTGGCGTTCAAACCAGCCAAATTCGCTTGCGGTTCCACCAGATGCCAGCAGAGGGGGTTGGTGCTATTCCCATCGTCGCTGGGGAGCTGCAGCCAGGCAATGTCACCCACCCTGTTCATTCCCGGGAAACGAAGGGGCCGGACGTCAGTGATTCCTTCGGCGCCGGCAAAATTCATCGAGTCTTCGCCTGGGATCGCTGCACTGGGGGTCGATTCCTCGTGGACACTGGTGCGGAAGTGAGTGTTCTGCCTCCCTCCATCGCTGACATCCGTGCAGGCAAATGGGGCCCCCTCCTCACCGTGGCGAACGGGAGTGCTATTCGCACCTACGGGGTTCGCACCATCTCAATCAACTTTGGCCGCAGCTCCTGTTCATGGGAGTTCGTCATTGCCGACGTTTCCCAGCCGCTGCTGGGCGTCGACTTCCTTCGAGCCCATTCACTGCTCGTGGATGTCAAGCGGCGGCGCCTGGTGCACTCCGTCTTGCTGGAGCCGGTCTTCCTCCGCATTGGTGAACCTGTATGGCCCCCTGTCGTCCGTGGATGTGACTTTCGCGTGCATCCTGGTGGATTTTCCAGACATCCTTGAACCCCACTTCCACTCCTCCACACCCAAGCACGGGGTGGAGCACCATATTCCTATTACTGGCCCGCCTGTGCACGCCCGGGCGCATCGTCTCGCGCCAGACAAGCTTCGTCTGGCTCGGGAGGAGTTCCGCCTGATGGAGGTGATGGTCATCGTGCGTCCCTCCGATAGCCCATGGGCGTCACCACTCCACATGGTCCCCAAGGCGGACGGGGGCTGGCGCCCATGTGGGGATTACCGTCGCCTGAATGACGCGACCGTCGCCGACAGGTACCCAGTCCCGCACATTCAGGACTTCAAAGGCCATCTGGCCGGAGCATCGGTATTCTCCAAGGTGGACCTCGTGCGAGGGTACAATCAAATTCCGTTCCGCTCCGACGATATCCCGAAGACGGCCATTATAACGGCATTTGGTCTATTCGAATTTGTACGGATGCCATTTGGGTTGAAGAACGCTGCGCAGGCCTTTCAGCGGCTTATGGACTGTGTGTGCCGCGGCCTGGACTTCGTATTCATGTACTTGGATGACATACTCGTGGCCAGTCGCTCGCGGCAGGAGCACTGCATCCACCTCCGTCGGCTGTGTCAGTTTTGGGGTGACGGATATCGACTTCCTCGGCCACCGCGTAACTCCACAGGGGGTGGTGCCTCTGTCGGCCAGGGTGGACGCTGTCCGCAGGTTCCCCCATTCGCCCACAGTTAAGAGTCTACAGGAGTTCGTGGGGATGGTCACCTTTTATCACCGTTTCTTGCCGGCCGCAGCCGCAATCATGCGTCCGCTTTTCCACCTGATTGCTGGTCATTGCAGGGACTTGAGTGGTCCGTGGAAACAACAGCAGCATGCGAGAGGGCTAAGGAGGCACTGGCTGGGGCCACGATGCACGTCCACCCACGAGAGGACGCCCCGACCGCCCTGACGGTAGACGCTTCTGAGGTTGCGGTTGGGGCAGTGTTGGAGCAGCTCGTTGTCGGATGCTGGCGGCCACTCGCCTTCTTCAGCAGGCATCTGAGTGGTGCTCAGCGCCTTCACAGCGCGTTTGACCATGAGCTCCTTGCCCTGTATCTCGCCGTACACCATTTCCGCTACTTCCTGGAGGGGAGGCCGTTTACTGCATTTACGGATCACAAGCCGTTAATCTTCGCGTTCGCCAAGGTTTCAGACCCGTGGTCGGCCCGGCAGCAGAGGCAGTTGGCGTATGTGTCCGAATACACCACTTCCATCCGTTTCATTGAGGGCAAATACAACAGGGTAGCCGACACCTTATCGTGACCTGCAGTCCACGCGGTTCTCCAAGTCACTGAGAGGATCAATAATTCAGCCCTGGCAGCCGCTCAGCTGGTCGACGAGGAAATGGCCGCCTATCGTTCAGCAGTTTCGGGCCTGCAGTTGGAGGACGTTGTCTGTGGTCCTGGGGGTGCAACGCTGCTGTGCGATGTCTCCACTAGAGTTCCACGACCCATCGTCCCCATCACCTGGCGGCGCAGGGTGTTTGAGGTGCTCCATGGCCTTGCACATCCCTCCATCCTGGCGACAACGGCCCTGGTAGCCTCCCGCTTTATGTGGCACGGGCTGCAGAAGGAGGTTGGACATTGGGTGCGCACTTACATCCCGTGCCAGACCGCCAAGGTGCAACGACACGTGCGCGCGCCGTTGCAGGAGTTCACCTTTCCTCGGCAGCGGTTCCACCACATTCACGTGGACATCGTGGGGCCGCTGCCGCCGTCCCGGGGCATGACCTATCTATTCACCGTCGTGGACCGCTTCACGCGGTGGCCTGAAGCCATTCCGCTACCAAATTCTTCAACGGCCACTTGTGCTCGAACCTTGGTGGCGCACTGGATCGCCCGGTTCGGGGTGCCACTGGACATAACATCCGACCGGGGGCCTCAGTTCACGTCGGAGCTGTGGTCGGCCATGGCACGCCTCCTGGGGGTTCGTCTACACCACACGACGGCGTATCATTCACGGGCGAACGGACTGGTGGAGCGGTTTCACCGTCAACTCAAGGATGCCCTGAAGGCACGGCTGAATGATCCGGACTGGGTGGACGCTCTCCCGTGGGTTTTGCTGGGGATCGGCACTGCACCGAAAGAGGACTTGGCCTCCTCCTCCACCGAGTTGGTGTATGGCTCTCCGTTGAAGGTGCCCGGGGAGTTCGTCCCACCAGCACGGGGCCAGGTGCAGCAGCCTTTGGACACTCTGCAACATCTTCGGCAGACGGTGGGCAAGCTGGTGCGTCTCGTCATGGGTCCTTCCGTCCGCACGTTCCCTCTGCTCTGGAGGACTGCCAGTTCATCTTCCTGCACAGGGATGCGCATCGGACACCTCTCCAGCGGCCGTACATACATAGATTCATAGAAAATAGGTGCAGGAGTAGGCCATTCGGCCCTTCGAGCCTGAACCGGACAGCAATGGCGGCCAGATCTCCCACAATTCAAAGCTTGGGAGAAAGTGCCCAGCGCTGACCAGTTGCCGTGGCAGTACGCATGCGCAGGGCGGCCGATGATGTGCTGGCCGTGGTTGTGCGCATGTACAGGGGGGAGGATGTGCTGGCCGTGGCAGTGCAGATGAGGAGCGGCGGAGAGCGGAGACACGGACACGGATACAAATGGTGGGTGGAGACGGAGAGACATAGAAATATAGAAACATAGAAAATAGGTGCAGGAGTAGGCCATTCGGCCCTTTGAGCCTGCACCGCCATTCAATATGATCATGGCTGATCATCCAACTCAGTATCCCGTACCTGCCTTCTCTCCATGCCCCCTGATCACTTTAGCCACAAGGGTCACATCTAACTCCCTCTTAAATATAGCCAATGAACTGGCCTCAACTACATTCTGCGGCAGAGAATTCCAGAGATTCACCACTCTCTGTGTGGAAAATGTTTTTCTCATCTCGGTCCTAAAAGGCTTCCACCTTATCCTTAAACTGTGACCCCTTGTTCTGGACTTCCCCAACATCGGGAACAATCTTCCTGCATCTAGCCTGTCCAACCCCTTAAGAATTTTGTAAGTTTCTATAAGATCCCCCTCAATCTTCGAAATTCTAGTGAGTACAAGCCGAATCTATCCAGTCTTTCTTCATATTAAAGTCCTGACATCCCAGGAATCAGTCTGGTGAACCTTCTCTGTACTCCCTCTATGGCAAGAATGTCTTTCCTCAGATTAGGAGACCAAAACTGTACGCAATACTCCAGGTGTGGTCTCACCAAGACCCTGTACAACTGCAGTAGAACCTCCCTGCTCCTATACTCAAATCGTTTTGCTATGAAAGCTAACATACCATTCACTTTCTTCACTGCCTGCTGCACCTGCATGCCTACTTTCAATGACTGGTGTACCATGACACCCAGGTCTCGCTGCATCTCCCCTTTTCCTAATCGGCCACCATTTAGATAATAGTCTGCTTTCCTGTTTTTGCCACCAAAGTGGATAACCTCACATTTATCCACATTATACTGCACATTAAAGTAGTTATTCAATTGGTCCGCCATATCCTTGTTCCCCATGATCAATTCACCTGTTTCTGACTGCAAGGGACCTACATTTGTTTTAACTAATCTCTTTCTCTTCACATATCTATTAAAAAAAATTGCAGTCAGTTTTTATGTTCCCTGCCAGTTTTATTTCATAATCTATTTTCCCTTTCCTAATTAAGTCCTTTGTCCTCCTCTGCTGGTCTCTGAATTTCTCCCAGTTCTCTGGTATGCTGCTTTTTCTGGCTAATTTGTACGCATCATCTTTTGCTTTGATACTATCCCTGATTTCCCTTGTTATCCACGGATGCACTACCTTCTCTGATTTATTCTTTTGCCAAACTGGGATGAACAATTTTTGTAGTTCATCCATGCAGTCAACCCTTTTAGAACTAATTGCCAGTCAATCTTGGCCAATTCACGTCTCATACCCTCGAAGTTACCTTTCTTAAAGTTCAGAACCATTGTTTCTGAATTAACAATGTCACTCTCCATCCTAATGAAGAACTCAACCATATTATGGTCACTCTTGCCCAAGGGGGCACGCACAACAAGACTGCTAACTAACCCTTCCTCATTACTCAATACCCAGTCTAGAATAGCCTGCTCTCTCGTTGGTTCCTCTTCATGTTGGTTTAGATAACTATCCCGCATACATTCCAAGAAATCCTCTTCCTCAGCACCCCTGCCAATTTGATTCACCCAATCTATATGTAGATTGAAGTCACCCATTATAACTGTTTTGCCTTTGTTGCACGCATTTCTAGTTTCCTGTTTGATGCCATCCCCAACTTCACTACTACTGCTAGGTGGCCTGTACACAACACCCACCAGCGTTTTCTGCCCCTTAGTGTTTCGCTGCTCTACCCATACCGATTCCACATCCTCCAAGCTAATGTCCTTCCTTTCCACTGCATTAATCTCCTCTCTAACCAGCAACGCTACCCCACCTCCTTTTCCTTTCTCTCTATCCCTCTTGAATATTGAATATCCCTGGATGTTCAGCTCAAAGCCTTTGTCACCCTGGAGCCATGTCTCCGTGATCCCAACTATATCATAATCATTAATAGCTATCTGCACGTTCAACTCATCCACCTTATTACGAATGCTCCTTGCATTGAGACACAAAGCCTTCAGGCTTGTTTTTACAACGCTCTTACCCCTTTTACAATTACGAGGGTCCGTTCCGGGTCCTGGAACATGGCTCGTCCACTTTCGTCCTGGACATGGGGGGTCAGCATGAGGCTGTTTCGGTTACGCGGCTGAAGCCGACACATATTGTCATTGATCAGCCGGTGCTGGTAGCGCGGCCCCGTAAGCGAGGGCGGCCTCTGTCTAGGGTACCTCCTCCTCTGGCTACTCCATCCCCTGCACCTGTTGGTCAGTTGCCTGTTCCTGTGCCGGGCACGGTATGCACCCGGGCTGGTCGTCGTGTACGCCCTCCTGTCCATTTCGTGCCTCGGGTACTTGGGGGGGGGGGGGGTCCTGTGGCAGTCCCTGGGGGGTAGGCCACTCCTTGGATCATCCCCCTCGCCGATTGAGGGACAGTTGGTCTGCCACGGAGTTTCCAGACCACCCTGGGTTTAGTGCTCTCGGGGTGTGTGTGTGTGGTGTACTCTCGCTGTAGGAATTAAAAGACTACTGTTTCAACCCGCCTGGCATCTGTCCTTTTCCTGACCTCGTCCAGGCCGCTACAGTGTGTTTATATACCATAGACCATATATATACACAATAAATATACAGATAAAATGCAATAGGCTGTTATTGTTCAGCCCTCCACCACCTCTAGTTTAAATTCCATTTAGAATATTTATGGAGGACCAGGAAACCAGAAACAAGAGTTACTCCAGGGAGTTACTCCAGATCCAGGGTCAGGGAGTGATTCTGCATTGGTTTTCAGCGGTCGCGGCGAGGCGGCAACCGGACAGCAATGGCGGCCAGATCTCCCACAATTCAAAGCTTGGGAGAAAGTGCCCAGCGCTGACCAGTTGCCGTGGCAGTACGCATGCGCAGGGCGGCTGATGATGTGCTGGCCGTGGTTGTGCGCATGTACAGGGGGGAGGATGTGCTGGCCGTGGCAGTGCAGATGAGGAGCGGCGGAGAGCGGAGACACGGACACGGATACAAATGGTGGGTGGAGACGGAGAGACATAGAAATATAGAAACATAGAAAATAGGTGCAGGAGTAGGCCATTCGGCCCTTTGAGCCTGCACCGCCATTCAATATGATCATGGCTGATCATCCAACTCAGTATCCCGTACCTGCCTTCTCTCCATGCCCCCTGATCACTTTAGCCACAAGGGTCACATCTAACTCCCTCTTAAATATAGCCAATGAACTGGCCTCAACTACATTCTGTGGCAGAGAATTCCAGAGATTCACCACTCTCTGTGTGAAAAATGTTTTTCTCATCTCGGTCCTAAAAGGCTTCCCCCTTATCCTTAAACTGTGACCCCTTGTTCTGGACTTCCCCAACATCGGGAACAATCTTCCTGCATCTAGCCTGTCCAACCCCTTAAGAATTTTGTAAGTTTCTATAAGATCCCCCCTCAATCTTCTAAATTCTAGTGAGTACAAGCCGAATCTATCCAGTCTTTCTTCATATTAAAGTCCTGACATCCCAGGAATCAGTCTGGTGAACCTTCTCTGTACTCCCTCTATGGCAAGAATGTCTTTCCTCAGATTAGGAGACCAAAACTGTACGCAATACTCCAGGTGTGGTCTCACCAAGACCCTGTACAACTGCAGTAGAACCTCCCTGCTCCTAGACTCAAATCCTTTTGCTATGAATGCTAACATACCATTCGCTTTCTTCACTACCTGCTGCACCTGCATGCCTACTTTCAATAGCTGGTGTACCATGACACCCAGGTCTCGTTGCATCTCCCCTTTTCCTAATCGGCCACCATTCAGATAATAGTCTACTTTCCTGTTTTTGCCACCAAAGTGGATATCCTCACATTTATCCACATTATACTGCATCTGCCATGCATTTGCCCACTCACCCAACCTATCCAAGTCTCCTAGCATCCTCCTCACAGCTAACACTGCCCCCCAGCTTCGTGTCATTCGCAAACTTGGAGATGTTGCATTCAATTCCCTCGTCCACATCATTAATATATATTGTTAATAGCTGGGGTCCCAGCACTGAGCCTTGCGGTACCCCACTAGTCACTGCCTGCCAATCTGAAAAGGACCCGTTTACTCCTACTCTTTGCTTCCTGTCTGCCAGCCAGTTCTCTATCCACATCAATACTGAACCCCCAATACTGTGTGCTTAAGTTTGCATACTAATCTCTTATGTGGGAACTTGTCGAAAGCCTTCTGAAAGTCCAGATATAACACATCCACTGGTTCTCCCTTATCCACTCTACTGGTAACATCCTCGAAAAATTCTATAAGATTCGTCAGACATGATTTACCTTTCATAAATCCATGCTGACTTTGTCCAATGATTTCCCCACTTTCCAAATGTGCTGCTATCCCATCTTTAATAACTGACTAGCATTTTCCCCACTACCGATGTTAGACTAACTCGTCTGTAATTCCGTTTAAAAAGTGGGGTTTCATTAGCTACCCTCCAATTCTCAGGAACTACTCCAGAATCTAAAGAGTTTTGAAAAATTATCACTAATGCATCCACTATTTCTGGGGCTACTTCCTTAAGTACTCTGGAATGCAGCCTATCTGGCCCTGGGGATTTATCGGCCTTTAATCCATTCAATTTACCTAACACCACTTCCCGGCTAACCTGGATATTCTGGATATTCTTTTGCCAAACCGGGATGAACACTTGTTGTAGTTCATCCATGCAGTCTTTAAATGCCTTCCATTCCATATCCACCGTCAACCCTTTAAGAATCAATTGCCTGTCTATCTTGGCCAATTCACGTCTCATACCCTCAAAGTTACGTTTCTTTAAGTTCAGAACCCTTGTATCTGAATTAACAATGTCACTCTCCATCCTAATGAAGAACTCAACCATATTATGGTCACTCTTGCCCAAGGGGCCACGCACAACAAGACTGCTAACTACCCCTTCCTCATTATTCAATACCCAGTCTAGAATAGCCTGTTCTCTCGTTGGTTCCTCTACCTGTTGGTTTAGAAAACTATCCCGCATATATTCCAAGAAATCCTCTTCCTCAGCACCCCTGCCAATTTGATTCACCCAATCTATATGTAGATTGAAGTCACCCATTATAACTGTTTTAACTTTGTTGCACGCATTTCTAATTTCCTGTTTGATACCATCCCGAACTCCACTACTACTGTTAGGTGGCCTGTACACAACTCCCACTAGCGTTTTCTGCCCCTTAGTGTTTCGCAGCTCTACCCATATCGATTCCACATCCTCCAAGCTAATGTCCTTCCTTTCTATTGCGTTAATCTCCGCTCTAACCAGCAAAGCTACCCCACCTCCTTTTCCTTTCTGTCTATCCCTCCTGAATATTGAATATCCTTGGATGTTCAGCACCCTGCCTTGGTCACCCTGGAGCCATTTCTCCGTGATCCCAACTATATCATATTCATTAATAACTATCTGCACATTCAACTCATCCACCCTATTATGAATGCTCCTTGCATTGAGACACAAAGCCTTCAGGCTTGTTTTTACAACACTCTTACCCCTTATACAGTTATGTTGAAAAGTGGCCCTTTTTGATTTTTGCCCTAGATTTGTCTGTCTGCCACTTTTACTTTTTGCCTTGTTACCTATTGCTTCTACCCTCATTTTACACCCCTCTGTCTCTCTGCTCACACATTTAAGAAACCCACACCTCTAATTGTCTGTTTATTATCTTTTTCTTCTTTCTACCCATGGTTTTCAAGGGAAATTGGACACTTAGTTCGGAAAAAGAGAGAGATCTACAATAATTATAGGCAGCATGGAGTAAATGAGGTGCTTGAGGAGTATAAAAAATGTAAAAAGAGTCTTAAGAAAGAAATTAGAAAAGCTAAAAGAAGATATGAGGTTGCTTTGGCAAGTAAGGTGAAAGTAAATCCAAAGGGTTTCTACAGCTATATTAATAGCAAAAGGATAACGAGGGATAAAATTGGTCCATTAGAGAGTCAGAGTGGACATCTATCTGCAGAGCCAAAAGAGATGGGGGAGATATTGAACAATTTCTTTTCTTTGGTATTCACCAAGGAGAAGGATATTGAATTATGTGAGGTAAGGGAAACAAGTAGAGTAGCTATGGAAACTATGAGATTCAAAGAAGAGGAAGTACTGACACTTTTGAGAAATATAAAAGTGGATAAGTCTCCAGGTCCGGACAAGATATTTCCTAGGACATTGAGGGAAGTTAGTGTACAAATAACAGGGGCTATGACAGAAATATTTCAAATGTCATTAGAAACGGCAATAGTGCCGGAGGATTGGCGTACTGCGCATGTTGTTCCATTGTTTACAAAGGTGTCTAAGAGTAAACCTAGCAATTATCGACCTGTTAGTTTGACGTCAGTGGTGGGCAAATTAATGGAAAGGATACTTAGAGATAATATATATAAGCATCTGGATTAACAGGGGCTGATTAGGAACAGTCAACATGGATTTGTGCCTGGAAGGTCATGTTTGACTAATCTTCTTGAATTATTTGAAGAGGTTACTCGGGAAATTGATGAGGGTAAAGCCATGGATGTTGTATATATGGACTTCAGTAAGGCCTTTGACAAGGTTCCTCACGGAAGGTTGGTTAAGAAGGTTCAATGATTGGGTATTAATGGTGGAGTAGCAAGATGGATTCAACAGTGGCTGAATGGGAGATGCCAGAGAGTAATGGTGGATGGTTGTTTGTCAGGTTGGAGGCCAGTGACTAGTGGGGTGCCACAGGGATCTGTGTTGGGTCCACTGTTGTTTGTCATGTACATCAATGATCTGGATGATGGTGTGGTAAATTGGATTAGTAAGTATGCAGATGATACTAAGATAGGTGGGGCTGTGGATAATGAAGTAGATTTTCAAAGTCTACAGAGAGATTTATGCCGGTTGGAAGAGTCGGCTGAAAGTCGGCAGGACAAATCAAAATAGGACGTACATGGTAAATGGTAGGGAATTGAAGAATGCAGGTGAACAGAGGGATCTTGGAATAACTGTGCACAGTTCCCTGAAAGTGGAATCTCATGTAGATAGGGTGGTAAAGAAAGCTTTTGGTGTGCTGGCTTTTATAAATCAGAGCATTGAGTATAGAATTACCAATTACCAAGCACTTTATGTTAATGTTGGGATGTTAAAATTGTACAAGGCATTGGTGAGGCCAATTCTGGAGTATGGTGTACAATTTTGGTCACCTAATTATAGGAAGGATGTCAACAAAATAGAGAGAGTATAGAGGAGATTTACTAGAATGTTGCCTGGGTTTCAGCAACTAAGTTACAGAGAAAGGTTGAACAAGTTAGGGCTTTATTCTTTGGAGCGCAGAAGGTTAAGGGGGGACTTGATAGAGGTCTTTAAAATGATGAGAGGGATAGACAGAGTTGACGTGGATAAGCTTTTCCCCCTGAGAGTAGGGAAGATTCAAACAAGGCGACATGACTTGAGAATTAAGGGACAGAAGTTTAGGGGTGACATGAGGGGGAACTTCTTTACTCAGAGAGTGGTGGCTGTGTGGAATGAGCTTCCAGTGAAGGTGGTGGAGGCAGGTTCGTTTTTATCATTTAAAAATAAATTGGATAGTTATATGGACGGGAAAGGAATGGAGGGTTATGGTCTGAGCGCAGGTATATGGGACTAGGGGAGAATACGTGTTCGGCACGAACTAGAAGGGTCGAGATGGCCTGTTTCCGTGCTGTAATTGTTATATGGTTATATGGTTACCCTACATGTTGGGTCTGAGTGCTTCCCTTCTCTGCCTCCTGCCTCACACACTGCCTACTAGCTGTCTCTATTTGAGTCCCTCCCCCCAACCGTTCTTGTTTAAAGTCTCCCAGTAGCCTTTGCAAATATCCCCACCAGGATATTGGTCCCCCTCGAGTTCAAGTGCAACCCGTCCTTTTTGTACAGGTCACACCTTCCCCAAAAGAGGTCCCAATGATCCAGAAACTTGAATCCCTGCCCTCTGCACCAGTCCCTCAGCTACACATTTATCCTCCACCTCACTCCATTCCTACTCTCACTGTCGCGTGGCATAGGCAGTGATCCTGAGATTGTTACCTTTGCGGTCCTTCTCCTTAACTCTCCTCCTAACTCCCTAAATTCTCCCTTCAGGACCTCTTCTCTTTTTCTACCTATGTCCTTGGTACCTATATGTACCACGACCTCAGTCTCCTCTCCCTCGCATTTCAGGATATCTTGGACACGTTCAGACACATCCCAGACCCTAGCACCAGGGAGGCAAACTACCATCCGGGTCTCCTGACTGCGTCCACAGAATCGCCTATCTGACCCCCTAATTATAGTCCCCTATTACTATTGCCCTCCTCTTCTTTTCCCTACCCCTCTGAGCAACAGGGCCGGTCTCTGTGCCGGAGGCCCGGCCACTGTCGCTACCTCCAGGTAGGCTGTTCCCCCCAACAGTACTCAAACCGGAGTACTTATTGCCAAGGTGTGCAGCCACCAGGGTACTCTCTAGTCCCTGCCTCTGCCCCTTGCCCTTCCTAACCGTGATCCACTTGCCTGCCTCCCGTGGTCTTGGAGTGACCACCTCTCTATAACTCCTTTCTATGACCTCCTCGCTCTCCCTGACCAGACGGAGGTCATCGAGCTGCTGCTCCAGGTTCCTAATAAGGTCCCTTTGGAGCCCCATCTCGACACACCTGGCGCAGATGTGGACGTCTGGAAGGATATCATACTCCATGACTTCCCACATCTGACATCCAGAACAGTAAACTGCCCTGGCACTCATACTCCCCACTTACCCTGGATACAATACAAAGTGCTGGAAGAAATCAGCAGGGATCTGACACCCAATCAGCTGCTTCCTCAAGCCCACTTATTTTGAAATGTAAATGGAATGTTGCAGAGTTGGGTTCTTCCCGCACCAGTGGCTGCTGGGCCTCTGTGAAGCAAAGCCCCGCGCTCGGTTATTGAACTCACCGCCCAGACGCCGCTCCTCTCACTGCAACCGCTCTTAGGACAGAGAGAGAGAGATAGAGAGGGGGGCCCGCCCAGAGTTGAATGGCAGGTGTCCTGCCTTGGCCGGAGGCCGCCTAGATTTCAAGGCCCTAGGCTTCAGCCTATGAAGCCTAGTGGTAAATCCGGCTCTGCGAGGCCCCCCTAGATCTCGAGGCCCTAAGCTTAAGCTTGTGAAGCTTATACGTAAATCCGGCCCTGATTAGTCCAAGTCAGCATTGATGAAAGGAAAATCATGCTTGACTAATCATCTGGAATTTTTTGAGGATGTGACAAGTAAAAAGGATGAAGGGGAGCCAGTGGATGTAGTGGATCTAGCCTTTCAGAAAGCCTTTGATAAGGTCCCGCACGGGAGACTGGTGACTAAAATTGGAGCACATGGTATTCGGGGTAGGTTGTTGACGTGGATAGAAAATTGGTTGGCAGACAGGAAGCAAAGAGTAGGAGTGAACGGATCCTTTTCAGAATGGCAGGCAGTGGCGAGTGGAGTGCCGCAAGGCTCGGTGTTGGGGCCGCAAACGTTGACCATATATATTAATGATTTGGAAGAGGGAATTAGGAGCAACACTAGCAAGTTTGTGGATGACACAAAGCTGGGTGGCAGTGTGAACTGTGAAGAGGATTAGGAGGTTGCAGGGTGACCTGGACAGGTTGAGTGAGTGGGCAGATGCGTGGCAGGTGCAGTAAGTAAGTAAGTAAGTAAGTAAGTAAGTTTATTGCCCAAGTATTCACATACAAGGAATTTGCCTTGGTGCTCTGCCCATAAGTAACAACATGACATACAGTGACAGTTACGAATGACTCAGAAAACACTAAACATTAATAATAATAAAACATTAATGATAAAACACCATTGATCAAGCATGTGAACCAACAAAATCCCAGATCAAAGGGAGGCTACAGATTTTGGCTGTTGAGTAGAGCAACTACTCGTGGATAAAAACTGTTTTTATGTCTGGCTGTGGCAGCTTTGACAGTCCGGAGTCGCCTTCCAGAGGGAAGTGATTCAAATAGTTTGTGGCCAGGGTGAGAGGGGTCAGAGATGATCTTGTCTGCTCGCTTCCTGGCCCTTGCAGTGTACAGTGCATCAATGCAGGGAAGGTTGCAGCCAATAATCTTCTCTGCTGATCGGACGATTCGCTGCAGCCTCCAGGTGTCGTGCTTGGTGGCTGAGCCAAACCAGACCATGATGGAGAAGGTGAGAACAGACTCTACGATGGCCGTGTAGAATTGGACCATCATTGCCTGTGGCAGATTGTGCTTCCTCAGCTGCCGTAGAAAGTACATCCTCTGTTGTGCCTTTTTGACTGTGGAGTCAATGGTAGCCCCCCACTTAAGGTCCTTGGAGATGATGGTTCCCAGGAACTTAAAAGACTCCACAGATGTGACTGTGGTGTTGTTGATGGTGAGTGGGGTGAGGGGAGGGGGAGCTCACATAATGTCTACAATCAATTCCACTGTCTTAAGAGCATTGAGCTCTAGGTTGTTCCCACGGCACCAGGACACCAGCTGTGTCACTTCCTGTCTGTAGGCAGATTCCTCCCCATCCTGGATCAGTCCAATCAGGGTTGTGTCATCTGCAAACTTGAGAAGCTTGACAGAGGTATCTGTGGAGGTGCATAATATAGATAAATGTGAGGCTATCCTCTTTGGTGGCAAAAACAAGGGGGCAGATTATTATCTCAATGGGGTTAGGTTAGGTAAGGGGGAGGTACAGCGAGACCTGTGTGTTCTTGTACACCAGTCACTGAAAGTTGGTGTGCAGGTACAGCAGGCAGTGAAGAAAGCTAATGGAATGTTGGCCTTCATAACAAGAGGATTGCAGTATAGGAGAGGTTCTTCTGCAGATGCATAGGGCTCTGGTAAGACCACATCTGGAGTATTGCGTACAGTTTTGGTCTCCTAATTTGAGGAAGGACATCCTTGTGATTTGAGGCAGTGCAGCGTAGGTTCACGAGATTGATCCCTGGGATGGCGGGACTGTCATATGAGGAAAGATTGAAAAGACTAGGCTTGTATTCACTGGAGTTTAGAAGGATGAGGGGTGTTTTTTGAGAAACATAAAAAATTATAAAAGGACTGGACAAGCTAGGAAACATTTTCCCAATGTTGGGCGAGTCCAGAACCAGGGGCCACAGTCTTAGAATAAAGTGGAGGCCATTTAAGACTGAGGTGAGAAAAAACGTTTTCACCCAGAGAGTTGTGAATTTGTGGAATTCCCTGCCACAGAGGGCAGTGGAGGCCAAATCACTGGATGGATTTAAGAGAGTGTTAGATAGAGCTCTAGGGGCTAGTGGAATCACGGGATATGGGGAGAAGGCAGGCATCGGTTATTGATTGGGGACGATCAGCCATGATCACAATGAATGGCGGTGCTTGCTCGAAGGGCTGAATGGCCTCCTCTTGCACCTATTTTCTATGTTTCTACCTCAGTATCTCCAGACCTGAATGACTGGGATCTGGTCTGCAGAAGCATGCAGATCTCATGGTTCATCCAAGGCTTCGCAATCAGTACCATCCGCAGAGTTGACCACGAGGCAGACGCCCCCTCCTCTCCCTTTCCCAGATGCCTGGGTACGGTCCATACAGTGGATGGAGAACCCTTCCGTCTGGACTACTGAGTGTGAGTAGCTGGGCGTGAGCCATGTCTCTCTGAAACAGAACACAGAGCATTTACCTCAGCTCCCGTTGGTAAAGCAGCCTTGCCCTTAAGTCCTCCACGTTGTTTTCTAGTGACAGCATGTTGGCCAGTAGGGTGGTAGGGAGAGGGAGCCAAAGTCCCCTACACTTCAGTCTTACTTGTAGTCCTGCCCGACAGCCATGTTTCCGTACTCCATGAAGCCCTCCTCAGTGTTTAAAGGTACAGTTTAAGAATAAGGGGTAGGCCATTTAGAACTGGAAATGAAGAAAACCTTTTTCACCCAGAGAGTTGTGAATCTGTGGAATTCTCTGCCTCAAAAGGTAGTGGAGAGAGAGTTAGATAGATCCCTTAAAGATAGCGGAGTCAAGGGATATGGGGAGAAGGCAGAACGGGGTAATGATTGTGAATGATCAGCCGTGATCACAGCTAGCTTCAAGGGCCAAATGGCCTACTCCTACACCTATTATCTATTGTCTAAAAGGACGAGACAGACTGTTGGAGAGGCAGTGGACATCTATCTATCTATACGTGCACACAACATGCTGGAGTAACTCAGGGGGTCAGGCAGTGTCTCTGGAGAGAAGGAATGAGTGATGTATCTGGGCGAGACCGTTCTTCACACTGATGTCAGGGCAGAGGGTGGTAAAGAAAGCTTTTGGTGTGCTGGCCTTTATAAATCAGAGCATTGAGTACAGAAGTTGGGATGTAAAGTTAAAATTGTACAAGGCATTGGTGAGGCCAATTCTGGAGTATGGTGTACAATTTTGGTCGCCAAATTATAGGAAAGATGTCAACAAAATAGAGAGAGTACAGAGGAGATTTACTAGAATGCTGCCTGGGTTTCAGCACCTAAGTTACAGAGAAAGGTTGAACAAGTTAGGTCTTTATTCTTTGGAGCGCAGAAGGTTAAGGGGGGACTTGATAGAGGTCTTTAAAATTATGAGAGGGATAGACAGAGATGACGTGGATAAGCTTTTTCCATTGAGAGTAGGGAAGATTCAAACAAGAGGACATGATTTGAGAATTAAAGGACAAAAGTTTAGAGGTAACATGAGGGGGAACTTCTTTACTCAGAGAGTGGTAGCTGTGTGGAATGAGCTTCCAGTGGAAGTGGTGGAGGCAGGTTCGATTTTATCATTTAAAAATAAATTGGACAGGTATATGGACGAGAAAGGAATGGCGGGTTATGGTCTGAGTGCAGGTAGATGGGACTAGGTAAGAGTAAGTGTTCAGCATGGACTAGAAGCGCCGAGATGGCCTGTTTCCGTGTTGTAATTGTTATATGGTTTTTTGGTTATATCTCTGGAGAAAAGGAATGTGATGTTTCGTGTCGGCGACGGCTGTAGTGCGGGGCAAAGACACCAGGTGCGGGGTGACGAAGGGTCGGAGCAAATGACGGGCCCCGCACAGCGGCAGTAGTGGCCGCGACAGCGGCTCCATCTCCTCCTCCTCCCGCACCCCTCACACCCTGATAGTGGCCGCTGCTTGCAAACCCGCTAACGGCGATAACCGCTTTCAAAACAAACCCTCTCGCACGCCGAGGCCAGGAGGAGGGAGGGAGGGGGAGGCCTCCCTCCGCCGTCTGAAGCAGCTGCACCCAAGATCCTATAGCTATACGATCTTGGAGCTGCATCGCTTGGCCCCGCGCCTTGCTGTTGGCTGGCGGAGGAGGGGAGGCGTTGGCAAGGAGATCCCAACCGCCCTGGGGCAGAAAACCCGGGGGGCCAGATTGGACATGTCCCCTCCATGTTTTGAGAGATGGGGGACATCCTCCCCAATTTTTTGTAATCCGTATTTTAAAATCCGGTGAAGAAGGGCGCCGATTGGAGGAGAGAGACGTCGGTCAGCAGGCAATGGGGGCGGGACATGATTCAGCACGATGATTGGAGGAGGGAGGAGTGGGGTGGGGGGTGGGACTGAGGATAGAGCGCGATGATTGGAGGAGGGAGACGTGGCACAGACCTGCGCTTCATCCGCAGGCAGGATCCATCCCCGCCGGGTCTCTGGAGCTGTCCTGTCCCCACCCAAGTACCCCACCCCCCCAGGGAGGCCGACAGCAAGCATCCTCCGCTATAGGATCTTTGGTCGGCAGTCAGACGGGCCAGCGCAGAGAAACAGCGCTAAACCCAACTAACTCTGCTGGTCCCGCCAGGTGAGCTTACAACCCTTCCTGGACTTGCGGGAAATATGGCCAGCGTGGAGAAGCAGCGCTGGTGTCCCGTCAGTCCAGACAGGGCTGTAGTTAACCCCATTCATCCTGTACTGACCCACCCTCCATTTACCCAGCACCGATGACCCCATCCATCCTGTAGTGATCTCTCCATTCATTTTTGACTGACCCCCCCATTCATCCTGTACTGTCTCTCCCATTCATCCTATACTGATCCCCCCCATTCATCCTGTACTGATCTCCTCATTCATCCTGTACTGATCCCGCATTCAACCTATACTGATTCCCTCATTCATCCTGTACTGATCCCCCATTCATCTTTTACTGATGCCCCATTCATCTTTTACTGAACCTCCCTTTCATTCTGTACTGATCTCCTCATTCATCCTGTAGTGATCCCCCATTCATCCTGCACAGACCCTCCGATCCACACTGTACTGACCCCCCATCCATCCCGTACTGATCCCCCCATTCAACACCACTGACAACCCCCGTGCTCTCCCCTCACAATTTTACCTACTCCAACCAACACGTACTAATTCACCTGCCTCAATCCATCCATTCCGCACCGATTATCTTCTCAACCACCCCCCCCCCACCATCTATCCACCCCACACTGATTCACACCCCCCCCCTCCCTGACCCTACTGTGCTGGAAATGTCTTCAGAGTGAACATTGACTATGTTTGATAACGGAATGCAATCAAATGTGTTTTAATTCCCAATGTTATTATTTGTTTTAGTCCATAAAGATGGTTTAATTAAATTGTGAACACGTGAAACATTAAAACCGCAGTGTTCGATTGTCACTGCTACCGTTGACACGTTATTACAGAATTCATTTTAACGGCAAATCAATGCTCTTAATATGCAGTATCAGTACTGTAGTTATTTAATGAGCAACATCCACAACTATACGTTAGATTTATCCAGGTTTTACTTCTACATTCGGTCATATACATCACAAATTTTGTCAGAAGATAGTTCAGTTGAAAT